>BPLS01000561.1:177208-194683 GCA_019656275.1 Rhododendron kiyosumense
GCAATCTCGCCTCTCTGAATATATAGTATTTTATTCTCCGTGCTTGTCACTTTGTATGACCTAATAGTCGATATATATATAGGCAGATACAAGGGAAAAAAACCGAGCCAGCCAAAAAGAGTTTGCCGGAACAAAATTATATCCGATGTATTACCTAAAACGTAGACAATCTTTCCTTTTCCCTTTTTTAAAACAAAATAATATTGATAACGTATTTTCCGGAGAGTTAATAATATATATGGAAAACATGATTTTTTTTTCCCGGAAAAGGTAAATCACCAAGTCAAAGGAAATTATAGTTACAACTGACGAGTGTGGTACTCGCTCCGCGCATTCGAATCGTCCGATACACTTTTGGATGACTTGGATTGAAACTCTCTCTCTCCTCTTATCCCAACACTTTCTCTCTCTTTTTTCTCTCTCCAAATCTAAGCCATCCAAAAATACAATAAACGGTTCGAATGTGCTGAGCGGACACCACGTAATACCTGTTCAACACGGCACTGAAAAATTCTTCGTGCGCGTGACTGTGTGGAATCCACTTGACTTTGACTGTTTGGAATCTGTTTGGCTGTACCCAAAAGGTAAAATCGGTTTGGTTCCGTTTAAGCAAAGCAATTAACACTCTCCACCTGTAATGGCATTCATGATTCCTTATCATTCTAGTACATGTTTGTGGTAAGTTGGTGACAAGCATGCCTCTCCCACTTGTACGACCCAATATGATTGATAACTACTTTTTGGTGAGAGTGGAATCATGGTGATCCAACGGGTTGGCCTGCTGGTCTCCGTACCCGTTTCTATCGAGAATTGATAGGAGTTTTTCTGTATTTCGGCCGAAGAATCTAAGAGAGACGCAACTTTGGAGATTATGACAAAAAAAGAAAAGAAAGAGACATTTCATGCACTCGGAGAGTGCTTTGTTGTGCTATGCTTTAGAGCCTAGAAGTTTATTCCTCTTAAGGTCTTTGATTTTTTTTGCCAACAATTTTTAGGAATTAGTTTAAGGAGCGCGTAAGCTGGCCAGAGACACTTCATTGATAATTCATTTTTTCCTTGCTACAATAATATTTTTCAGGTTTGGATTCTTTCCAATCCAAATTTTGAACCGGAGGAAACAATCATAATTTAGGCCACACATTGAGAAAACCAATGGTTCAAATCTGCTTACAAACCATGGATTGCAGTATTGGACGATCAAGATTTTGACGGTCCGCTCTAATCCAAAACTTAGACGGGAGAGGATCTTTTCTTTTCTTTTTTTGATCCGGACGGGAGAGGATCTTTTTTTTTGATCCGGCGCCGGAGATGGTCAGGTGCAACAGAGGCACTATCTTAATTCTTACATGGTGTCATCTATCAATTTTGTTAGATTACCAGGATTGGAACAATCAGCAATAACAAAACAAATAAAAAGAATCTTGCCTTAATTATTAATGATAAGAAGAAGCAAAAGTTCCCATTCCCTCTTTTACACATTCAAAATCCTTATTCCTTAACCATTTACACAAGATCACAAGCCATGATACAAAATCACTCAAACAGCACGGTTCTATAACCCGTACATACATCTATAAAAATCTTATTAAGTACGGAATTGGATTAATGGACTTGTTCACCTTATTCAAAAGCTTCTGATGCTTCAAGTATTTGCATGTGTTGCTGCTTCATGTGAACTCGATCCCCGGAAATCTTGAGAGAGACCTGCCTGTGCTCGAAGAACTAACTGCAAATGCATCAAGACCCGACGAGGCCTTTGTGCCGCGCATATGTAACTATCGATAAGAAAATGGAACCACAGAGAAGTCCGGCGAGGATGACCACCTAGAAGGTGAAATCTGTTAGGTTTGGAAAAGGGATAATCCAAAATGCCCAAGTAGTTTATTTTAGGTGATCTATACATACCCATTTGAATACATAGCCATGGCCTTCTTTCCATGTGTAAGGTATATTCATGCCAAATATAGCAGCCACCAATGAATATATAGACAAACAAACAGTCCCAGAACTTAGGAATAACTCCAGCTGCATAATTTCAGAGATGTGGGTAATGCATGAATATCTGCTCTAGCATATAGGTATCTAAGCTTACCAAGAAAATGTATTGTCAGGAAAAATTAAAAAGAAATACAAGAACTAAAATGCTCCGTTTGTTTTGGGTGGAAAACGTTTTCTGGGAAAATATTTTCCATGGAAAACAGTTTGTGGATAATAAAAGGTTTTCCAACTTTTCCGGTGTTTGGTTGTAACTTGAAACAAATGGAGCTTAAAACAAGAAATGGACTTATTTCGATTTCTGGGCCAGCACCTGAATCAGCTGATTACGGTGATTATCCAGCTGCAGCAGGGACGAGAGCTTGTAAGAAAAGTAGTTAAGCAAAATCGAACTACTTGACAGCTGATTTATAGGTTAAAAAAAACATGGATAAAAAAGAAAAGAAACTTCCAGATTTCAATGGAGAAAGCTTGTGGAAGCTAAACATTCACTTCCAAATTTCAATTTTTCAGTAGTACCAAGTTGTTTGGTTTCTTACCTGAATGTTGATGTAATCCTCTGTGTCGTCGATATATTCACGCAACTGGAAAAACAATGAATTTTCAATATACGTGTCGAAATTCTAGCACAAGATAGTATGAGAAATAAACTTCTTAGTCCGAAATACACGTTTATTCAAATACATGATGGAGAATTGAACTTCCTTTGCTTGCATACTGTTCAATATAAGAAAAGTATTAAGTTATGCATAAGATCACGA
The DNA here is from genome assembly GCA_019656275.1 of Rhododendron kiyosumense. Classification (NCBI taxonomy): domain Eukaryota; kingdom Viridiplantae; phylum Streptophyta; class Magnoliopsida; order Ericales; family Ericaceae; genus Rhododendron; species Rhododendron kiyosumense. The sequence goes on from BPLS01000561.1 coordinate 179,965, forward strand.
AAGTAGTGCTTACCGTGGTAAGTTTGTTCAAGGTACCTTCAATCTGCACAAAATAAGCCTACAAAATGTTCAGAGTTCAGCACTTCATCTCAGAATTTAGTGCAGTCCAAAGAAACCATGAATTGATACCAAATCAAGATAACAACCTCAAGCAACATTTCAAGTTCCTCGACATCATTATGTCCGTTGATAATCGTCAAACTTGCCCTACTTATTCTGGATATCTTCGAGTTCGAACCTATAGTAGGAGATGGAGGGACCCAATCAGGAATGCTAGAACCACTATTAGGCGAAGACGACTTGACCGATTTTCTTGACAAGTATAGATCTGCCATGTCATCATCGTCATCAAGAAGTTGTTCTAGTTCATCCCTTACCTGCAAACTATCGTTCTTTTTCAGGAAAAAGTCTAAAAACAGATGGAAACACTTGCTCAATTTACAGATTTCACTGACTTCAATCTACTGTAGCGAATATCATTCTGTACATCGTAAAATTAAGGAAATAGTTGAGAGATCTGATAATGTCCCAACAGAATTTGAATTCATTAGGGAAGAAGTAATTGCAGGCCTAGAAAGTTTAGTGTTCATGGATTGGAACTTGTCTCAAGTTTTTGTCCGAACTCCACAATCTCCTCTCTTTTTCTCGTTTTCTTGGACAAAGGAGGACTCATTATTTCCAATCAAATTTTGTACGTATCAATACCGAATTTTAGCTGAAGCATTACTGTGGCGTGTGGTAACTTTGAATGCCCATTATGATGCATTCGTAAGAAAATGAAATTCTTATTGATAGATATTAAAAAGGGTTAGAATTGGAACCCTCTGCTGTCTCCGATGAAGAAGGCCTACTTAAAGGTTATCCACATCTCAGAGACAATTTACAAGAATTGCACATGAACTACCATAAACATCACCGGACTTTTTTGTTCGGCGTGAATGAAGGAGATGGCAAGAAGTGGAGCCAGAGACTTACCTTTTGTACCCGACTAGTTAGCCTTGTCATTGCACTCTTTAGTTTACGCACCCGATCCAAATTCCGGCTGCTAATCTGCACATAGCTGTATTATTTTCTGATCTGAGCTAGAAAATAAACTGCCAAGGAAAAGCATGAAGAACAATCCAAGCTGAAACAATATATATAACTCAGGTTTCCAACAAGAAGAATCTTAGCTGCAGGCATACTAATCTACCCCTTACATGTTACTAGATAACACAACAGCAATGAAAACATGACTTATGCAGTTATGCTGCAGATGAGGTCCATGAGGAAACTAAAATTCAACCCCGGTTAAAGATTTCATGCACTGTTTAACTAGTTCAACAATCATATATTCAGCAAAACCAAAAACTTGTAAAGAACCCTTTACCTTTGAGGTCAGCTCATCTAAAGCTGGGTATGCAGCAGTCTCCAATTCTCTCGTCCTCGCATCAAGGAAGCTACATATGCCTTCTAGAGCTACCTCTAGAGCCCGGAACTCAAACGGGGATTCTACATTAGGTAACTCAAATCATCAACCAGTGAATCAGAAATAATTCGTCCAAATCATAGAAAACAATTAATGGACGTGGAACGAATGAGTTTCGCTCGTTTCAGCAATGGATTACCTTGTTCACCGGATTCAACATCTTCTTTTGCTCCGTGATTCTCCTCGTCCTCTACTTGGCCTTCGCATACGTCATTCACCGGGGGCAGTCTTCTCTGCAGTTCTTCGACGATAGGGATAACATTATCATCTAGCGGGTCTCGAAGCAATACCTTCCCAAAAAACGAAAAAAGCACAAATTTTCAGCAAAGTCTTGAATCCACAAAGAAAATACTCCATAAGTATGTAGAGATTGAAGAACTAGGAATCTTCTCTTCTTTTCTTTTTCTTCTTTGGCTGGGGCAAGATATTAGTGGTTACATTTTCATCATGCTCCAGTTTCTAAAAGAACAAGTAGAAATTTAAGTCCGTTTTCTTTGCCAATATAAAGGAGAAAGAAATAAGGACTAATTTAGGGCCATTAACTTTACCCAAATTAAAAACTTCAAGTAGGAGAGCCCAGCAGGTCAACCGAGCCACCCCAAACGGTGGTACGAATTGATATGAATCGTAATATATGAGTTTTGGCGGGAACCGAGCAACACTCACAGACGGTTCCGATGGAAAAAATGACAAACCATGACGAGCAATTCGGTTTCAAAACCGGACCGAACCGTCCAAAACCGTCCACTGGGCAACCCTAACTTCCAAGTGCTAGAAAAGTGCATGCCAAAAAAGGGGCGCTACTTAATGCTGAAAAGAAGAGTTTCTCAAAAAAGATACTCCTACCCCTACTACTCTACGGAGTATTAGTCAACAATTTGTATAACATTCGACGATGCAATTTTTCCTGTAATAAAACTCTGTTGCCACTTAAGCGACATTAGTATAGGAAAATACTTTAGGCACAGATATCCGGATACAGATTTGTTTACATCTGTCCGCACGCACTTTTGTAAAGTCAACGTATCTCAATTTGTGACTGGACATCTGTTGTGACACTGTTCATAGCATAATACAGTTGAGCGTTCGTTTGACGGAACTAGAATTTTGCAAATGTAGGGCCGAACTATGAATAACAAGATTTTGAAATTTCAAAGTTTCGGAATCAAGTGTCTAAATATAACTCAATACAAATCACAATATCTAGAAAAGAAAAGAAAAACCCGAAACTACGCAGGGGCCTTGGCCCTCGTAGTAGTTCCGTCTCTCGAAGATGTTAGAAACCGATCAAACAAAAATCCAAATTGCCGAAGACACGGGCTTTGTCCGAAATTCAGAAGAAAGAAGAGAGGAGAGGGCAGTACCTCTTCACTCGTGATGATTGCTTTAATGTGCTGAAAATCAAAGCTCAACCAAAATCAGAACTGATTAAACCAAATCCTTAATCAATGACTGATAAAAAAAGAAGAAGTAACAGAACAGAACCGAACCGAAAATTCTTCACCTCCAAATTGAGAACGATAGCTCGTTCTCGGCCCAAAATAATGGAAGGATAAGACAACATGGGGTCAAGAATCCGAAGATCTCTAGCGTGAATCGGCACGCGGCGCATGATGTCGTACTTGTCCAAATCCAGAACCGTGCCCTCTCCACTCTCGTCCATCAGCATCCACCGCCACGAAACCGCCGTTTTCTTCATCAACGACGCTTGGGTCTCCATTGGCACAATGAAACCCTCTCGACCCATTACCAAACTCTCTCTCAAAATCACATACCCAGTCGAGTATTTCAAGACACAGAATGGAGAGAAAACAGAGTATATTTGTGTTGAAGCAGAGTTGTGTTGTTATGGTGGGTAGTCGGTGAGAGTACTGTGAAATGGTTTTTGGGTTGGGTGTGGGGAAGGTGAATTGTGAGGAGGGAGGTGGAGTAGGGCTCGATGGGGCCGTTGGTGGGGTGGGTGTATTTGTGTACGTGTGTCTCTGTGTCGGGAGAGATTACTTGCAGTAGTTTTTTCTCCATGGTTTACAGAGACAAGAAATGGGGAAAAAGAGGATTTGAAAGAGACAATTGACAGTGACGATGAAACGATGGCTCCACTATTGTACCCCAAAAAATAGTACTCCACACACTCTTTTGCGGGTGCTTTGCACGCTTATTAGGAAGTGGAGTAATAGTAGTAAATGAGATTAATTAATTACTCTATCCGTCCCAAAAAATTTAGACTTTTTTATTTTTATTTTTTTCGTTTCTTTAAACTCTTAATGTCTTGTTTGATTTGGTTTTTGAAATTTTTTTTGAAAAATTGTAGGGATAATAAGTGGAGAGAGATAGAGAGAGAAATGTTGGAAGTAGGGAGAATCTAGGGGGAATTTTTTGAAAAATTCTTTTTGAATTTGAAAGAGAACAAGGCATGCATCTGCAATGGTAATAGTAATTAAAATCAATAATTAAAATGTGTCACGTTAATATTTGATTATCCATTTAGTTCATAATCAAACTTAACAACCTCTATTCCATATTGATTATTTTTGCATCTCTAAAAAAAAAATCCTACAATGCATAATGCACGTTTGTCCAATTGCAAACGAGTTTCAATCACGCACCCAACCACATCAAATTATTCGCCTCGATGAGATGATTCCAATGTGAAGTGTTTTTGAGTATTGAGTTTGGCTATTGGTAAAAGTTGTTAAGTTTGATTATGAAATGAGTGAATTTTGATTATTTGCTAAAAGCCCTTGTTTGTTTATTACAATGGGGATGTTCTTAGACCTTGTTTGTTTTGAATTTTGAGAGAAGTTTTTAAGAGTAATGAGTGGTAAGAAATAGGTAGAGAAAATTTATCGAAGACTGTGTCCAGGAGTTTTGAGTCGTCCAAACGAACAAGATCTTACATATTTTAATATGAATCTCCAAAAATATTTAATATGAATTTTGTTTGATAGTTTTCAATTAGATCTATAATATAAAAATTTTGAAATAATAAAAAAATCATAAATTGAAAGATATAAAAGTTTAAAAAACGGCTCAAATATCAAAAGAACCCAAAGATTTTGAGACGGCGGGGTAGAAGTGAGTCGAAGGCTGTAAATGAACTGAGCCATTCGCGAACTATTCAAGGCTCGATTCGGCAAGAGCTCATTCGAGTTCGATTCATCTACTAAATGAACTAAAACTGAACCTCAATTATAGGCTCGTTCTATAAATGAGCAGAACCTGACCCTAATGGTATTCGACTCGATTAGGTTCGCGAATCTATATTTAAATTTAATTAATAATTCAATAGGGGTCTAATTGTAAATGTAAAAAATTTTAAGGTTGTATATATAATTCAATACTTATTTTTCTTCCAAATTCTATACGATCTATGAGAAAGTTTGAGTTCGTTTGAATTTAATGAGCTGAGCTGAATCAAATCTGAGTCTTGACGAGCTCAATTCAAGCTTAGATTCGACTCGGCTCGATTCATTTGAGTTTAACAAGCCAAGATGTTCAAGTTTGAATCGAACCCGAGCCGAACTCAAGCCAGACTAGTACCTTTATGAACCCAACCAAACCAAACCCGAGTTTTGAAAATTTTTAACGAGCCGAACTCGAGTCAAGTTGTTTAGGCTCGAATCGAACTCAAGCTGAACTCATACCTTAACGAACCCGAGTCGAACTTAACAGGGTTCGGCTTGATTCGATTCGTTTACAACCCTAGGTATTACCCAAAGATCTTGATGAAATGCAATCATCGTTGGCGATTGATCTTACGCTCGATCTTGTGCGTGGTTGATGTTAAGTACTCCTAGATTCACACGTCTGTTTATGGTAGTAATACTTTACTACTACTACGAGGTGCTGTACCACAACCGTACACCATGAATTCAAGAGACAGCAATATGCGTCCCAGTGCTAAAGTATAAATCACTCTTTCTACGTGTGATACTTTAATTTGTCGAAACCTCAAAAATATCGGAGGATTAAAAAAGAAAACTTGAGAATACCGGTACCGCCAAGGTGGAAATCGAGTTGGAACCATTCTCGGTTTTACAGCAGTTTACACTATTTCAGGGAATTGAATATTTTTGTTGTTGTAGCATGCGATGAAAATGTAAACTTCAACCCCGAGATTGCGTCCTTTGAATAATGACGATGTGGTGTTGAAAGTGATTCTCCATGGCGGAAAAGAGGATTAAGTTATAGGATGATACTATGGTGTTTTCGGTCATTTTGGGGACACCGTAATTTTTGGCATAATTTCACTATTATGAGCATAACTAAAACCCATTACAAGCATAACCGAATCCAAACAAAGTATAACCAAGGAATATCCAAAAAATCAACCAAGGCATAACAAACAAGTTATGCCTTACTATGGTTCTGTTATACTCATAATAGGTTTTGGTTATACTCATAATAGTTTGTTATGCCAAAAGTTACGGTGTCCCCAAAATAACCGGAGACACCGAAGTCATTCCCTAAGTTTATATGCATATCTCATATATGCCTGTATATCACAAGAAGGTAATATTAATTGAGTTGGCAAAGATGCGATATAAAACTTGTTTTTCTCCCTCCACGCGGTCATGAGTTTGAACTCTCTTGCAAATAGAGTTAGGTGAATCAAATGCCGTGAAGGGCTGCGCTGGGTTTAGATCACCTTGTACAGCCACACTATTGGTTTGGACCAGACGAGACATGTGCTTGGATTGGGCGATGACTCGGGAGTCGGGTTGGTTTTAGGGACAGCTTGTAATTTTTAATTTGAGACCCAAAGAGAACTTTTTAATTGGGTGGCTACAATTAGGGTTATAAATGAACCGAGTAGCTCGCAAGCTCGGCTTGTTAAGACTAAGCTCGACTCGGCTCGTTTAGTAAACGAGCTGAGCTCGAGTATTCGGCTCTTTTAGTAAACGAGCCGAGCTCGAGTATTCGGCTCGTTTACTAAATGAGCCGAGTGGAGCTCGACTCGTTCGACAAAAGCTCGACTCGTTAAGGGAGGCTTAACTCGATTAAAAAGGCTCTTTAGTAAATGACTAAACTCGGCTCGTTAAGGTTCGAGCCAAGCTCGAGCTCGAATTTTTATCTCGTTAAGCAAACAAGCTCGCCGAAGCTCGGCTCGACTCGGCTCATTTACACCCCTAGCTACAATGCTACATGTCATAAGGATCAAAAGAGGTTCTTTTTGCAATGGCCATATAAGCGAGACCTTGTACGTATCCGAAGTAGCGGTCATGATTCAAGGATTATTGGACGAGACGTGTTATCTGACCCACTTATCTTTTTCCTTTCCTTTTGACGAATTGGATGCAATATATCCTCGTTCTTTTTCATTAGGAACAAGATCCTCATGAGTTATTGAAAGATTGGGCAATCGATTATCGGGTCCTTTCGAGTTTTCCTTTATCGGAACTGTTTTTATTCTTCAGAACTCGCCATGAATATCAACAAGCACAATTTTATGATCGCCATATATCAATTACTAATAACCAACTGGAGCTAGTTTTTTTTTTTTTTTCACAGAAAGAAATAAGGATTTTATTAAGAGAAAAGATGGCCATAGACCATACATCATCAAGGGAAATGAGGGACAGGATCCCGCCAATTCTCTAATCTAACACGTAATAGGGATTGCTTAGCCAACGAATGGGCTACCCTAGTGAAAGAATGCTTAACATATTTAAAAACACAAGAGGAAAACAAATGAATAAACTCTAAACAATCAGAAAGAATAGAGCTACAATCAGAGAAAATTTTTCCAATTTAAATAAGAGCTTGCACAATCTGAGTAGAATCACCTTCGACAATAATACTAGAGAAACCTTTGTTCGCAGCAGTAACCAGCGCTTCAAGAAAGCCCAATGCTTCCGCAGTTCTCGGGGAGAATAAACCAGGAAAAGGAATAGATGTCGTTCCCAAAATTTGCTCCGCATGATCTCGTGCTACTATCCCAACACCAACCAGACCACCACTCTTATCCACAGCACCATCAACATTAAGTTTAATGATACCGGGGGGGGGGGGACACCAATTAATAGGAAGGGAAGGAGCAGTATTATTAGAGGAAACACAACTAGGAGCATTGGCATCCTTGAATTCAGAACAGATCACAAAACTTTCTTCCAAGATTTTGGAGCTAGTTTGATTGGTCAGATCTCTTGCATCTCTAAAGTGGCTTCTTCTTTCTTTCTTTATTTCTTCCTTTGATGGGCTTATTTCATGTATTTGTTGAGTTGTTGAACTTGATTATTTCGTAAACTCTATCAATTGATGTAGTGTCCCGAGTTTGTATTTTATTGTATTTCATATATTATGTATAATGATATTTACTATATCTTGTTTAATAGAAAAAAAAGACATCAATCAATAGTTTTCCGGAACACATTCATGTTAAGAAAATGGGTTTTGATTCCCTTTTCTAGACTAATTTTTTTTAATGTAGATGTCTTCCAATATAATATTAATCACTATTCGATGAACATGATTAATGTGTGATAAATGTTATCAACTAGCCGTAAAAAGTAAACACTTCAAATTGTTGGGCTTGATCTTTTTCGCTAGACCACAAATTTTCTAATGCAAATTGAACTCACAATAATAATTTGTACTTCAGTTCTTTTCCCTGGCCATAGCCTTCTAACAGATCAAGAATAACTCAGTTTTACATGTGAAGAGTAGTAGTATCACATTACTAATTGTGTAGTTCATTGCAATGGAGCCTTATACACATAATCCTTCGATCCATTCCCGCTTTCAATCATGACTCTCGCAAATTTCAGTAATTTTGGATGTTCTTAACAAATGTTTTCACGCTCCCACCTCCACCTACGCATAAATTGATTATCACAGTGGTCCCACAACCCAGACAGTCCTCCCCTTGGCCTCGTGGAGAAATCCGAGTTACAAACGATTCTATGCCACGTGGAGGAAATTGATTGGTTCCCCACAGATGAGGTACTCTCTAGCCTATCCACGCTGTGTGGTGCACTGGATAGATTTGGATCAACAAATTCCAAAACTCCCCTTCAAATATGAAACTGACTGTTTCCAATTGCTTCAACTTTTTTCCCTGTTTAGCAGAGCAAAAACCCATTTGATTTCTTAATCAATCCAATGGCTACCATCACTGCCTGCAGTGCTCCTTCCACATCGTTTGCCCACAAGAGAATCGTAGCATCCCCTGCCTCCTCTGTTCTTGGTAAGAATCTCTTGTGTCATGATTTTACAGTGTTCAGATATGAGTGGCTGTAATGGTTTTTTTCCCTCCTTATTGTTTGACTGGAGATAAAATTGTTGGGTTTTGGAAGCTTTGTTTGGTTTGGTTTGGTTTGTCACGTCGTGGACTATGCCGGGTTTAACTGCAGTGTTAATCTACCCAATTAGGCCAGGTTTCGCTAGGAGAAATAAGTAATTATTAAAGATCGTGTATTGTGAGATAATGGCTTGTTTCATAGAGTAAAGAATAAGTAGTTAAAAAATAAGAATCTTAGCGGGACGCGGCGTGCTAGAGAATCATGTAAATCTGTATTCTACGTATTTTGTACTCTATTTCCTCGTTGATGTACCCGGTTTGAGAACCATGTAAGTTTTTCTTTCGTGCTTTCTTTGTTCTTTGCTTGGTTTTTAGATTTTGCGCATGGTGTTTGGGTTGAATCCGCTACAAAAATAACGTCGGAAAAGTGAGGGAAAAGAGGGGAAAATGCGGCCGAGCAAAAAAGAGAGGGAAAAATGCATTTTATGACTCAATTGGAGTAGGAAGAAAATTTCAACGAAAGTTTTGGAAACCTTAAAAGTTGTGATAACATTTCTTGCTAATCAGACGACTGTAACTAAATCTAAATGTTTACAGGGTTGCCGTCAATCGCAAAGAAGGGGGCAGTGAGATGTTCGATGGAGCAAATGCCTGCCGCGAAGGAGACTATCAGCTCAAAGTCGGGGATGGGTGCCTCATTGCTAGCTGCAGCTTGTGCTGCAACCATGTCGAGCCCGGCCATGGCTTTGGTGGATGAGAGAATGAGCACGGAAGGCATGGGGCTTCCCCTGGGCTTCAGCAACAACCTTCTGTTTTGGCTCCTTTTGGGCGTGTTCGGATTGATCTGGGCGTTCTACATAACCTATACTTCCTCCCTTGATGAGGATGAGGAGTCTGGTTTGTCTCTTTGAATTAGAAAGAAGGGTTTCACTGTCAATTGGCATTGTTGAAAACATGTGGGATTGCAATCCCTTGTTTGTAATAACACCATCTTTAGTTCTGTATTTGTGTGTGTAATTCTAATATACACTTTACTACTCCTAGTTGTCCATGCTGTGATTTGCCTTGAATTTGGCTTGTCTACGGAAAGGTGCAGTCCAAATGATCGCAGCCGTTGGATGAAATTTTTGAGGGTTCAGATTTGTTTTCAATTTATGACCGGTAATGAAGGATTATGACCGGTAATAAATTCAACAAATCTGATCCATTGATTTTCAAGATGAACGGTTCAAATAGAACTTTACGCCTTTCTCTACAGTCGACTGTAGAGAAGCCGGGTTCTTTGCTTTAAATTCGGTTAGAGTAATCACACCAACTAAGGTCATATTTGATTGAACATACAATTAGGGAAGGAATGTATAATCCTGGTGGTCTTGACTTGGAATTTAGGAGTTTGCTCACTCTTAAGATCTCAGATTCAATTCCCTTGCCAACAACTCTTAGGGTCACCCCCTGTAGGCATGTGAAATTTAAGATGCGCACAAGTTGGTTCGGAATACTTTGCATTACAGAAAAAATTTGTACTCGGTATAAGTCTATAATGGGGTATAGGCTATTCTGATTCTGCTCACCATTTCTACTGGAACCACTTTTGCTAAATTTTCCTCTGCCTACTAAACAGTAAAGATCAGTTCATCAGGTTATCATTTGTCTGCCTGTAAGGTTATCCTTTATGAGAATTTCCGAAATCACATAGTACTTCTTTTTAACTCCCCGAAGCATTTTGTTGCTTACTACATGGTTTCCTCATCTCTGGGGGCTTAGTTATCCAACAGGAATTCTACCAGGAAGCAATACCTAGACGACTTGTTGAATCACTCCTGTGTAGAACATTCCAGTGATTGACTGGACTGGACCCGACTTCGAATTATACTCGTCATTGTTTCAGCTTTCGAACATTTGCGACTTTGCTGGTAGCAATCTATTGGTGAGTTCAACAGAAAAAAGAGTATCACAGCATCTAACACTACTAGTATATCAGGTATTTAGGTGTCCTGTGGGCTCTGATTGACGACTGGTGAAGAACCTACAATACTTAAGCAGAAGCGAAAGAGCCCAGGAATGAACCTGCTCTAGCTGATTCTGTATCATATTTGTTATTATTCAAAAAAGTTAAGGAACTCAACTTCCGGACACGATTGTGCTCGGGGTCATCTGACATGCGTGAACCCGCGTGCATAGAACGGCTTTGCATGCAATTGTGCCCGGAGTAGTGTTTCAAAGTTGTGCGTAGTTCTGAGGTGAAGCATAATTTTGAAGGAATACAAAGAAGATATGCTGACGGCTAAAATATGAAACAGTGGACTAGATTGCTGAGATTTTTCTTTCCTTGTACTGTTTGATTGCTTAAAATGTGGCCTCGTATGATTTGCAATTGCATCCAGTGTTCTAATCCGTTAATCAAACAAGGTACTTGGACTAGATTAAAACCAGAATTTTCAGCATGGAAAACAATAGAAGATATTTAAGATATTTTGCTTTTTGCTTGTTTATTGATTCAAAAAATAAAAAAATAAAGATCTTTTTTATTTCAGAAAATGGAATTAATCACGGCCTATAAATAGGATGATAAATGAGCCCAAGAGCCGAGTTTAAGTTTGGTTTGAAAATTTAACGAACTTAAAAAATGTTCAAGCTTATTTTGTCTACGAGACAAACCAATTTCAAACTAGCTTCAATTAAGCCAAATACGAGTTGAAATCGAGTAACTTCGCTTTGTAGCTATCATAAACCAAACAAGCGGAGTAACAACTTGTTTGGGCTTTGGTTTAGAAGCTTTGAAAAAATGCTCAAATCTTGCTTGTTTATCTAACAAATTGAACACAAACAAACATTTAACAAGCAAACACGAGCTCGAACTCGACTAATTCGATTTGCTTAGAAGTCTTATCTATATTGAATCATATATTCCTTGAGAGAAATTTATTCACAGCTCTGTGCAATCTTGAATTACACTTGGCCGCATTGAATTACTCTCTTGGCCGCATCAAATTACTCTCTTGGCCGCATTGAATTGCACTTGATCATTACGAATTACTCTTGGCCGCTTTGAATTGCACTTGGCCGCATCGAATTGCACTTGGCCACAATATTTGATGCGGCCAAGTGTAATTACACGCGGCCAAGTGTAATTCAATGCGGCCAAGAGCATTTCGTAGCGGTCAAGTGCAATTTGATGCGGCCAAGTGTAGTTCGATGCGGCCAAGAGCAATTCGTTACGGCCAAGTGCAATTTGATGCGGTCAAATGCAATTAGACACGGCCAAGAGTAATTCATGGCGGTCAAGTGCAATTCAATGTGACCAAGAGAGTAATTTGATGCGGCGAAGTACAATTCGATGCGGCTGAGAATAATTCGTAGAGGCCAATTGTAATTCGATGCGGCCAAAATTAATTTATCTTTAGCTTATCTCACTTATTGAAATGACTTGGATGCCCTCAACCTTAAATCTCCTTCTAATTTAGACTTTGGATTTGGTTTTTTTAATTGTTTGTTTGCAGAAAGATCAAGTGGTGGTGCCTACGCCTAGTGCAATTCGATGCGGCTCAGAGCAATTCGATGCTGCCCAGAGCAATTCGATGCTGTCAAGTGCAATTCAATGTGGCCAAAAATTATTCTTCGTGGCCAGCATTTCAGCAATCAATCGTCCGGATTTATAAAAAACTTTTATAGCGAAGAGTTAAACTCTTATGGCGAATAGTTTTTTTAAAAAAAAATTCGTCCAAAATACTTATGGACGTGCGTGATTAGCCCCATGAATTATACATATATCCACCCCACCGTAAAACAAGTTTTTCTCTATGTATGTGGGCATATCTTACAAAATGTCCTGGAACATTTGGCTCATGTTTTCAACAAGTATCCAACGTTTTAAGAAGAATTTCGCCATTGCATTCATGATACAATCACAATAGATCAGTTTGAAATGGAATGGAATCAATTGATTTTGAACTATGAGTTAACAGAGAATGATTGGTTGAGAGATTTATACTGGCGGTGGGAAAATGGATTCTCGCATACTTATGGACCATGTTTTGTGCGGGAATGTCTACAACTCAAAGAAGTGAGACTATGAATAAATTCTTCAAGGATTTTGTGTATTCAAGTATGTTGGTAATTGACTTCGTTTATCAGTATGAGAAAGCGTTGGACAAAAGATATTACAGCGAGAAGGAAAAAGATGTGAAAACAGAAACCACAAAAGAAATTTCTAAAGACATGTTACAAAATGGAGGTCCAAGCAGCTGAAGTTTATATGAGAAAAATATTTTCATTCTTTCAGAAGAAATTATTCTTAAGTTAAAACCAAAGTGTGTCCAAGTTTTGTGAGGATGGAACAACAAAGACATATAACGTGGTGGCCAATGCGAAAGAAAACCTTGTCTATGAAGTTGTTTTTGATATTGTGGAAAAGAAAGCAGTTTGTTCATGTCATAAGTTTGAATTTGTTGGAATTCTTTGCCGGCACATTCTCGCCTTGTTTGCTAAAAAGTCACTTGCTAGTCATCCAAGATGGACTATAAATGCAAAGAGTCATGTTGTCAATGAGATTTCTCCCATTTTGATGAGTCAAGTAACACTACAAGGAGGCTCAAAAAGTTCCTCTACATTGACTAATCACAACCTGATGATAGAGGTCTTGAAAGTTGTTGAAGAGGGGCAAAAATCACAAAAGAAACATGATCATTTAGCCCTTGCTTTGCAGAAGTTGCACTGTAAACTCCTAGCTATGGAAGATGATGATGAAATTGATATTGAAAATGATTTGAAAAGTTCACCTCCACTTGAAGGTGGTACTCAACTTCTATCGAATATAACATTTACGTTAAATGACCCACCACATGTTGCTTCAAGAGGTCGACCTAAATCTCTCAGACAAAAACATCCCGAAGAGAATCATGTGGGAAAAAAAAGGAAGTGTAGCATTTGCAAGCAACTAGGGCATACTATAACTACTTGTAACTTGTCACATATAAAAGCAAGTCGGGTAAGTATTATGCTTTTATGATTACATGGTTCATGTAGCAAGTTATATGCTTAGTAAAAAAAATTATTTCCTTCAGGTATAATGTTGGCAGTACAAGTTTATCACCTAGTGTCTTAACTATGTCTACAAACTAAAATTTGCACGAGGTACTATAATTTTTCTCCAGGTCGTTTGATATGCATACCTTAATGTTTTTGTTCTTGAAACATTAATTGAATCTCATTTTTTTATAGGCGAATTTGGATCTCCATAATCCTATTAGTATGTCCCAAGCTCCTAAGTGTTCTACATTCATGGTACTAATTTGAATTCTTCTTTTAAATTTTGCCATCTTCCTACTTTATTTTCATTCCATTGCTCATTCAGGATCTAATGATGGAGGCCCCATACACTTCCTTATTTTGATGTCTTAAAATTTGTAGATGACAACAAAGCTTGTTTTTGGGAGAGGAATCATGTATGAGATCTAATGTTGTACACTTTTGTTATGCATGGGAGAGGAACCATGTTAAGTTAAGTTAGTACTCTCTTTTGTTTCGCTAAATAATTCAACTTTTTTCCACAAATCAATAGATATAATAGGGTGTTGCGGCGTGCTCGTAATATTCGAAAGGTTAACCTGATTTTCATTTCCAAATTGGCACTGTTGATGACGTGGCGCTGGGGATTGGTATGGAGGAAAAGGGTACTTTCTCCTCCTCAGGCGGAGATAATTTGATTCTCCTATTTGATGATATTACCGAAGATTGAGCAGAAACAAAAAAAGGCAAAAAATGGCGACCTCTCTGAGCGCACCAAAGCTCACCACTTTCTCCTCTTCCCAAACCCTCCAATCACTCTGTAAACGCCTCCCTATCTCTCTCTCTCCTCACTCCACCGCCTCCTCTCCTCTCCGCCACTCCAAAGCCCGTATCGTTCTCTCTCCCCACCGCCCCCACCACCGTCGCTTCGCCGTTCGAGCGGCGGAGTCAGACAACGGGGCGGAGCCTCGCCAATACGACTTCGACCTCTTCACGATTGGCGC
>BPLS01000562.1:0-38419 GCA_019656275.1 Rhododendron kiyosumense
AGTTTTTCTTGGCCGCACACAAACACTAGGTTCTCAGCAGAAGATATAGGCCTGAAAATAATTCAAAATTAACCCTTGAAATTCACTACCAATTCAGCATCATACCAAAACTCTCATGATTCAACCCATAAAAATCCCCAAATATTCACAGTGTTTGGTAGCTTTCCGATGCATTTGCTCGTATATATCCAACATGACTGTTGCTTTACAATTCCTTCTTTATCCATTGCTTTCCTTCCTTTCTAGTAATCGTGTATCATATGCCATCTAACTAGTATACGGCAACAGTTATATATATGAACAAAGAAAAGTATTAGCAAGCAAGGGATTGAATTAATTACGCCTAGCCCTGATGAGATGAGTCAGATATAGAACTTAACCAGCCAAGATTACACCCAATGTAATGTGAAATCGGGGAATAAATCAAAGTTTAATAAATGCTAGGAACTTATGACTCACATGACAAGTTCATCTGCACACATTTCTACTAATGCAGTTTGCAAAAGCAAGTACTTATTCTTTCTTTTCGTTTTTCCTTGCCAATAATGTCTGAAGTCTAGAAAGTCAAAATGAAACTAAAACGTATGATTTTATCACTAGCGCTAAATCTTCTACAACCAATGAGGCTCTCAGTGACCGATATCAAGACCGAATCTCTGGTGAAACAATGATTATTACCATTCCTATAGTGTAGATGGAAAGGGGTGTGGACGGCGTCCCCAAACTATGGTATTCCCATTTTTCTCATGCACTATATTCACAATAAAGCTAAATATTTTAGCTCCTTCAAAATCTTGAAAATTTCATTTCAGCCCGCCACTGCATTCCAAACTCTATAACTTCAGGTTTGGCCCCCTCTTATTCCTGCATACACCACTGCATTCCCCACCCCTTTGAGGTTGTTAGTAGTCTAACCATTAAACATGAGAATTACCACCTATATGGAAAAAGAAAGCCCTAACTTATGAACTAGTTTCTGTTCAAGGATTATTAAAACCAAAGCCTCTGACAACACCTCATAAGGAGGAAAATAAACTCAAGCTTAAACAGCAGCAATGGCTAGCACATCGTATTGACATTAACAAAACAAACGTCAATGCAACATCACTTGCACACATCGTTACAAAACATCAATATCAGCAACTAATCCCCCAAACGCTCATAAATATTGACAAAATTCATACCTACAGTGTATATAAGCTCCAGTAACATTCTACACATATATTTGGATACTAATACATGCATCTAGATTGTTGCAACAAATTAAACAATCCAAAAGTAACATGAAAGCAACCAATTGTAGAGAGAAAATTTTCATGTTTCAACATTCGTACACTGCAAGTCTGCAACACATGTTCCTAATTTTTGAAGAAATTACAGGTGTGCCTTCCACTCTGAAGCGAGAAAAGGGCAACAAAGGAAGTAAGAAGTGTAGTGTAATGCCAGTTTCAGAAGATAAAATGCAGCTAGAAGTAGTCTATCACTAACTCTTCATATGCAGCTAAAATTATTGAAGTGAAAAAAGCAGAAGACCTAGCTAGAAGCATGCCTAAAGAACTTTTGAAAATGAAATAGGCTTTTCACATGTGAATACGGATTGAAATTCAATTGCACCATACAAACATAAATGTTTCTTTTTCATCTCTTCATATTAGGTTCTTTTTGCAGGTTCAGCTTCGCTTACTTTTTTTGGTAGCCAATATCACCTCTTTGAGTCAAATATTGGCTAAAATTATTGCCAAGATCACCTCTTTGAGTCAAATATTGGCAAGTTACCAATAAAGGTAAGTGAAGCTGAACCTGCAAAAAGAACCTAATACAAATAGATGAAGAAGTGAAAGCAAACAAATCCATCCACTCTCCAAGGCAATCCAAACAATTGCAATCTAATCGCGTTAAATAATTTAACTTCTAATGAATAGGCATAGCAAAAACGTTACAACATTCTCTGTCTCACCAATGAATTGTTTTTTTTAGTATGTTTTAAATCCAACTGGCAAAAAACCCATTGGCACAGAGTCACAAGGTTTTCGGCACAGAGGATTCCGCCTCCTACCTCTTTGCATCTCCACAGAATAGCTCTGTCGCATCCAATTTTTTTACGTTTTAAATAGGCAATTTCTTTTCTTCTTTTTTGCACTCAATAATATATGAAGTACAAATCCGGGACATAACATCAATTGTGAGAGTATACGAGATAACCAAATTCAACAACTCAATTAGCCCATCATAGGGTAGAAACAAAGAAAGAAAAGAAAAACCCCTTTGAGGAAAGAACGCACACGTAAGTGGGGAGATTCGAATCCTTGATTGATCTCCTAGTGAAATGCAAGAGTCCTAGCCGAGTTGGATAATTTTAAATAGGAAATTTCAATTATTGTCTTCTCAAGTTTGGAAATGGATTTTGGAAAGGATTGTGATTTTGGCACTCTAAAAGTTGATGGAGGAGCTCTAAAATTGGACTGTATTGATACACAAAATAACGTCATTTTGGAGCCCCTCCTTCAATTTTTGGAGCGCTAAAATCAATTTTCTTTTGGAAGGAAATCAGTACTAAACCCACTTTTTGATTTTTACTCTCAATAAAATGAATTTTAAGTAACCCATTTCAGAGACCATTCGAAGTGAAGAAGAATCATGAGGTAAAAGTGTACTCCGGGCTATGGTGTCTACACTTACTCGATTATGCATCTTATTATTTTCGGTTATGCCTTTTTGTAGTTTCAGTTATGCAGTTTCAGTTATGCTTTTCTATAGTTTTCGATTATGTCAACATGATACAACATATAACATGAAACCACACGCACGTAACATAATCGAAAACCACAAGAATATAACCCCGAAACTACAAAACACATGACCGAAAATCACAAGCAACAACGTAGACACCGCAAGGGTACACCGGGAAAGCCGCTGGAGTTGAGTGAAGGTAATAAAAGCATTGTTACCTGTGTTACCTTCGGTCCGCGAGGATCAACGGAAGGTAAAGAATTACTCAAATGATTTTCGTCTTCTTTTTTTTGATCCGCAATGATTTTCGTCTTAGAAGACCTAGACCTTTTAGTTGTGAGACCTGCTATTCCCCCCCCCCCCGGCCCCACCTCCTTTTTCCCAGACTACCCCTGCTCCTCCCCCCTCTCTCTCTCTCTCCCTTTTCTTTCTTTCTTTCTTTACATTTTACAGTTTGATTCTTTTTTTTTTTCCTTTTTTTTTCAGTTTGGGTTTTTTTTTTTATTTCCTTTTCTTTCTTTCCGCTTTAAAACTTTTTTTTCTCTTTAATAATAGGTTCAAGTCTAATTCTAGACTTTGTAAAGTAATTGAGAAAAAAAAAAGTTTTCAATTGATCATGTTTATCCAACTGTTTTATTTTTCTTTTGGGAAAAATTCAAAAAAACCCCTGAACTTTGAACTCAATGTCAAATAGGCACCTGAATTTAAATAAATTTCAATTGAACACCTGAACTTTCACTCCGCTATTCAATTTACCCCCTTCCGTTTCAATCCGTGACTTTCCTAACGGCAATTGCTGAGCTAGACACTAACAAACGAAACAAAACGTTAGAGGGAGAAATTGGAGGAAAACAACAGTGATCTGACACCTTTTTAAGGCCCCGTTCGGCTAAATAAGCCTACTGGCTTATTTTTTGTTCTTATTCAATTTTTTTTTGTATTTTTTTATTGTTCTCTTTACAATTCAAAAAGATTTTTTCAAAAAATTCCCCCTAGATTCTCCATACTTTTAACATTTCTCTCTCTATCTCTCTTCACTTATTATCCCTATTATTTTTTCAAAAAAAAATTCAAACACAAATCCAAACATAGCAAGTTTTTCATCATTTTTTTGGGGATCATTGCATCGTCATGACTAAAGGAATCTAAAAAGTAATAAATTACGATCGAAATCTAATTTTTTTAAATAAAGACAAAAACAAGCCAATAAACCAATTTTTTCGTTTTTATTAAAAAAATGGATTTCGATAATAATTTTTTACTTTTAGATTCCTCTCGTTATGACGATGTAATAATCCCCAAAAATTTGATGAAAAACCAACAAATATGAAAAAAAATTGAATAAGGACAAAAAATAAGCCAATAGGCTTATTTAGCCGAACGGGGCCTTAAAAAGGTGCCAAATCACTGTTGTTTTCCTCCAATTTCTCCATCTAACGTTTTGTTCTGTCTGTTGGTGTCCAGCTTAGTGGTTGCCCTTAGGAAAGTCACTGATTGAGACGGCAGGGGGTAAATTGAATAACAGAGTGAAAGTTCAGGTGTTCAATTGAAGTTTATTTAAGTTCAGGTGCCTATTTGACATTGGGTTCAAATTTCAGGGGTTTTTTTGAATTTTTCCCTTTTCTTTTTTTGTCCTTTATAGATTAAAAAATATAGTTACGAAAATAAGTGTTTCAATTTTCAATCCGTTTGAACCAGTGCAAATATGTTATTTTTCTGATCTTTTCATCCTAAATGGTCGTAATAAATTTTTGGCTTCAAGGTCTTTCAATGAACACCCTAAGAGAGTTTTGAAACTAAATAATGAGTTTTAGGGTGTTTATTGAAAGACCTTGAACCAAAAAAACGATATTTGCTCTGATTTAACTGAATTGCAAATTAAAGTACTTAATTCTTGAATTATATTTTTAAAAATACAATGGGTGTATTTATAGAAATTAAATAAATAAGATATAAGTAATTAAATAAAAAAATAAATTAAAAAGTAGGGGGACCCAAGGGCTCTACTGCCTCCAATGGCACAATAGCCCCTACGAAACCCCTAAAACGTTTCCGTTTTAGTTAAAAAAAAAATAGAAACTAGCCATTTGCAATCCTATGGAGTAAAAACGTGATTTGAAGCAACATACTACTGAATCAGTTAAGATGATCTATGCTAAATAATAGTTAACAAATTTATTAAATTGTACTATAGTTAAAAAAGGAGTAAATTTCACTGGCCTCCCCTCAGGTTTCTAACAAAGACAGAAGCCTCCCCTCACGTTTCTGAAATTGCAATGTCCTCCCATCTGCTTCTATTGTCTGTTGCACTTTATCCCAACCAAACGGTTGACGTTACGGAAAGCAACTAACGGTGATGAGGTCAGCATGGAACATAAAAACTAAAGGTTGAAAAATTAAGTGTTCCAAATTTCAATCCGTTTGAATGGGTGAGAAGATTTTATTTTTTTTATCATTTAATTCTAAATGGTCATAATTAAATTTTGACTATAGGACTCTTGTTGATTAGCCCTAAGAAAGTCGTAGAATCAAATATCTCTTAGGACTAACCAACGAGAGCCCTAGAATCAAAATTTAATTATGACCCATTAGAATTAAATAATCAGAAAAATAAAATCTTCTTACCCATTCAAGCGGATTGAAATTTGGAACACTTAATTTTTTAACCTTTAGTTTATATATTAAAAAAAATGGTTAAAAAATTAAGTGCTCCAAATTTCAATCCGTTTGAACCGATAGAAAGATTTTATTTTTCTGATCATTTTATCCTAAATGGTCATAATTAAATTTTGACTCTAGGACTCACGTTGATTAGCCCTAAGAAAGTCGTACAACCAAATATCTTAGAACTAACCAACGAAAGTCCTAGAGTCAAAGTTTAACTATGACCATTTTGGATAAAATGATCAAAAAACAAAAAACTAAATCTTTCTATCGGTTCCAACTTATTAAAATTTGGAACACTTAATTTTTTAACCATATTTTTTAATATATAAATTAAAGGTTGAAAAATTAAGTGTTCCAAATTTCAATCCGTTTGAATGGGTAAGAGATTTTATTTTTCTGATCATTTAATTCTAAAGGGTCATAATTCTTTTTTTTCTCTCAATTACTTTACAAAGCCTAGAATTAGATTTGAACCTATTATTAAAGAGGAAAAAAATTCAAACCGGAAAGAAAGAAAAGGAAATAAAATGAAAAAAAAAAAAACAAACCGGAAAGAAAAGGAAAAAAAGAAAGAAAAACAAACAGTAAAGAAAGAAAGAAAGAAAGAAAAGGGAGAGAGAGAGAGAGAGAGAGAGAGAGAGAGACGGAGGTAGTTCCGGAAGAATAGAAATTTGATTTCTAATAGTAATTCGATACACTGAGTAATTCTATTCCAATGTTTGAATTAATTAAGTAATCTTTTCTACGAATTATTTATTTTGAAAATACTTTAAAGTCAAACGTTTCCTTCTTATATTGATCTTTTTCATATTGATGAGCGTCATCCAAACACAATTTTAATCTTAAGTATTTGTCCATTTTGATTTTTTCTTGATTTTAACGAAGAGAGTACTAATATTATTTCCAGAAGGGAAAAACAGTTTTATTTTTGCTATGTAAATGGTAAGTTATCATACATTTCAATGATTTCACCTTTTCTTTTTCTTTTTTTTCTTTTTTATCATTACATTCACATTTGGCAGCTTACATTACACAATGCCATAGTATCTACATTTGTTCAGCAAACCTGACATTGCACAATCTCTTTCAATTACTTTCTCCGATCGCGGACCGACGGTCCACGCCGCGATTTCTCCGAAACTCTGCCGGACTTTTCCCGTAAAACGACGATGAGATCCACGAAAGCACTCAATATATACTTGTACGACTTCTTCTCATTCAAATCCAAGAAGCAAAACAAAAGCTCCTCCATGAACTCCCAATCCACCCTGCCCCGATCATTCAGCCGCGCCTCGACCATCTCCTCCATTGAGTTTCTGAAATCGCTGTACGGACTCGGAGAGTATTTCAAAATCGTGATGAAATCATCGGCGCCCATTTTACCGACGGCTGTGGTGGACCTGGTGGTAGAGCTCGAGCCTTTGTCATCGGACGCGATCGTGCTCGATTTCGTGATTAGAGAACTCGATGAGGTGGAGCCCACAAAAAAGCGGTGGGACCCGCAAAGATCCGGTGGCGGATCGGTAAACCGGGGTGATTCCAGCAAAATCGTCCCGGTTTTTTCGTCATCATCTAAAAAAAGAGATGTCAATGTTAGAAAATTCGCTTTAACAAATATAAAATAAAATTGTAGATGATAAAAACAAAAAGCGTGTAAATTAATTCTAAAAATTGAAGTTGTGTCAATTTATTTGTTGATACATTGCAGAGAACTCCACTTGAATTCCTACCATTACACGATATAATTTCGTTATTAGCAAAAAGCTCACGATTGAAAAGAACTTTACCCAGGCTTGATAGGCCGCGATCATTTTCTTGAATTTTCTGCTTCTTGTCATCTTCCTTGTCCTCCAAATACAACGAATTGAAATTCTCGAACATAAACTTATCGATGTCTGCTAGCGTTGCTGCCACATCACCGACAGCAATCGACCGTGTCTTGGGATGCTTGCAAGCTCTTAGAATTTTCCTCTTAGAAGAGGATGACAGAATTCTGGAGTGGACACGGAATTTATGCGAGTAAGTTTTTTTTCGTTTTTTGATCTTGGAAATATAGTCCTGAAGAGACTTCTGAAGGGGTTTTGGCATTTTTTTTGATTAGTTTTTGTTTGTAATATCCATGGGGGTGGAGTGGTTTTATACACCAAAAAGCATGGAAGTAATATGAAGGAAGATTTTAACAAACTTTCAAGCAATTGACATAAAGCATTAAAGTTGGATTTGGTATTTAATGTGAGATTTTGGTTATAATATTTTTTCTCTTTTCATTCCAAGATTGACCAAATGGATTATGACTTAATATATTTTTTTGCTATTCCTTTATTTGGTTTGAGAGAAAAAAGAGAATAAAATAACCAAACTAAAGCTTATGAGTGGTAAATTTTCCTCGAAACTTTCATTCTCTTTTTCCTTTTTTTTCCATAGCTTCCAAACGAGGCGTTCGATTTTATTCAATGAGGTATGACCATAAATCAATTGACTTGCTTGTAAAGGACATTATAGAGATATGGTATTGGATTGATAGAATCTTGTGTGTTTTGAGAACATTAAAATTTTCATGCTAGACTTCCGATTTGCAAAGTTGGGAAGTTACTAAATGGTCTCAAATAAATCTTATCTAGAAAAAAATTTGCTCCTTCTTTCATTTCAGTATTGTGCTATTAGCTTGCCCTTCGTTGAACCACCTGCAGAAAGGATCATCTTTTTGAATATGTGCAACTTGAAAGACGGATTGAAATTGTCTCAATTCAAAAGAAGAAGAGAAGACGATATTTTCTTACACCAATAAAAATAGAAAATGATCTTTAATTTTGCTACAACATACAAAGAAGGGGGGGAAAAATTGTCAATTAATGTTATGGATTTTTCTTCATTCCTTGCTGTAATGATGATATCGGGGTTTGAAAAAAATTACTACTCCTGTATATACCTAGCACATACAATGAATTAAAACATGTCTTTGTTAAGGGGATTGATTAAGAGATGAGATCAGTAAATATGATATCGAAAGAATTAACGCATGAGCTTTATGAGATTAAAGAAAAACTCTAAAGCGAGGTTGTAAGGGAAAAAGATTGACCGGCGTATTGCAATCGAGAAGAACATGCCATTTGATAATTTTTTTTAAAAACAAAAAGGGTGGAATGATCAAAAGAGTCAAAAGGCCAATGAGTTCCATTGATTAATTTGACGTGCCATTATGTATACGGTTCTGCTACCCACATTCCACTGGACAGTGAATAACGTACACATAATGCTAAAACGTCAATTGACTTTACACATATATCAATAAGTATTTATACTCTTTTTGCAATTTTTCTTATATGTAAACAATTTCTATGGATAAGGGGAAATATAGTTATTGGAAAAAAATTTAGACAGGCTGGTTTTAGGCTTTTTCATTTTGTTGGGCCTGGGCCAAATTTGTCTGGGCCTACTTATTCTTGGGATTTTTATTTAATATATATTATTTTGGTTGTAGATTCGCAACAAATGTCAGGATGGCCGAGTGGTCTAAGGCGCCAGACTCAAGTTCTGGTTCTCGTGAGAGAGCGTGGGTTCAAATCCCACTTCTGACATTACCTTTTTGATTTCTTCTGAAGCCCGTAGGGAAGAATTAAACTCTTTCAGGAAAGAGTTTGTTTTTAATCTGAACCGTTGAAAACACTTTTGAACGGCTATAATGCCGCACTAATTTCTTCTGAAGCCCGTAGGGAAGAATTAAACTCTTCCAGGAAAGAGTTTGTTTTTAATCTGAACCGTTGAAAACACTTTTGAACGGCTATAATGCCGCACTACACAGTGCACTATAACGTTTCCCAATCCAACTATATCAAGATCTTTTCTTTTTTCTTCTTGAGAAGTGATTTCACACCCCATTTTTTGATATCCGCACTCTTATTTTTATTTTTTAGTGTTGAAAAAACATATTTTTTTTATTAAAAGACAAAAAAAAGAGAGTGAATATCAAAAGAAAAGTGTGAAAATCATTTCTCTTTCTTCTTTTGTTTTTCTACATTGCCCCTCCCAGCTTGTTACCCTTTTTTGAAATTGAAACTGCTTTGTTACCCTGCATTAACAGAAATGATAGAGGTACATATAAAAAAATCTGTACCATTGTGTACAGATCAGTTTTGGGCCTGTCTTGGGTTCCGAAAAATAATCCGATCCTCTCATTTTGTTTAAAATTCTTTATTTAGGGTCCATGCAAAAAATCAGTTAAACCAGATATTGTTACGGATGTTTGCGATAAGTCCAATTTTGCTTCAGAATTCTAGCTTGAATTCTGGGTCAAAATTGGATGTATCGTAAATACCTCTACCGATATCCGATTTAGCTTATTTTTTGTAGGGACCGTGAACAAAATACTTTAAACAACATAAACATTTAGGCCCCGTTTGATAACGGGTTTGGGAGTTGGGATTGGAGTAATAATCCCATGGGATTATTAATACTTTGTTTGGTAACAAAAAAAGGTTCGGACTATTAGTCCGTTGGGATGCCGAATCCGGGGATTAGGGGGTATTAGCAATACCCCGTGGGACTTGGTATTCGTAGTCCGATTCCAACCCATTCTCATTACTAATCTATTTTCATTACCAATTTCTTCTATCAATCCAATCCCATCATCTAATCTCATCTCAAACAAACATGATATTAATAATCCCATCATCTAATCCCATCCCAAACAAACATACTCATTATCAATCCCTTCTCATTAATAATCCCATCTCATTTTCAATCCCAATCCTAATCCCATCTCCTTACGAATCCCATCTATTTATCCCCGTTATCAAACGGGGCCTTAGCTTAGTTTTTGTAGGAACATTGATCAAAATACTTTAAACAACATGAGTTTGTACGCAGGGTATGTACTAGCATATCTGTACGACTGTACCTATAGCATCTCTCCTGCATTAATGATCTTTCCTACTCCATTTGTCTTTTTCTAGTTTTTCTCTTCTTGCCTTGCCTTGCCTCTCTAAATCACACCAAAGTTGTTTTTGAAGTTGTGTTCTCTAAATCACACCCAAATCGTTCATTTCGTAATGCGTCTCTAAGAAAAAGATAGCTTGATTGAATGTCAACATGAACTTGACTTAACATGCATTTTTCTTATAGTGTTGTTTCGAAATCAAATCTCTTTTGTCTTGGTCTTTCTATTCTACTCTTCGGGTCTACGTATAAAAATTCCAATTAAGCTACAAATCCAAAGCAAAAAAAAAATTATAAAAGACGATCCAAACCCTCAAAGCAAACGAAATCGTAATCTTTTTCACCATCAAAAGAAGTTGTAATTCACCTCTTTAGTGCAAGTAAATTGACCCTCTGAAAGACTCATGAATTAAGTCAAGGCATGGACCCCAATGTTGTTCATGGGCAGCACATGCCTACTTACACCTCTGCAGCATCCTGTTGGTATGTCTGGGCCATCTCTATATGTACTATACGTCTACGCATTTTTACACTATTAGTGAAAGGTAGCCGTAGCGGTAGTTCCGTTGGTTGGTGGGTTTGTCTTCACACAATTAATTAGGGTTCGATTGTTTAGTCAGACCGCAAGAAAGTAATTTCTTGTGAATCCTCTAGTCTCGGTGTAGATGGTCTGCTCTTGACCGAATCAGGGAGGAGATTAGTTGAAAAGCGCGTAAGTTGATTCGGATATCCTGATAATCGAAAAAAAAGAAACAAAGGCGTGACCGTACAAATTTTTACTACTTCATATATGGCTCTGACATTATTGTACACACTGCAACTCAAATAAAGCAGTGGATTTCATGAATCATGTTCACGTGTCTACACATGACCCTATTGAATTATGTAATTTTGTCTAAACTTTAATACCCCGCCGCTCAGACTTGTGCAGTCTCGGTCCCCCTAAACCGCTCAACATTCAATATTCACCGGTATTTAATTTGCTCGCATAATCGGGTGTTGTAACCAAGTTACCCACATTTCAATTAATCTTTATGACATCTCGGCTAACCTGAGGATTCTAAAGTTAATGATGGACAAATCTCGATCAACAGATCCAAGGGCTTTTCGATGACTATAAGAATCGAATTTAGGATCTCGGTTAGGCCATATGCTATCAATGTCAAAGCGAAGTAATAATTTTTAAAAAGCAAGTGTTGAATAATTCATTTTGCCATAAAGGGTTTGCTTCAAGTTTAACAAAAGAAAGCCAAGAAAATGTGCACGTATCTTTGTTTTTTTATGCAATTTCAGCTGCATGATTGCACGATAGTCTCTTTCCGAAAAAGAGTTTTTTTATCAATTTTGTGGCTGACGTTGCACGGAAACAGGGGTACAAGAAAAGAGGGGCCAAAAAATATTCACCTTCATTTGCTTGTGAATTGACATGGAGCAGCAGCTAGCGTATACTATAGCAACTACATACATAAGTACAGCCGGCATAATCCTTGATAGACTATTTTAAATACGCGACGAAATACTATAAGGGATAAAATCAGAGTTGTCTAATTAGAAACAACTAGAATCTTACTCGGCGACCTAGTATTATAGAGTATGAGGCAAAGTGGATTTCCTGTCACAATCCACGGATATTCAGCCCAACATCGCTCGAATTTGTTTAAAGGAAAAAAAACAAACTTAAGGGTAATAAGATAAGCAGGCGATTCAAACTAAAGAGTACTATTGATCATCAATCACTCAATCCTCCACCCTTCTGAAAGATTCTTGATGGAACAGCAAACCGAGCCGAAAATGAACGGGAGAGGTCATCAAGATTTTCCCA
Source organism: Rhododendron kiyosumense (assembly GCA_019656275.1). Classification (NCBI taxonomy): domain Eukaryota; kingdom Viridiplantae; phylum Streptophyta; class Magnoliopsida; order Ericales; family Ericaceae; genus Rhododendron; species Rhododendron kiyosumense. Next base: position 12,155 of record BPLS01000562.1, read on the forward strand.
CATCGAGCCCTCATCGAAGTTTTGGGCATACGTGCATGGACAATAAGTGAAATTATGGTTGGTTGAGCTTGAGTAAATGTTGAAAAGCTTCTTCTTCCCTTTCTTGATCTTCCTCCATAAAAGTCTCCAAATGGGTGCCTTTGATCCACTACTGACAGGCAAGTCAAATGGCACAAACCGAGTACTGTAGTTGCCCAGGAAGAAAGTCCGGCAATATCCGGTGTGAGTACTGTGGCCTGAGTTGCACCAACTTCCGGCATCCATGGCAGTGTGTGTGTGTGTGTGTGTGTGAGAGAGAGAGAGAGAGAGAGAGAGAGAGAGAGAGAAAGAGAGAGAGAGAATGAATGTGTGTGCTTTGCTTGATCTAATAATGTCTCTTGTTGGTCTTTTGACTCTTTTTATGGCAAAGAGTGTAATTGCATGCACTGGGCTATTTATACAATGAAGGTGGTCCCATTCTTTTCTTTTCTTTTTTTGGGTCAACAGAGGAAGGTGGTACCATTCTTCAATATGGTGGATTGGTGGTTACACTTTGCCAATATTAAGCAATTTAAATTTTGGCCCTGAAATTTTAGAACTCTTCATTTGGCTCCTTTGTTCAACCAGTTAAACACTCATGCACTCTATTTGTATTCACGTTGGAAAACACCCGCCTGACACTTAATCCAATCCTGATCCACGAGAGATTATTTAGTACTTTTGGAGAATTTACTCCAAGGCCTATCCCAATAACAAATTGATATGGAATCCGCAAACCCATGTCCAGGTTCATTTGAATCCAGGAAGGGACGAAGCAATAAAATAAGAACAAGCTTGTGAATAGTCTCTCGCCTCTTGTAACAAGTAACCAAATCAAGTCTTATGTTCCAATCATTTAAAGTCGGTTACATGAATCTTTTTTCTCCATTGAGTTCTATCAAGGCCATTTGTTCGCACAAATCCATTATACTCATATTTTTGTGCATAACAAAATATAATGTCAATTTAGGTCTACTCCTCCTCGTAGCATTGTTACCCAAACCTATCATATCTGCTCTCTTAACTACTGCATCTCTTGATCAACAGTAGACATGCCCAAACCACCTTAGCCTATTTCCTCTTAACTTCTTCTTTATAGGTGTTACACCTACTATCTGACGAACCATTTCATTTCTAATCATGTCTCGTCTAGTCTTACCATTCTCATTTTTGCTGCACTCATCTTGCTCATCTGTTATTTTTTAATAGGCCAACGTTCTATCCGGTAAAATATCGCTGGTCTTATGGCAGTTTCATAAAATTTTCCTTTTAATTTTGTGGATACCCTCTTGTCACATAGTATACCAGTAGTACTTTTCCACTTGAGCCACCCCACTTGGATCCTATGGGTCATATCATCGGTAATCTCTTCATCTCTACTAATAATTGAGCCTAAATATCTCAAATGATCACTCTTTGGTATCTTCTGGTATTGGATTATTACTCTTTCTTCATGTGCACTGCTGATACCACTAAACTAGCACATCATATACTCAGTTTTATTCCTACTTATCCGAAAACTCTTTGACTCTAATGCTTCCCTCCAAATTTTTAGTTTTGTATTATCACCTCTAACGGTTTCATCTACGAAAACAATGTCATCTGCAAATATCATACACCATAGGACATCCTTTTGAAATTGTCTAGTCAATTCATCCATAACTAAGGCAGAGAGGTACAGGCTCAAGGCTGACCCTTGATGCAATCCTACAGTGATTGAAAATTCACTCGTTTCCCCTATTGGTGATTTAATAATAGTGACGACACTTTCATACATTTCTCTAATCACCTTGATATACCATTTGTTTAAATACCATATCATAAGCATTTTCTAAATCTATAAAACTATATGGAGATCCATTTTCTTTACTTTGTGTTTTTTTACCAATCTCTTTAATAGGTAGATAATTTCCATAGTTGATCTTCCAGGCATGAATTCAAACTGTTTTTTTGACACTGTAGTCACCATTCTCAAGCGATACTCATTAACTCTTTCCCATAACTTCATCGTATGACTCATCAATTTAATACCTCTATAGTTGTTGCAGCCTTGAATATCCCATTTATTTTTATAGATAGGTACTAAGGTGCTCCTTCTCCATTCATTCGGCATCTTCCTAATCATACTCCGTCCATCCCAATTTGTTTGTCCAATCTCAAAAATTTAACTATTTTAAGGAACACAATGATTGCACCTAAAAAGATAACTTTCCACATTTACTCTCAACTTTTTTTAAAAAAGTTACTTTGTTCCACTAAAGAAAGGGCAAAAAAGAAAAATTGATTTAATTAGAAGTCAAATAGACGTTTAGGAATACCATTTGGTCCTTAGGCCTTATCCAATTTCATCATTTTCAAAACTTTAACCACTTCGAATTTTTGTATTTTTCGATAAAACTCATATTTTATGTAATTGCAAAGTACATACACTTCATCCTCACCAAAGTCTCCTTCATATTTCTCGTTTAACAACTTCTCGAAATAGACTTTCATCTATCATTGATCGCCTCGTCTTTTACTAATACCACCGAATCAATACATTTTATACACTTAACTTGAAAAATGTCTCTAACTTTCCTTTCTCGCAACTTGTCAAGTTTATAAATAATATTTTCTCCACCTACTCCCAGAATTGCTTTTTAGTAAGATCATCCAAGTCTATTGGGGTGCGCGTAAGCACTAATAATATTAATTATGCTCCGTCCGATCACAAACTTAACTAAAATAATTCGATCTCATTTCCTCGTGATTGTAACTACTGAATCTTTTAGGTGTTTATCTACTACGATATCTATCCTATTTCTATATCTATCCTTACCCGTAGGGCTGTTACGAATCCGATCGGACCGAAAAAAATCGAAAAAATCGACTGATCGGTTCGGTCTTCGGTCAGTCCAGGCGCGTTTTTTTGATGGTCGGAGTGGACAGAACCTAGGTCGGTTCGGTCTCGGTTTTCTGAAAATCTTTACGGACCGAACCAAACCAAATGCAGACCGAACCATATATATTTATATAAATTGTTTTAATCTTTTGGCTCTTATTGTTTTAAATTGTTAATTTCAAACAAAATTTTGAATTGTTAACTTTTGGCTCTTACTGTTTTTTTTTTTTGGAATTTCATTACTTGATTTATTTACGTTTTTGCAAAATTTTCCAATCGATTGCTCTATCTGTTCTAAATTACTTTAACTCCTCCAAGATTTATACACTAGTGTAGAAGATATTTCCAATCAATTGGAAAAAAAACGGTGGAAGAGTACTTGTAAAAGTTGTAATTGTTTGAGCATGTTTGTTGTATGTTATTTTTTTTCAATTGGTGTTTGAAAAAAAAAAAAAAAGGTACAATGGCCCAAATATGGGTGAAAAAATGGCTCAAACATGGGTGATTAACTTAAGGTTAAAAATTGCCCAAATATGAGTGAGGACATGTGAAAATGACCCAAATATGGATGAAAAAATGGCTCAAACATAGCTCATAGTCTATTGTTAGTTTTTAAAAATGGCCCAACTAATTAAGGCCCATTTCGGACGGACCAAACTCACCCCGAACCGAACCGAACCGAACTGAACCAAAATTAATAACGATCGGGATCGGTCCCCGGATTATATACCCCGAACCCGATCGGGGTGCGGCAAATCCACCCCGAACCGACCGAATAACACCCCTACTTACCCATATAGTAAAACTTATAACCTGTGTCCTCTATTTCCCTAGCTTTCTCCCCTACCCACTTAGTCTACTAAAGGCAAGCTATACTAATCCTCCTCTTAAGCATGGTATCAACTAGCTCCCTAGTCTTGCCCATTAATGTCCTATATTCCAAAGTTGCTAAACGAATCCTGTAGTTCTAGGCTAGCTTCTTTATCCGCAATCGTCCAGGCACACGCGCGAACCCTTGCTCACTTATCACCGCACCCAGGTGCCAATGTGGTGCCCCTTACTCATTTTTCGAAGCACCCGAAGGCAGGTGCAACGCGTCGCTTAAAGGAAACGCCCTAGCATGTCTCATTATCATATTTGGATTCATGTCATAAAGATCTAATGAGCTTTTTACGTGCTAGTTATCAATTACCTAACGCACAACCCTCCTCTTTTATCTGGGCTTGGGACCGGTTGGGAAAGAAAGATAAGGTTCTAAGCATGAACCAGGCGGAGTTTGCTCGCTATTCTACCAAAAGAAGAGGAATAGAGAGGGAGATGAGGATGCTCTAAGTTTATGGGCCAAAGGGAAAATAAAATCGTGCTGGGATGTTGGTGTGGAGTGGTGGATTGACGTCATGGGGAAACAGAACCAAACAGGGTAAAATTGTCTACCATGTGAAGTTTTGCAGAGAGACACCGGAAAGAGAGGCCATGGCTCTGAGACTGTTGACTTTTTGTTTTTTGTTCTCATTTTGGTTTCCAAAAGACTGATGATTGATTTGGGTTAGGTGGATTTGATTGTTCGAACACCCTGATATCTGAAGTCGTCCGATGTAAGGTCGTCTTATAGCGCATTCGTAGAAGCTATGTGCATCGGATTACTTTTGACGCATCTGTGTCTGAATCTGTCCGTGTCTCTGATAATGCTAGTATGGTTGCAAAGAAATAACATGTTTGTTCGAACGCTTGAATCTTGTTGGGTTTATTCATCTGCCCCCAGTTCAGTTTGGGGATAATTTTTTCTCTATCCCCTGTAGATAGGCTTGCATATAACACATGGAGTTCTATGTGCTCATAAAAAATCACTGGACCCGACGATAGACCAATTTGGTGCAGTAAAATTTCTTATCTTTTGTCCCAAAATGGAAAACAAAAAAACTAAGAGAACAATGTGTGGTTGTAGACCCTTGAGTTCATCAATCCATCAACACAAGTATTCAATGTAAGTGTCAATAAAAGTCAACCACTAAATCCATCAACATAACTCCTTTCACATTATACAACATATGCAAATTATGTCCAGACAATCCAAAATTTATTGGGAGCTCTGATTCGGCTTCTTAGGCCGTGTAAGGGACTGCAGTTGAGTGTACATTTTGAAACAAGAACTAGAGAATTCAGAAAGTACCCGGAAAAGCTCAGGCAGTTGAGTTCTTAGAGCTGTCAAAGATTTCTCCCTAACATGAACACGCTGCCTCTGGTACTCTTCTTCCTCTTCTTCCAACTTCTGCTTCACCGTCTCAACCGCCAACTTCCTCTCTGCGACAAGATCCTTATCCTCTGACCTATCTGGGTCCACCTCATCAGGTGGTGTTCTCTTTTGCATGTACTTCTTATACCAGTCATCAAATTGTCGTGTTTTGCGATTAAGCTCCTTTTGAGTTTGCTCACATTTGTCCCTCAACTTCATCTCATCCACTTGAATCTGCACTATTGTATTCACAACAGCTCCAAAGCTAGTTATACCCGTTATTGCCAGCTCATCGGGGAGTTTTTCCAGCTGATCTTGCCATAAACAGAGGAGGGATTGAATTGGGGGACTTTGAGTCCTCCCAGGGGATGAGACTTTCTCCTTTAGGTTTGTATCGACTGGAATGAGGTTGAGTCTCAACCAGTTGGTGAGAGCTTTTATGTAGATCTTTTGATGGGTTATGAGCTTGTGTAATTGTGAATGCCACTCCTGCACAATCTCCCACAGCTGGACTGTCCGGTCATGGTGGTGCTCGGTTGTTTCTTTGGCTGATTGCGAGATGTCGAGGGACTTCAATGCTGTCGAGATTTTCTTCTGGTTCTCATGCTGCACATTCATGTGCTCCCACATTTCAGCCATCCTGTCATTGTACACAAAACAATCATAGTAAGGCTTTGTATATATTCCAGTAACAGGAAACCACGCCACACAAAATTCAGGTTCAAGTTTCATGATTGATATTGCAAGTTCTTTTGACACCAAAGAAAGTATCTGGTGAAATCAGATTCATTTTCTATCGATAGTGTGATTGCTACGGGTTACTAACCAACTTTTCAGGTTTCCTGCAGTAAATTGTAGATAAACTAAGGGCAAGACTACTTTTATGCCTCTGAACTCTATAGGCTCTCTGTGCTTTCTGAGATCGGAGTGGGAACACCTCCAAATAGAATCTACGAAATGCATAAAACCAATGAAGGGAGTCCTTAATCATCTAAACGTCGAGAAAGGAAACCAATGAAGGGAGTCCTTAATCATCTAAACGTCGAGAAAGGAATATGGAAGTTGACTTAAAATATTTGAACCCAATTGATTAGAATTTAGGTTTCAGCAAATTTATAGACAACTTAAAAGACCACAATTGCTTCACTATCACTTCCTATCACCGGTTCATCAAAACTGAAGCTGCAAAGGCTTGCATCAAGTACAAAGGAAACTCTAAGTCTCTAATCAAAGTACAACCGAATGGAGGCTGCAGGGAAGACAGGAAAGGGAGACAAGCTACAGAAACATAGACTTCCTCAACGCGCGGAGACTAGTTCCACTAATTAGTTCATATGAAAGACGGATACCAATACATTACTCATCAAGATAAATACTTCAGAAAAACAGGCAAAGTTCCATATGTCTGCTACTTCCAAAAAGTCTTGTTCGAATTTGAACTTACCCATCAACAAGTGCAACAAGTTTTGGATACAATTGCTCATCTCGTAAACGATTTATTTCTGACACAGTAGAATCCATGGATTGCATGTCGACAATGTATCTTGTATGCAGGTGACTTACTGTTGCTTTTGCTTTCTCTATTGACTCAATACTAGCACCGTGCTTCTTTAGCTTATTCAGCGAAGCAACTTTTCTCTGATATTCAATCTTCATTTTCTCCCCGGTCTGTTGAGCATCAGTCAGCACAAAACAAAATTTAAGCTTTAACCAGGTTTCCCTGGCTATGATAGACTATAGTATCATTTGTTTGATGAACATAGTATTTTGAAGGAAACTGCAATGTAATCAACTTCGATTCAATTAGAGAATGAGAGACAACATGGGAACAGTGTAAAAACGTAATACTAAGTTCACTATTTCAGAAAGAAACATCCTAGTTTTGTCCAATTTAAGAATTTAGATTCAAAGAAATGCAGCTAAATCAATCTTCACTTGAGCTAAGTATCCTATTCTTAGGAGAATGCAAAAGGAAAGGAAAACTTAGCTAACGATCAATCATTGGAAGACAAACAGTATTACAAAGACGGTGGAAACATCACCGGATGAAGTGATAAACATACGTACCTTCACTTCATCAAAAAGCTTTTTCTCCCATGCTAGCATCTTGTCCAGCACTGTTGCATGTGTTTCATTCTCTTCTGAATCAAAGTCGTCCAATCCATCGTCCGTATTAGGTAAACCTCTGAAAGACTTATTCCAAGTAATGACCCGCAGAACCCTTGCAGAATGATCAATGTGTCCTACAAAGCAATGACAACTTGGGTAACTTGGGTTGAACAATTAGCCAAACAGTTTAACCACTTGTGTAAAGGTGTTATAATGTAGTACCAAGTGTCGGAAAGGGATCATAATTCCCCAAATAAAATGCCTTTAGTGAATACTATGAAAAGAAAGGTCCACCCTTTTTACTAGTAGCCTAACCATTTTCCATGACAATAAAGCAGGAAAATGCAAACGCTATCAGTTTTCGCACAAAAGGGCAGAAAAAGAATACTACTACTTCATGCTCATAAACTTGGAATAGCGTGAAAGTGAAGAAAGTCAAGCTATATACGACTTGTGAACTGTTCTGTCATCAAACAAAAGTCTAAAATTTAGGTGTTGCATCACCATTTGTTTCTCAAGAGAACTATGAAATATACATCTACCATTGCAGCAAATGACAGGTCGAGAGAAACACTAGCATTCCATGCCAAGCTGGAACAGATTTCACCTATCAGGGCACACAAAGCGAGCTCCTTTAACAAGAGTAAGCATATGCAACTTAACTCATTCTTTTCAACTCTCTAGCCTTTTGATCTTCACATGTACAATCATTGATGATCGAGCAAAAAGCTTTCACAGAATCATATCAAATGTAAACTCTTCCACTAAATCGTACGACAAAATTCAAAGAATTTGTGTGAAGAACCACGAATGCTTCAAATTGTTTCAAAATCTGAAGGACACGAAAAATTATCAAAATGTACAAAAACTGAAGCCTGATACCTCGATTATCAGCAAAGTTGGAATGGTAATGCAAACGATTCGCTTCAAGCATCTTTGAAACTTCATTAGCGCTCTCCGATGCCTTTAGAAAACAATCGTCGAGGTCATTAAAAATTTGCAACATATTAATGCTTGCGGCACCCTTCCCTCCTCTCTTACCCTCCACGGGAGCTGCATGCTTCACTTTCTTCAAGGCCTTCGTGGGAGGTGGAGGCTGAGGTGGTCGCTCAGCCAATTTCTCTGTCCCCTCACCTTTCATACTCCTCCTTGCTCCACCAGAGCTGCCATCAACACGATCAGCTCTTCTAGACCTTTCCCTCATGTTCCTTTCAATCTCCTCCCTCTCGCTCCTACCTGTGAACAATATTGGCCTAACTTTGATCAATTCTCAATCATTTACAGAGCAAACATGTACTCTATATAAAATATAAACCACTAAATTCTAGCAAACTACTTGCCACAGTTAACAAACTCGTAAGAGTATATCCCCCTTGAAATTCCATCTACTCCTTGACTTAAAACCGTATATCACACCACGATTTACTCATTTTCTTGAACCCATTTTGTCTTTTCCAAATTTACTCGTGTCATTAACGAAGAGTCTGCTTAAATTCATGCTTAAATTTGAGTTTGTCATTTGAATTGCTCCGTAATTATTAGAAAACGTTGCTTCATATCAAATAAAGCTTTTACTCCTGAGTAAAGGCCAGAGATGGTCCAAGTAACGGGCTACTAACCACAATTAACTAACTCCTAACAACCTATTAGCTACTGAAATTAGCTTCTAAACAACTAAAAACTAGAATAATATAACCCAGAGGATTAGCTCACGTAACAAGAAAAACAGAGATAAGTGCTTTATAAGTGTAAGTTCCTATCAAGAGGCATTTGGCCCAATGGCATCAGAGGGTGCACTTAGGTGCTAGGGGTAAGGAGGCCAAGAGTTAACTCCTCTTACGTACTAATCTAACTATTCTAACAATATTATCGCTGAGAAAAGAAAAAAAAAAAAAAAGAGTATAAGTTCCTAGTTAATTTGATCACTCCTACGGTCACCTTGCAGCTTGTGAGCGAAAGTTTTTGCGAAATGACTATGGTAGGGGCTCCAGGGTGTCGTAGGGCTTCAAACAAGCCGAGTTTTAAAATATTTGAGATCGGCTCGCTCAGATTAGTCTAGCTCAAGCCGACCCCAAAAAATCGACCTCCACAGTATCAAGTTGTTCGAATCCGGTTCGTCAAATAAACGAGCCGAACCTCTACAATCGAGTTGAGTTACAACTAATTGGAGTAGAACTTGTTCAACTTGAGTTGAGTTTTAAGCTCGAGCCAAGCCGAGGCCATAACAAGATGAGCCGTGCGTTTGCAGCACTATGGGGCGGCGATTCGATGCCCGCCCTGAGTTCGCTTCTGGTGGTGGAATCGGATTTTAGAAGGAAAAAAAGGAAAAGAAGAAGAAAAGGAATAGTCTTTAACACTACCTTCATGATCAACCTCGGCCAAACTAGGTCCAGCCATATTCTCCATGGGCAGAAAGATATAATCCAAATCCAGCACGCCTTTCGAATCCTCCTGCGGCGGAGGCGGCGGCGTCCAATCACTTCTCGTCGCATTCCGCGGCGGCAACGTCGTCGCAAAAACGCCGCCACCAATCCCTTCACCGCTACTACGAGTCGGTCTGTGTCTCAATCCGTTCTCCGTCTCGTCCTCAATTTCTCCTTCCTCTCCTTCCTCTATCACGGTCTCGGACAGATTCGCCGTGGCTTTGTGCCCGGATTTGATCTCCGGCATCGACCGGGCTCGCGGGAGAGGGAAGTCAGGGAGGGGAGGGAAGTCAGGGAGGGGAGGGGGAGGAGGGAGGGTGGTGTCGTAGTGAGGGTGGGAGACGGCGGCGGAAGGGAGGGTGGAGGCGGCGGCGGCGGCCGCGGAGGAGGAGGAGATTTCGCCGTGGGCGTAGTCGCTCAAGGCGGCGCCGGTGTTTTTCAACGACATGGTGAAGGCGGAGTGCGCCGCCGCGAAGGCGTTCCGCGCCGTCACGGCTTCCTTCATGAACTGCTTCCGTTCCTTGCATCGCAAGACGGTTTCTTCGTTCTCGATCTTCGAGTTGGCGCAGCCCATGGCTTCTTTTTTTTTCAGATAAGACGACACTAAAAACAATAAAATGAACTAAAAGTGCAAATACATTACTAACACCATATTGTGGATGCCATTACTACAGTTTTGATGAGGAAGTAACATGTTCAAATGGTGGCGGAAGTGGAGGTGGAGGTGGTCAGGACCGGCCTTGATATTTCGGTGTCAAAAGACGAGCTTTCGAAACATGGATTCTAAGTCTTTTTTTTGATCTTATAAGTTGGGTACTAAAAATTGTTGGCGGTCTTAATTTTCACACCGGCTAAGTGGCCTCTTGGGCTAAGGCCGGCACTGGTGACAGTGGTGGTGGTGACGACGACGGTGAATGGTTTTGAGAAGTCAGGATCCTAGGGTAGAGGGAGAAATGAGAGAGAGAGAGAGAAAGAATTCAGAGTTGGATCAGTTTCATAGTAGGGTGATCATGAGTGCTGTTTTGCTTTGGGGAAGAAAAGGGAGAGAGAGAGAAGTTTCTACGTGAATCCGACGCTAAAATATTAAAATATTCAGAAATAGAGCGTACGACGGCCCCGTTTGAGGACCGAAAGCTGCCTTACGACGTCGTTGTTTGTCATTGGCTTTTTTGGGTGCTTTACCTGGCAATCCCACCTGGCCAGAGGAAAGGAAAAGGAGGGCGAAGACTCGAGCTGTTGAGCGGATCAAGAGGAATAAATTAGCAATCAATCAAAGGAGAGGGAGAGGTGGGGTGCGGGAAGGGGGAGGGAATAAAATCTTGACTGTTGGACAGTTCGGATTACGACGAATACCACCACGTGGTATTCGCTCAACACTCAAAACTTCTCCAATTAGAAGGAAGGACCAATAAGTGGGTATTTTTGAAGTACCACGTGACATTGAAATGTTGTGTTTTTCTGCAAATAAAAAATCGTCACCACACATTATGGTTACTTGTCTTCTATGCACCAAATAAAAGCGAATAATAATTCTTTTATACTCCGTAATTTTATCGTATAATAATTCGTAGCTACGCAAATAGTTGAGGTACTCTGGTAGCACTAAATAATTACTCCCAAGCTAGCTATGCATATTGGAAAAAAATTCAATGCCGGACAGGATGGATAGGATGAAGCCTTGCTATTCGAATATGATGGTGTCATTAGTAACAATTTGGTGGGATGTTATTGGCCACTATTGATTCCTATATGCTCCTCTAATGGCATCATTTCTAATGTGACTCCTTATATGATACGAAATGAATTGCAACGTTCTATTTTATGATTCGAGCAGTTCATTTGTCAACTTCGACGTGAACATCATTCACTTTAAAAATAAGACTAACCGAAAATCAATATTTATTATTAGTACAAACTATATTGACAGTTTTATTTCTTTTACGGCAAAAAATATGATTGCATGATCGTGAATTTAATGTTGTTCGATCAACTAATTCTTCCATGTATAATTTGTACATGAAGCTCTACAAATTAATTAGTGGCTATAATTATCAAATGAACTCTGAGAAAAAAACTAAAGGTATTATCAAATGAAAAACAAGGAACTTCATTTTACGTGATATGACCAAACTAAAAAATTTATTCGTACTCCCACTTTTACAACCAAACTCACAACTGATTTATCTCATAAGCATATGGACTTCTGCCTTGTTCTCTTTCAAATTCAAAAAGAATTTTTCAAAAAATTCCCCCTACTTTCAACATTTCTCTTTCTATCTCTCTCCACTTATTACCCCTACAATTTTTCAAAAAAAATTTCAAAAACCAAACCAAACAAGGCATTCATCACTTTGATCGAAAACTTTCACTTTTATAGAGCACGTCGAAAATATTAATGAAGTCAAAATTCCCACTGCATTTATTTGATATCGATAAATGCATTATCAGAACACATTTATAGCGAGTGTGAGTTAGTTATATACGATGTTCTGGTTATGAATTTATCGTCATCCGACATTGTTGTGTATGTACTACGAAGTAGTATTATTGTTGTATATAAAATAACTTTTCCGATCATCACAGTGATGGCTCAGCTCACATATGCTAATGTGACTGTGTGAGTGCACTTTTTCTCCTTTTCCTAAGGAGGAAGTGGCTTTGGGTTTGGGACCCGACAACAAGTACGATTCTAAAGTTACAAATATCCTTTTCCTTCCTTCCTTCCACTTGAATTAAGGAATTACAAGGCACCTTTGTTCTTTCTTATAGCTGAAGTAGTTGTCGTGGCTTGCTTGATTGTACATTGTTGTATATTGGTTTCAATTTTGTATTCTACTTACTCATAATCGGCTCTAAAGATTCATTGTTTTTGTTTTATTTTATCTTTTTCTTGTTTTGTCTTAAATTAAATTTTTTTGCATTTGTTAATTTTGCGTTAAATTTTTGTAGATTATTAGTTCGTCTCAGCGAGAAGAATCAAAAAAGTTAAAAAAATTATAATTTTTACCCAACTTTTTTCCGGAAATATCCAAAATTTACAAGAATTTCAGGGGGCCGTTTTTAAGTGCTCTGCTTTGAACCTAGACAACACTTGGCATTGGTCACATAATCTGATTTTGTGTTATAATTGTTAGAAGAGTTGCTTGTTCATCTTCTTCTTCTTCTTCTTCTTTTTTGTTGTTGTTGTTGTATCCTCTGTAGGAATTGCAAATTGCAAGTGCAGAAGTAACATACTGTACTTCTTTGGGTCTCTTGATGCTGCCGGTTTCAGGAATTTTGTTGAACCCAAAGCAATGCTCTGAATGGGTGTTTTTTGACGAGGGGAACGGCACTGCGTAAGTTGTTTTTTTTCAATAAGTCTTGTAACGAGAACTGTTTCGATATTAAACCAAAATCAGAAATATTGAGCGAGGACGGTCATAACAGAAAACGATGTTCTAACTTGGGCTTTTTTCTCCTTTTGAACAGTGAAACCGTACAGGGTAAGTTGTTTTGGAAACTCATTTCGAAAATGTGAACTGTTGCAGCTGTGTTTCCAACACAGCAATGTCGAAAAAGAAAGGTTAACGATCAACATATGGTTGGCATTAAAGATTGCTGGAAACCTGGAAAATCACATCATCAACTCTAGGAGCCTTTAGATCACTGTAAACGTATCCTTGGCCACATATAAGCTGTCTGTCCCGGTCATTAGCATGTAACTCCACGTACGATAAAGAATACGAAAATGGTAAAACAATTTTTTTCAGGAATAAAAGGCAGAAAATGACAACAAGAAGTTTCTGAAATTCCCGAATGGAGATTATAAAATGGTACCAGATAGGTACATTTCTTAAGTTTCTGCCATGCGGAAACCATAAGAAACCATGATGTGCACAACCTTACCAAGGGGGTTAAAAATCTTCCGGAAAAGAATCATCTGGGTCTTCATATTCTTCGTAGTAATATTCCTCCTCTTCCTCTTCCTCTTCATCTGGGACGTGTTGTATAGGAGGATCAATTGGCATCGGTGGTGGTAATGGTATTCGCATCGGCCCAAACTCGGGAAATATTTCCGCTCGATACGGGGGTTCGATTATCTCAAAGTCCTGTCATGCAAGTGAATGTGCACAAAATCTTAAGGAGCGAACAGCAGATAAAGCCAAATGATTGCATGCAGTTGAGAAACAAATTTCAGTTCCGTCCAAAAGAAAACAGGATAGACTTCTTGCATCCTGCGCAGCTGTAAAGCAGACCATGCATAACAAGACACATGAAGCACAAGTACGGGTACGGTACAGATGTGGATACAGAATGCAACGAAAACCTAAAAATATAGGGTACGGGCAGGAGCAGAGACAAGATTTGTACGCATTGGGGTCATATACCTAGAGTCATTAGGAATTTAAATCGAGTTTTGGCAAAAATAAAGGGCCAAAAATGATTTTAATAGAACCATGGAAGTGTTTTTTGATATATGTGGGGCCAATTCGTGTCAAAATCTAATAAAACTGATAACTATTCTATGTGATTTCTTAATCTCGATGGGGTCAAGTGACCCCACAGTATTCTTCCTCCCTCTCCGCCCACGGGTACGGCTAGGGTACACCAATATTTTTATATAATTTTTAGATTTCTAGAATGCTATAGAAAAAATGGCCTTATTTATTCTTGGACATTCCACATCTACTCATTAAACCTATACTTTCAATATGAACTTCTTTTCTCTTTTGTGTGTGGGTACTTCAAATTAGTTCTTTTGCAAATAAGAAAGTAAAGCCAGATAAAAAATATAAAATAAGAATGGGAGGAAAAATATAGATATTAACATTAAACAATAAAGTTATCTAATACATAAAAAAAAACAGGTGTACCAGAGCCATACCCATCCCACAACCATGGCATACTGGCGCCGTACCCGACATGTTTTTGCCGTACCCATACCCAATACTCGTAGGCAATTTGTTTGGAGTAACCATATGCAAAGTTTGATTGCTGAGATATCATAGTAAAAATGAAAGGTTCAAATTACATTTTCAGAACTTTTACAAGGTTCTAATTCTGCAGCTACTTTCTCATTTTAAAATGGCAAAGCAAATCAATGCTCAATACTGCAGACCATGTCGATTTTACCCCAATAAGAAGGATAAATGAAAGAAGCCTGACCAGATCAATTTGTCCCCTAAACCGCACACTACCAACATAATAGCAGTTCAACATGCAAGATAGTCCACAACAGACACTTTGGAGCAGCACTAGAACAGCAACAGTTGCTTCCACTGAATGTAGAAGGTGTTAATGGAGCTCTTTGAGTCTAAGTAACAACCTTCACTCAATCAAGTTTACATGAAACTACTTCCGACCTAATTTAGGAAAGTATTTCACTCACATAAAATCAAATAAGCTTTAAAAAATTCAAAAATCTCGTCTTCCATATCTAACATAACTTCTTCTTTTCAGCAATTGAACACAGGGAAAGGAAAAACTGAACGGTCCTACAAACCAAACAAAAAAATCAAATGAACAACCTTTTTTTTTTTATCTGCAAATGAACAACCTTCACTCAATTAAGTCTAAATACAACTACTTCCAATAAAATTTAGGCCAGTATTTCAGTCACATAAACCCGATCACCTTAAACACAATATTCACAATCTTGTCTTCAATTTCTAAGCATTCGAATCTCACCAATGTCTGCAATACTCAACACGACATTCTCGCTTCCGCTTCATCCTAGTAGTATCCATTGTTTACATCTAGGACTACTCCACTAGGATCTCTGCTTGCTCGCTCCCCTAGCTTTTGTCTCTCAGTGTCGGCCCATTTTATTGATGGGATTCATCATTACTTTAGCAACTTTAGCGGCTTGGCTAGTTATTCAAGATTCTCAATTAAAACATCCTAGAATCCACCGTTATGGCTAGGCCTACTGGTCTCTAATCCCGCTCACTCTCAGTGTCGGTCCATTTTACTTATGGCTCGGTCCCCATAGATTTTGTCTCTCAGTGTCCGAGTCGGCCCATTCTACAAATGGGATTCATAACTAACATAGAAACTTTAGCGGCTCGGCCAGTTACTCGAGATTCTCAATTATTCAACTCGCTCGCCTAGCTTTCCTCTCCGAGTGTCAGTGCCGGCCCATTCTACTGAAGGATTATCACTACTCTAGCAACTTTCTTTAGCGGCTTGGCCAATTACTCAAGATTCTCTCAATTATTCCACTCGCTCCCCTAGCTTTTGTCTCTCATGTCTTCCCATTCTACTGACGGGATTCACCACTACTCTACCAACTTTAACCGACTCGGCCAGTTACTCGAGATTCTTGATTATTCCATCTCCTTAGGTTAACATCCAAAGGAATTGACGGGACCGCGCAAGCGGCGGAGCGCGAGGTTTAATACGATGCAAGGCGAATAACCTTAATAGGGCTTAACATGCCGCGAGACCTCTAATTAAACAAGTGGAAAAGGAAAACTAAACGGATCGACCTTTTTTGAAGATAAGTTGCACGATAAAGGTGTGAGTGAAAAGGGCTTACGAAGCTGAAATCCCAAGGGATGCCGCAAACGACGCCTGGAGGCCGCCTCGAACGCGTGAATATCACCGTCGATCGCCGGAGGGGGCGGAGAGAGGGAAGGGATAACGCCGCCGTGAAAGGCGGCGGGGAGATGGAGGGGATGGAGAGGGAGAGGGAGAGGGGTAGGAACGCCATTTTCCACGGCGGCGGCTTATCTATCTGCTCGTCGGTTGCACTCAAATGGGTTTTTGTGGATAGTATACCAACCGCTTTCGGAGGCCCA
Organism: Rhododendron kiyosumense; assembly: GCA_019656275.1. Taxonomy (NCBI): domain Eukaryota; kingdom Viridiplantae; phylum Streptophyta; class Magnoliopsida; order Ericales; family Ericaceae; genus Rhododendron; species Rhododendron kiyosumense. The sequence goes on from BPLS01000562.1 coordinate 28,598, forward strand.
GATACGAGACATACTGGACCGGGTCGGGTATTTGGATAATTATATGCAAAGTTGTCAATACCGTACCGGCCAGTGTACCGTTTTCATTACTGGAATAGTACGTACCGGTACCGGGCAGTATTCTGGTACCATTCCGAATTTACCGCAATTAATATTATATATATATATATATATATTTAATATATATCTACCATTTTTTAAAATTTTAAGTGTAAACATAAACAAAATGTAAAAAAAAAAAATAATGTAATTTTGTATCGGAACGGAACACCGGAACAGACCGGTATTGTCCGGTACACCCGGTATTGGCCGGAACAGACCGGTATTTCAATCGGAACGGAATATGACTTTTTGCGTTCCGTTTAAGGACCGATACGGTACGTACCGGCCGGTACGGAACGGATTTGACAACTTTGATTCTATGAGCACAAAAAGACTCGTACAAATAATTTTATACAGACACTCATATACATACTTGTGAATTCCACACATACCAGAGCCTAGAGGTGTAGTGCGGGTCCCATGTAAATATAAATGTGTTCGTATAAGTATTTATATAAAATGTTTGTGATTGTAGAATTATTGCGTCTTTAATCAAACGACTTCATGTACTCAGATTCCAAATAATTACTACTTAACACTCCATTTGATTTGGCTTTTACTTTTGAAAAAAAAAAGAAGTAAAAACACTAGAAAATTGGAAATCATTAAGAGGCTCCTTTTTTTAATTTTTTCTAAGTAATATCACAAAATTGAAAATCATTTTCTGTAAGTGTAGGTATAATGTAGGTATCGTGATCTCTCTCTTGCAAAAAACCACACTATAAAATTTCCAGTCTCTTCAACTTCTTTAGATGTGGCAGATCTGGAATAGGCTTCGGAGGCCAAAATTGGCCCAAAAACAATTGCACTGTGACAAAAGACGTATACTTTGGCTAAATTATTATTCAACCACAAATAATTTAGGGAAAATGACGGTTAAGGACGTATTCTGATAATTAATACCCGTCAAAAACATTTTATTCATTAACAAATATTCTTAACATGTCCTTAAAAGGTATTAATTATCAAAACACGTCATAGGCCATCATTTTCCCAACAATTTACACACACTCACATTTTTTGGTAGGGCTCACATACTGAAAGTGTAATGTGTGTGGGCTACCTCCAATGTGTGGGCCCAATGTAAATGTTTGTGAGTTTGAATAAGTGTTTATAGTTATAGAGTGATTGTACTTTGATTATAATCAGTACATTTCATATCAATTTGTTATTATGATTAATAAAACCAAAAATAGTAGAACATGAAAACCCATGTTCACGTATTCAAATTTCTAGTAATTGTCGAGTTAAATAGGTGGTTAGCACTCTTGCAGAAATTAGTCTTTGTGGTCATAGAATTAGCCAATTGATTTTTTTTATAATTCAGGTGTTTGGAATAGCTTACGCACACTTTGACTAATTCTACGACACCAAACACAAGCAACCTACGGTTTGTAATTCGAACTCCGAAACACTGAATAAATTTCTTTAAAAGTGTAATGGCATATGGGTCCATGCCTAACAAATGTCAGGCCTTTTACTAACAAGTCCAACCCACTAAAATAAAATTAGCATTATCCCTCATTCTTGTGATGACATAGAAGTAGCACTTTATCCTACTCACATGCCACATCAAACCCTCTAGATTGGCACTATAATTATTTTAATCCACTTCAGACCCACGATGGAGATTCAGCCTATGGCTCGCGTCAGATTGCTCTCCACCGAAAACGTTTTGAGTATGGGGGCTCAAGATGTCTGAGAGCAAGCTTATCGGTCGGTAGCTATATTACCTCGTGAACAGTTTACAATTTCATTTTACTTATCAATTTTTTCTTTCACAACTACACTAACATTATTTATTTTATTTAACACCAATTAAAATATGTATTTTTTTCCCTCCTTTCACCAAAACCCAAATTGCAAATTGAGAGAGAGAGAGAGAGAGAGAGAGAGAGAGAATGGGAGGAAAAAGAATCGAAAATTGGAAACCTGATGCACAGTGCCACGGTAGAGGTACCGACGAATTGTTCATAGATTTATTTTACCGCCCCTTTTAAAGAATCTGGTGCAGCTCTCTTTTGGACATTTTCCTAGTCAAAGTAGCTAATTTTGCATTTTGCCTGTGCTCGTGTTGATGCTCTAATGGGCCAGGACAAATTCGTCTAAAAAGCCCATGAGATATGGAAAAATATGCAGTGTTTTTTAGGCAATGATTTATGTTTTGTTTGGATTGTGTTTTGAAAAAAATTTCTCAACTAAAAAAACACTCATTATTTTTACTTTCAATTATTACTTACCCAAATCTTCAATTATTATTCTCATTTCTCTTTCTATCTCTCTCCAATCATTACATCTACTTTCAATTATTACTCTCATTTCTCTCTCCACTCATAACCCTACAAAATTTATCAAAAACTCATCCAAACATAGCATATTAATATCTCTAGCACCTCACAATGTTTTGAGTATAGGTGCTAGAGACTCGTAATATTGTGTGGTGGTAGAGATATTAGATCACTGTCTCGAAGATTCACAATTTCACTAAGATCAGGTTTATTGAGCTTAATATATTGTTTCACAAATTGTATGGCACTGGAAGGTTACTGTCCAAGGAGTATTATCACTATTATGTAATATCTCACATTTTGACCAATATACATAATTTGGTGAGTATACCACAAAATGCATGGAACCCATACAAGCACTTACATAAAATACTTTTTATTTTTTATCAACACTTGCACAGAATATACTCAAAATAAATAACCAAGTAAAGAATATCAAATAAGGTGTCACGAAATCTCATCTGCAATTATATCACTCAATTTCTGTGATAGGTTGTCCTGTGCTCTAGGACTTGAAGTATGCTCCTTCCTCTCACAAAATCACAATGCTCCTAACATACCGGATAATTTCTCAATATTTGTTAGGTGTCAGGATGTCCCGTGGCATGGAATAATTTCTCATTCAACTACTTTTTCAGTGATTATTGGGCATCCACATGTGGTGTCCTAACATATTTCGATCACAAATTTATGTGGAGTCCACATATATGATTTTGGATCCTGCATAAAATCGTGATTGTGATGAAAAAGGGACCGAGACATCACGTAACCGCAGAGACGGAGAGAGGTGTAGGCATATGGGGGCCAAGGCCCCCACGCGGTTTCGGATTTTTTTAATTATAAATATTAATATTTTTTTTTTGTTTGGTGAGAACATCTAGGTATTATATTTTGTGTTGGGTGTTATTTAGACATAAAAATGTGTTTGTTTTTTGTTCCAAAATCCAATTTCTCTATTTGTGCAGGGCTTCCCATAAGTTTTTCCTTCGATTATTGATCTCATTTCTTTTTCTATCTCTCTCTACTTACTATCCAAAAAAAACCTCCCTCAAAATCTAAACCAAACAAACAATTATATTCCCGAACTTTCAAATTTCAAAATCTTGTTCATAAGTTGATCTCGTGTTTACAAAATTCTGGTTTCGTCCCTGCGTGACCGCTTGGCTGCCTAATAATTTTACCTCCATGAGTCCCATGACAATGGAGTGAATTGGTGTCCACGTGGCACAAACCTTTGTGGCCCCTCTGAGAAAGAGGAAGTTGGCCGTTTCCTTGCAGAGGCCACTCACCAAGTTCCAACAAAATAGCACCGGTGGCTTTTGAGAGTATGGAAACTGCGCAATATCAGAGGATTTTATGCAAATTTCTCTCTCTCTCTCTCTCTCTCTCTCTCTCTCTCTCTCATACTTAGAAGGAAAGGAGACAGTCCGGAACACATCTGAAATAAAAGGACTTTCCCGATATTTTCCGGGATTTCGACAGATAAGTAAAGAAAGGATTCCGTGGGAGCTCTTACCAGAAAGTCCTAGTGATCCGTTTCTCAATTAGGCATCTCTTGCACGCTTAAAATTGAGACACAGTCCTTATCATAACGTCAGACATGGGTATCACAGCCTGGGATATGGACATGTCTTTGTCCATCTGATATCGAGAGAGAGAGAGAGAGAGAGAGAGAGAGAGAGGGGTACTCCAAGTTGATTTTTTTGCTCATACAAGCGAAAGGGAAATTGGCTTTTGATTAGTACTGCAGTTAATCAGAGCAAATAAAGGAAAAAGCAGAACTGATTTTTTGTTCTGCTTTTCCCTATCAGGAGAAGGCATAAAAAGGGTGTTCTCGAATATTCTGTACACAGGGGAATGCTCAAAGAAAGAAAATGGATTTCTGGCCAGAGTTTCTCGCGAGCAGTTGGGGCAAAGAATTTGTGGCAGGAGGATTCGGTGGGATAGCCGGAATATTCGCCGGTTATCCGCTCGATACCCTCAGAGTCCGGCAACAACAGCACTCTACTACCGGCTCCGCCTTCACCATCCTCCGTAACGTGGTGGCGAGCCAGGGTCCCCTTGGTCTTTACAGGGGCATGGGTGCACCCCTGGCCGCTGTCACTTTTCAGGTTTCTTCTTACCTAAATCCATTTCTTTCTTCTTGTTTTTCTTGAATATCCACTTTGAGAAGGAATTTCTGTTCATGATTTCTAATTATCGATACTGATTGGGATACATGAATTAGATGACACCACTGAGTCTTTTCGGATCTGTTACATGGACTCGGATGCCAATATCGACTGTAATTGGTGTCTAATAAGTATCAGCTCATCATATTTACGCATTAAGACAACCAGAATATTCGTATTTATTGGTGATACCTTGCCTCTATTAAGATACTAGACGTATTCCCAAGGTGAATATCCAGCTAAAATATATCCCGTACTTTTATACGATTGTCGAGTATCTAATACCACTACCTCGCCTATTAAAACGAGTCTAGGTAATGTATCGTTTAATTATTGGCCATCCGTTCTCTCCTAGGAATGTTGTTTCCGGGTTTTTTGGAATACAATGTTGTCTGTGGTTGAATCTTGCAAATACATTCTCACAGTCTCACCAATGATTTTTCCTCCACTCATTGTCTTGGGGATGAGCCTGATTCAGTAGGGTCTTTATCTCCAAATATGAGGTGCTAATTGTCTCTTGGTGAAAACGTGTATCGATAAACTTTGCCTGGACAAATGCATTTGACAACATATCTTTGTTCGTATACACCTTAAGATGAGGCATGATTATGACACATCTCCAATTCCCTGACCTACCTTAGAAAAAGAAAGCATTTTCACCTACCAAATTTTAGTCCAAAACGGCATTGCGCACATGGAAACACATGTTTTAAGAAAACAACATGATTTCCAAACTTCCAGTCGTCCAATGGGTATGCTACTAACCTCTGGGTAGAATAGAAGAGAGCGGAGCGGAGTGTAGGAGTCCAACGGATATGAAACTTCTAGAATTGACTTGCTCAAAAAGAACCAACTCTGAAACTGATGATGAACTTATTGATGGCATTGATTGCAGAATGCCATGGTTTTCCAGATCTACGCAGTCCTATCAAGGGCGTTCGACTCATCAACACTCGCCACAGATCCTCCTTCCCTCAAAGGAGTTGCCATAGGAGGATTTGGAACAGGAGCCATACAAAGCCTAATCCTCTCACCTGTTGAACTACTAAAAGTTCGCCTCCAACTGCAGAGCGCAAGCCATGAAAAAACCCAACTAGCGACTACCCACAGAGGTCCAGTAAGCGTGGCAACCCAGCTGGTGAATACCCACAGAGGTCCAGTAAGCGTGGCTAGAAGCATAGTTCGTACAGAAGGGTTGAAGGGAATGTACAGAGGCCTAACAATCACAGTGCTGAGGGATGCACCAGCTCATGGGATTTACTTCAGTACGTACGAGTATATGAGGGAAAAACTTCATCCAGGATGTCGAAAAAGTGGCCAAGAGAGTTATAGAACAATGCTTGTTGCCGGAGGACTAGCAGGAGTTGCTAGCTGGATTTTAAGCTACCCTTTGGATGTGGTGAAAACACGACTTCAGGCTCAATCGCAATCTACCTCGCCGAAATATGGGGGGATTATTGATTGCTTTTCCAAGAGTGTGAGGGAAGAGGGGTACGCGGTGCTGTGGCGAGGACTAGGAACTGCACTTGCTAGAGCTTTCATTGTCAATGGGGCTATTTTCACTGCTTATGAAACAGCTCTGAGGTTTTTTTCCAACGGCAACCATGGAAGCATTCAAACAGATGACGCTATTTGATAAGCAATTCAGTGTCTGTACCCATCAGAAGTCTATTGGCAGGAAGTTGAGAAAATAGTTCTATAACGATTCTTGAGAATGGCAATACCATATGAATAAACTGAAAATTACTGGCTTATTACGCCATTCCTCTTGAAATATAGGCATCTTTTAGTTCTTTCTAAGGGTTACCAGTTACCACATTAATACTGAGGCGAAAAAGGAAACCCAATAATGATTGAATGATTGCATATGCCATAAATGAATGTGTAGCGATGCTCATTTTAGTCTGATACATTAATCTGCACCATCTGATATGCTCCCCTTGCTTTCTATACGTTGATCACCAAATCACATGAGGTAGAGTTGTGTTACCAGCGGATGCTACTACCCTGACCATTTAAGTTTTCGAACCCATGTTCCCAAATATGGCACACACTTTTGTTTCGAAACAGTATAGTAGTTTTCCAAGAAAATCCATTGTTGTAAACGAAAATCTAAGGTGGTTGAGTAATTGGCCTGTTAAAATTTGTAAACTTGTTCATTATGCTCCTTGAAAAATAAAATGAACTGTAAATGTTAGGTGCCTATGCTCGTATCACAATTTAGTCCCTGTGCCTGTTGTGCGTCTGGGGAATCACACACACAGGATTGAGAGGAAACTCCAGTCATAGTCACCAACGAACACAAACACGAAAACCTCTCTCTCAGGACTCACTCGGGTTCTCTCACTGTCTGTTCTTTCTGACACAGCTCTCGTTCCTACACAAGTCTATGTATGCAAAGGCGAACGAGAAAGAAACAACACGTACAACAACCAATACGACCATTGATGACCAGCCTCCTGTACTGCTGAAACATCTCTCTCAGCTCGCTTGCCCTCATCTGCAGGGACACTTAGAAACCCTTAAAAGTCAACAGTGCATACCACGTTAACGCTCATGTATCTGCATTCCGGGTAACATAGAGACAGACAGTATTAAATTGCATACTGCCAGGACAAACACGTTGTTGGAAAACGTCATTTATATTTTGCATACAAAAGACTGGAAAAAGCATGCCTATACACTCAGCAAAAACACAAGCATGCCTATGCACTCAGCAAAAACACAAATCCACTCATTGAATCATCAATACATAGGTATACCTCTGTTACCAAATTGTTCAACCATGTCCCGAACACGCTCATATGTATCTGCACGTTAATAATCTGCGGCCAATGGACACTCCGTCGTCACAACCCTAATTATGTGAGCTGCATCGATGCCTCCGGTGGCGAAATGTATATTGGGAAGCCTACTCATTCGCAAAAACTTCGTTTTCATCCAAGTGTTTGTGAAAGTGCTTGAACGAGGCAATGGGCCAAGCTGAGCAAGTGATGCAAAAGAAGCTGTTGTGAATGCCACTTTTAGCTTTGATACGAGAATGAGTATGCGCATTTATGGGGCCGGCGGGACGTTGGGTGATTCTATCATGAGCTTCGGTGAGGGTAGTTGGTTGCTTTTTTTTTGGAGGTGATAGACACACAGGCGTAGATGCGTCGGTGTTGAGAATTCGGTCAAACCAACAACTGCACAATGCGCAAATAATAATCAAGAACAAAAAACAAGAATTCAAGACATGAAGATTTTTAGCTGTTCCCCGACTCGATAGTTGAGTACATGCGGCCTCAGCCAATTCCGTACGTTATGTTATTCAACGAAGTAAGTATAGGTTACATGATTAGTGTAACAACTATATATAGCCCATGTAGTTTATTTTTTCATTGCCTAGAGTTTACATCACCAATTCTTGATTCGAAACGTTTGAGAATCACGATCCAAATCAAAATCAGTCTTCATAAGATCAAGAGTTGCTGCGTGAAACTATACGCATGAGATGGCTTGGAGTTCATACGAAGTTTTGCTTCAGCTTTGATTGAGATTCTTACAAGTGGGCGGTGGAATTAAGCCCCAGAATTAGTTGATGTGTGCTTTAACCTTGCCGCCTGGACACCTAAATTATAAAATAAACGTTTTTGCAACAGAGTTTGTTTATTTGTGACTGGAAATTTATGAATGTTAAAAGCACCATTTCTTGGAGTAATTATTTAGTAGTCTGGTCGCAACACCCTTATCCATCACACATATTTTGTGGGTTTCATATACTTGATACTAGCCCCACTAAAATAATACTAGCCTCACAAAAATAAATGATGTATATGAGGCCTCGGTCCACTAACTTATTTTAAATTAAGGGAAATGATAATGTCAAAACTGTTTTTGTTGGTGTCAAAATTCCAATGTATAAAAGTCTTTACATTGCAAATGGTACAAGTCTTTTGTGCACTAGAGTTTTGGCACCAATAAAAATGGTTTTGGCATTATCATGTTCCTAAATTAAAGGTAATCTATTGTGAGAGATGATGGGGTGTTCCAGTTTCTAAAAAAAAGAACTTTAAAAAAGGAAGGTAATTTCAAGTTTAAAAATAATGTGTTTACGTAAATAATTTTCTTATTAATATAGATCTTGTGTGATAAATCTCATTGAGATCTTTTAAACGGTGTAAAAAATATTAAAAAGTTATTTTTAATTTTCATTATATTTAAACTTGAAATAATTTTCTTTTTAAAAAAGAAGATTGAAAAAGAAAGCGGAACGACACCTGACATGTCTTGTAAAACGAAAAAATAAATACTCTCTCTGTCCCAATTCTTCAGTCCCTTTTGGGAATTCGTACCACTTCTCAATTGATTATATCTTGCAATCTATTATCTTTTAGATAATTTTAAAAATGTCGTTTAAAAGAACTCATTGAGATTTATCAAATAAGATAAATATTATATAAAGATAGAATTACTAATTAATTTTATCCAATTAAATTAGAACGAGGGAAAAAAATAAAAATAAAAAAAGTACCTAAAAGATAAAAATCTTATTAGATTATGAACAGAGTTGAATGTTGGATCGGGTGGCCGGATATTTTCTTTTGAAAATTCTGTGCCCTAGACCAAATGTATTTTTTCTATTTATCGATGCCTCAATTGCCCGGGTTAAAAAAAAACAGTAGGACGATTCCCTTACCCAATCACCTGTCCACACGTGTCTCTTACTGAACACCTTTGCCCCCACAATCTTCAAATTTCAATGCGCCTTGGTCTTGTCATAATTTTCCTTCATCCCACGCATTCTCTCTCTCTCCCTCCTCCAGTCGACCCTTCTTCAATCTTTTTCACTGTTACTGAGCAAAAAGTTTCACTCCTCTCTCTAGAATCAAAACCTAGCGTACATCGATCCATTGTTTAGAGAGAGAGAGAGAGAGAGAGAGAGAGAGAGACATAAAGGCATTGCGATCGCAGTTTCTAGCATTACCAACTCATTCTGGGGGCTACATTATTGAAGGTCGAAACGAAGTGGAGAGAGAGAGAGAGATGAATGCAATGGGGAGACAGGGGCAGAGATCCAGTGCACCGGCGGCGCATCACCAGCGGCAGCACTCGGACAACTTCTTGGATTCCTCCTCATCCAACGGTCGGTGGCTTCAATCTGCTGGTCTTCAACACCTTCAATCCTCCTCAAACCCATCTATCCCTCCTCCCAAGGTTTCGATTCTTTCAGTTTCTCTTTGCATTTTCGATGTCGTCGTGCGTGTAATCTTTGGTTAGTG
>BPLS01000562.1:73419-99890 GCA_019656275.1 Rhododendron kiyosumense
AATTAGTTGCAATCTCTTGAACAGCATGGTCCCCTCACGCCACCTGCGGCCTGCCTCTCTCATCCTCAAGCCCCACTAACCGATTTTTTTTGTTGCCTCTGAACCATCATGGCATGGACAAAAAAAAGTATTCATGTCCCCCTCTTTAAGCCACACCACTCTAGCTTTGTGTTATGGTGTCTTTGGTTATTTTGAAGTAGAGGGCCCCTTACTTTAAATTAACCTGTTTTGTTTTATTTATTTTTTCACGTAGATCGATACGTGCGAGATCCGTTCTCATTGTATGTACCCATAGACTTATAACTGCTCAATTGAAGAATCTCTCCTTGCCCAAATTCTACTCCAGAATCTCTCTCTGTGTGCTTTCACCTCCACACTTCCCCCTTGCTCTCCCATTTTTGCTGAGAAGGAAGGAGAACCCACCACCACCGCCACGCCGCCAACCTTCGCCGTTTTATCTACCCAACCGTGCTCCCGCCGTCGCTTAATCTTCAGGAGACAGATAGATTTATTGTACCCAAACCCTTTTTGAGTCCCTTATACTGTTTTAGGAAAATAATATGCGTATATGAACCTTAGAACGGAAAAAAATGGCGTACCAGTGAACTGACTTTGCGGTCACGTGTTTAAACTTTAAACATTGCAGCCATGGCTTATACATTGCGCCCATGGCCTTATACATTGCGGCTAATTCCTTTAACATTGCAGCCATAAACCCTAATATTGCAAACAACACATCCGGACCTTGCGGCCACAAGCTCAACTCTTCGGATGGTCACTCTTTCAGTTTGGACGGGAAATCCAACAAGACAAGATTTGTTTCTGCTAGTATATAATACTTCATCCGTCCGGATTTAATAGTAATTTTTTAGAGTTCGTGTCATTTTTCAAATGATTATATATTGTAATTTGTAATATTTTATGTAATTTTGAAAACATTGTCTTATAGAACTAATTGATATTTATCAAACAAGATTCATATTGGATATAAAATTCATTACCAATTTAAAGATATATATAACTCATTTTTTATCCGGTTAAAATTGAACGAGGGACTATTAAAACTGGATAATCTTTTGAACAGTTTGTTTTCAGTTAAAACAAAATAGTAATGGCGTATATTTATACACACGTCCATATTATTTAAGGATGTGGAGGAGAAACAGAAGCCAATAATGAAAATAGCTCGCTCTTATATTTGGCCAAACATAGGCCAATGGCTACTCATTAAATTTTTCATTCTAGATTTTACAAGAAAATCAGAACATACGTGGCCAATTATGAATGAGCAATAGCCCTCTTATGATTTCAGTTTGCATGGGGGCAAACTCATCTTTAAAAGCGAAATTATGTAAAGAAAGTGGCTTTCGCATTGAAACTCAAATGGAGTTGAATCGCAAAAATGATTCGACTAGAGTTTTTCATTTTAGACCGTGAATGGTTGAAATAGAAAATGATCCCTCCACTCTATCTATACGGGTCAAGAATAGTGAAAACTTGCCCATGGAGTATGAGTTCAAGCCAATTATGACTGTGATTTATGAACAACTGTTTGTTCAATATGGAATTTTTTGGTCAAATCCAGTCGAGCGAAGTGTTGGTGTATTTGCCAAGTAATGCTGGTGAAACTATTCATTTGCTCGACAGTTAAAGGTTTTTGTATTTGCCAAGTGTCCTTATTGGATTTCCAGAGCCATTTGTGTGGTTTTGGTTGGAAGCTAATGAGGCCAACGGTTCCCGTCGATACTGGGATGTTTCTGTCGATAATAAGCCAAGTTCCCGTCGATTCTGCACTTGTGCTTATGTCGATAATGGACGAGGCTTTGCCGGCAAATATGGGCCCTTGATTGGAAACTTTAATCATGTTTATGGGCCAAAAGAACCCTTTGAAAAATATATGAAAATCGTTAATTGCCCAGTATTATTTGGTTTTTGCCAAATGAACGTGGGGGGCAAAAAATTCATTAAGGGGCTCGAAAATTTAAAATTCAAGCAAGTCGAATCATGAAAATAGTCATTCAAGTAGAGATTTTCAATTTAGACCATAAATGGTTGACGTAAAAAATGATCCTTCAACTCCTCCATGCTGGTTAAGAAGATGTAATGGTAAAAACTTAACCATGGAGTACGTTTTCAGCCAAACATGGCTATAAATACTGTGCGTATTGATTTCTGTTGATCAATATACATTTTGGAGGACACGGAAAATTAGTTTTTGATGGAGTGGCTAATAAATGTTGGTATTTGGTATTTATGCATATGCATAGTAGCCAACGTGTGAAGCCAAATAATGCCTATTAATTGGCTGTTGTTTATGACTTTAAAGTTCATTATTGTGGGGAATAGGCAAGGCTCATGGCATATGTGTCGTGCTCTGATCGACGGACCACGTTTCGATGCTTCCGGTTTCCTTTCAGTAGGAATCAAGGTTTAAAGGAAATTATTGACAGGCATGCCACCATGTTACTCTTGACGGTGGTTTTTTAAGCATTTTAAGGTTTTATTGTACCAGTCGAAAAGTGAAAAGGTCGGTGTAAAATTAATTTATCTAAAACGCTTCGAGAGTTGGGAGCATAAATATTTACACCATAAGGTTATCACCCATCGATATTGACAGAAGGGTGATTTAAAACTAGTTAAATTATTCACTTGGATTATGTTAGCCCTTCACCCAAATGAATAAGGGGGGCATTGTTTGTACCATATATTCACCACCTGTCGATGATCGACCGCAAGGTAGCAATTATGAGAATGCTTCCTATTTTATTATTTCGTATTATTAATATAATTAGTTTTTATTTCTTTTATTTGTTTGTATTTTAATAAAATACAGAACACTTGGCATACTCCTATACATTTGGAAGTTAAAAAGACACTTGTCATTATCCTACACACTTTGAAGTTGAAGGGAAGTTATTTTGACACTTGGAAGCAAATTAGAAGAATCAAGAATGAAGACTAGTGAATTTTCTACATATTTGTTGTTTCCTATAAATAGCATCTTTTGGCTTCATTGTAATCCCCCAACAAATCAAAGTCTTAACTTTGTTCTTAATTTTTGTCTTATCAACCCATTCGGGTTATAACTAGGAGTAGGAGTAGGATTAACTTAATTTTCTTACTTTCAATAAGGATCCATCCTTCTTGATTGTAATTCAACCTTGGAAAAATAACAAAGTCCATTTGTTATTTTTCTTCCCCTTCACCCCACTTCACTAAATTATCAATCCACTCCGCCCAATTGATGGGTCGATTCCGTTCTTCAAGATTGGCGGGTGACGGTCTTCTTTTATGAGTCAATTCATCACCACCAAAAAATAAAATTTGATTCATTCGCCATTTCTCTTCCGGTGAAGTCCTAAAATACGGCAAGGAACCTCAAATCTGTTTGTGGAGACAAGCCGCATAAGCCTTTATTTTTGTTGTTGGCTTTGTTTCCCGAAATCTCCGTCGATTTCGATCGAGGGAAAATTTGGTAACAAGCGCCAGCGCTTGATCGGTTGATCTTCTCGGGGGAGGGTTTCATGTTGTACAAGGCGGTCACCGGGAGGCGGTGGGGTGGCAGGGGTTGGGTTTCAGGTCAGGACGAGAGGGGAGAGGGGTGGGGGAGAGTGTTTCGGGGCCGGGGGAGAGGGGCAGGTGGCGGAGGCTCACTTGATTTCGTCAAGAATTTCTTCAAGCAGCCTATGTGTTTTCTTTTCGTGAAAGACGTAGTTGACAACGGTCCGCACTGTCAGAGACGCAAGACTCATGTGTTCAATAAATAATGTGGGGGGAGAGTGTTTCAGGGCCGGGGAGAGGGGCAGGTGGCGGAGGCTCGCCTAATTTCAGTGAGGATTTCTTCAAGAATCCGATGTGTTTTCTTTTCGTGAAAGACGTAGTTGACAACGGTCCGCACTGTCAGAGTCGCAAGACTCATGTGTTCAATAAATAATGTGACATGTGGCAAACTGTAATTTATGAAGACTTCGACTGTGATTTATTCCGTATTTATTGAACACCTTATTTGGCCTCCTGTTTTGAATTATTTGCTCCAATCTTTGGGTTCCCATGGAACACGTATTTATGAGAGTTGTAGTGATAAAATTTAATTATGATTCTTTAGAATAATATGATCAAAGTCGAACTTTTAACAAATCTCCCCTAACCATATTTAGCCCTCAAGACTTGACTCGAGAAGATATGGACTCTGATCGATCTGCCATGCAAGTTCGGCCAACAGCACTTGGTTAGGTTGTGTTCTTATGAACTTAACTTAAACTTAATTTAAATCTGAAAATTTTGTCTTTATTTGAATTTTTTTCTCATTTGTTAGTTTTGCGCCAAACTTTTGTGGGTTATTGATTCGTCTTGACGAGATGAATCAGAAAAATAATTTTTATACTTTTACCTAAGTATTTTGAGAAATGACCATTTTTTAGCACAAAAAAAAAAAAATCATGTTTTGGCCTAAAAAGATGTTATTTCTCAAATTAAACTTGGGTAAAAGTAAAAAAAAAAAAGTTTACTTTTTAAATTTCTCTGGTTGAGATAAATAAATAACCCACAAAAGTTTGGCGCAAAACTAAAAAATGCAAAAAAAATTTAAATAAGGACAATTTTCAGATTTAAGTTAAGTTTATAAGAACGCAGCCTAAACAAACCCAAATCTTATTTTGTGTTAGACAAGGTTTTGCATGAGAGGATCCACGCTTGTGGGAGTTAGGTTGTACCAACTGAAAGTTTTGGGTGGAAAATGATACTTATTGTAAATTACGAGCGCAAAAAGTGTAGTTTCGCTACTTTAGGCTGGTCGGTTCCTCCACCACCGTGGCTATAAATAGTTGGGGGCAACTATTCGCAGCTCCCTATTTTTTTCCCAGCCCACTACGTTTCGGTAAATGGTTGTTTGAAAATCATATATAACATTTCGGTAAATAGCTGTTGAAAACAAGATTATATTTCGGAAACTACATGTCGAAAATATGTTCAACTTTCGGTAAACAATTGCCGAATATGCATTTTCAGTAAATAGCTGTTGAAAAAAATATTATATTTCGGTAATTGGATGCTGAAAATGTATCTCAATTTCGGTAACTAACTATCGAGTATAATTGAAAATTTTCAACAGGCTGCGGAAGAAAATAGGAGGCTGCGAATAGTCGCCCCCTATTCGTTGGCTGCTAAAACGTCGTAAGTTTCCATTGTTGGTATTTTCTGGAGAAATCGTCGATGTTCCATTCGTCGAGAAATAGCATTCTAGCAATTTTTGATTTTTTTTTCTTTGGTTATTGTTACAGTGAATGCTATTCCAACACCCAAACTCGTCAACACATGTGTTTGTGTGCTCATCACCGATATGTTTGTCGATGTGTAAGTATAGTGTTTTACATTCCTCCCCAAAAAGATCTAATGCCTTTTATTTTATTTTATGCTAACATGTTGATTAATTATTATTATTATTATTATTTTTTGGGAAAGTCATGTAGATTAATTTTGTTTGTATAGATTTGGGGAAACTTGATAGAGTCCATTTGGATGGAGGAATTTCATGAGAAAATTTGGATTGAGTATTTTTGTGAGAATTGGAGAGAAGTACAAATTGAAAAATTCTAATTAGTGCTTCCCCTTTGTCACCCAATCTCACCAAAATAGTGTCATTTGGTGAATGGGCTCGCCTTTGTTAAGCCTACTATGGAATATGTTCCTCGGTTAAGGGACATCTATTAGAGCAATGGAGGGTGGAGTTTGTGTTCTGACTTGCCTTCCCCATATTAATTTTCGTGCAGAGTTTATGAATAGAAGTATATTATTACTATTATTTTTTTTTGTTTTCTTCTTCAGTTTGGCTCTGGTTTTGAGATGTGTACAAAATTATTTTGAATAAAATTGCATATGCATCCCGTGTGCCCTTAACGCTAGTTCATATGGTTGGGGAATTGGGGGGCTTCTTGACTTCTGAGTTTTAAATGGTTATGTTGTGTTATGTTGAATAATGTATTAACTGATTGGTGTAAACTATCTCATACTGTCCAAATTCTTTTAAAAGGGGGGCTTCGTTCGCAGATTATTGGTATGGCACACTTAACCTCCAAATATAAAAATTGTGCCCTTTTTCATTTTGTATGTTTGTATGCAAGTGATCATCCTTTGTTTTATCTTGTCTTCACATCTCATTAGGTTGTGGTTTGTATTCTTTATTATCACGAAGGCATTCAAACATATTGTTTCTTGAAATTGGCATCAAATATATTAGGCTATGGGGCCATAGGCTAAATGTGTCTTCATTCATAGAGTTGTGTGGTAATTTCTCTTTGGTCTCTTGGGTTTTCTGTCTAGATTTTGAGGTATTTTGTTCTAGATGAAATGGACTACCTTATGCTTCACATTCTTATTTATCTTGACTCTATCAAAAAAAAAAAAAGTTCTCATTTATCCTGAGACATGAGGTAACATAACTCCGTCTCCACCCAACATGAATTTGGAACTGAAATCACTTAAGCTTTGATTGATTACATGTCAAATGATCTCCAAACTAATGCCATTTATTTTTCTAATTGAGCTTTTCGGCTGAAATAAGATGCTTTAGATGAACGTCTGCAAACTACTTTCTATCCCTATCCTCAGTCTTGCGGGTTTGAGCCCCTTTGAAATGCGCATATCATCCTTGAAAGAGCCATAATGTCATGATTCACGTGAGAATTATTAATTAATTAGACATCCAATTCATACTCTCTCTAATGTTTTGTCCTGATGATGAATTGGCCGGCTTGGTTGAAAAAATCAGTTTTTTTTTTTTGGACTCGGCTGAGTTTTCTTTCAAAAAGAATACGAGTGTATATACATTCATTTCCATAAACTGCATAAGTTGAATCTCCTTTTGCTCTGACTAGATTTTCGTTTGATTGCTCTCGTTTTTTATTTTGGTCATTAGATAAAGGTTGTCCTAGTATGCCCTTTTCTCGGGCTTTACTAATAACTAGGGGTGGCAAATGGGCGGGTTTGGATCAAAATGGGCAAGTTGCAAGTGGGTTGGGTTTTTAATGGGTCATTGATCCATTTAGACCCATTAATTATGAGTCTAATTACCCATACCTAATCCAACCCATTTATTTAAAAGTAAACCCAACTTGCCCATTAACTCAATTACATACTCTATACTTTATTTAATTTAATTAGGAAAGACCGTAAGGGCAACGCGGAGTAGGAATTGGGGCAGTTAATGCGGCAGCAACAGCAGGCAGCTTCGCTTTTATAATTTTTTAATAATCGAGTGTTTATATCAGTTTACGCGCACCTTAAGTTATTCCGAGCTTTGAAGTTAATGACTGGACGATCTCTCCAGTAGCCCCAAAAGCAAATTTAGAATATTTGGGTCTCTGGAAAATTCGAACATGCAACATTACGTAGAACAAGGCAGGAACTCACTGTTTTTTCATGTCCACCCGGTGGAGAGTTGCAACAGTTTTTTTTTTTTTTGCTTTTGTCATAAGTTTTTTTTTTTTTTTTAACTTTTTTCATCGAGATGAATCATTGATCCAAAAAATATAACGAAATCTAACTAATATTCAAAAAAGACGAATAAAGCAGACAAAACGAAGAAAAAAAATAAATTTACAAGAACTCACTCTTAGTGCCAACTCAGGTTGCATTCTTGTGAACTTTTTGTCCATAATTTTTTTCGGTATTTTTTTATTTTTTGTAACTGTTTGTTTAGTTTTTAGTTTTTTAGAATTAATTATTTCTTTCGACGAGAGAAATCAAAAAAGTCTAAAATTATGGATCAATGTTAAAAATTTTCAATAACTGAGAAGAGAGAGAGAGAGAGAGAGCATGAGAGAGGACAGTCACGGAGAGGTCACCTAGTGGCCAAGTCAGGCGTCGAATGTGCGTTTGTAGTTTTGTACGTCGGGGACCATTCAATACGCAGTAGACAAGATCATGAGACGAAAAGAATGATCACTGAAGGCTTGGCTCAGCTCGGTGCTCGTTTAATAATTGAGTCGAGTTCAAACTCAAGTTTCAGACTCGTACAGTAAATGAGTCGAGTTCAACGCTCTAAATCCTTGGCTCGTTTCCGATTTGACCAAGAAAAAAGTTTGCTTCACGTAACATGTTTACTTTTGTTTTTTTCATTTCTATGGTAGTTCTATTTTTTTGTTGGGTAATGTTCATGACCCATTAGGCATTTAAGTATACCCAATTGAAACCCAATTAAGACCCAATAATAAATGGGTTAGATAGGTTTGGACCCATTTTAATCTAACTAATAAATGGGTTGGGTTGGGTTGGGTCTATTTTTTAATAGGTGGGTTTGGGTTTCTTAATGGGTCTGGGTTCAATTTGCCACCCCTACTAATAACCGAGTCATTACTTCTTTTTTCATGATCTTGTTTAATAGGTTCTTTACCAAGAGGCAGAATGCCTTGAGGGACACATCTAGTCGAAGAGATCAAAGTTAGAGATGCACACCCCTAAATACTTGCATCTGCAGTCTTGTTTATCAAGGTTCTGTTTATAAAGATAATGTAAGACAACTAACATGTGATGGTTGCTTCCTGCTAAGTTGTTTATTTTGCTAGAGCAAAAGAAGAGAAAAGAGACCTTTGTTACTTGTAATCTTTGATCTAAGCTATAGTATTCAGCTATAGAATGCTGAAATTTTCAGTTTGCCTTTTTTTATGCGGCTCTGTGTATTTGAAACTGTGACATGTCCTTCCCCATGGATGTACAGTGTTTTCCTCGATTTTTTAATCTTCATGCGAACTTTCAGTGTTCGGTTGTAATATACTATGGAAGACATAGTGCTCTGTTTCTTTCAATGTTTGGTTGTGGATAACCTAGACGAGTTGTTTTACCTGGAATGGGAGGGGGTGTAGTGCGGCAGCCACACTACAACGTGTGCCGTGTAGTGCGGCCGATCCGACTGTCCATCTCGGCATGGTCCTTTGATGCCTATTGTCGAAAATTGCTTGCTGAAAATTGTTCAAGTCAATCGTCTCCAGCAGTTCCTACCATCGACAAAACTTTATAAAACAGAGTTGCACAAGCTGATGGGGCGCAATTGTCCCATATTCATAGGGGAATTGGACCTTTGGAATAAGAACAATATGCGGATGATTGATACTTCAAAGCAAATGTCCCGAATGGCAATAGCTAGCTGCAAACGGCATCCACCATACTTGGCCCTATCACTGGCCAATTCTTCTGATAAAAACCCGCACCCATACTCTCCGCCGGATTCATACCAAACACAACCGTTTTTACCTCATTGAATGAAATGGGTCTGGTTAAAAACCTAATTCATCTGACTCGTAACTATGCTCTCAACATATCTCAGCACACACGTGATATCCCGTCAGATGCAAAAAATTTCTGAAAATAATTAGTTGCAATCTCTTGAACAGCATGGTCCCCTCACGCCACCTGCCTCTCTCATCCTCAAGCCCCACTAACCGATTTTTTTTTGTTGCCTCTGAACCATCATTGCATGGAAAGAAAAAGTATTCATGTCCCCCTCTTTAAGCCACACCACTCTAGCTTTGCCCTTTCAATAAATTACCTCATTCTTCAGAGCCTTTTTGAGCAAAGCTTATGGGTGATTAAACTCCTCATAATCGAAACTAGGGCTCTCAAAGATGTGTTGCAATTTAAGCCCCAAACTGTCCTTGTTGAATCTGGAATTCAGCCTCGCGAGTTTCCTCCAATGCAACAGACCCACACGACACTCCCAGTTTTTCCTTAGAATCTGAAACCATTACGAACCTTAGAAACGAGATGCCTAACAATATTACCACATTCCTTATGCTCTCCCCACCTTCTATCAAAAATAAAACGCTGTTTGGACCTCCTTATTTGATTAGAAACTAACGGGAAAAACTACACATACAAGTAGTGGTGATCATTGCCCCATTTCATGTCTAACTGAACGTCGCTGCAATTCATAATCTGAAGAGATTTGTAGATGCACATAAAAGTCTGAAAATTTGTTGACTCAGAAGAGATCTGTTTCAGATACCAGTTTACATAAATATTGGTAATTGTTCATTAAATGGCAGAGATGTTAGTGATATCTCACGAGTGTTAATTGGCTTCATGAAATCAGTACAAAAGTTATCTTTCCTTTGTAGATGCACATATATTTTTTTTTTAGATGCACTTTTTTGAAGCTTTTTCATGGAGATGATATGAGCATATATTGAAAAAACACAATGCAATTGGCAAAGAGATATGAACTTTATAGAGTTGAGTTATTAGTAGTTTACTAGGAACAAACTATAGCAAATCACTCTCAAGTCTAAAGTACACAAAATTCACCAAGAAACACACACACACACACAGAAATGACAAGCAAATAAATCAATGGAGAGATATCCAGTCGTGTGCACTGGGAAGAAGTAAATCAATCGGAAGTGTCTAGAACTTCAAAGGGCCGAGTCTTCACGATGAATTTGTAATACTTGTAGAGGGCTGTGGAAGGAAGAACTCAGAGTACATGTCCATGAAAATCTTGGTGTTTTGAACAGCTTTTCTTAGCAGCATTTGTGGCTCTGAAATTGTTCTCTCTCTCTGAAATTTACACAACTTGTTTGGCTACTTTCCTATCTAGAAACTGGTTCAATTATACAGCAAAGAGAGATAGGGTCCATAGGGATTAGGGACCCTTGAAGCTTCTTGCCTTTGCCCCGAGACAAAAGGGAGCTGAATTGATCATGGTGATTGAAAAGTATTCTGATTTGGCTCCCATTTCCCTTTTTTTTGTCTGTTCTCACCCTCCTGTCTTGATTTTTCCTCTCTCTCTCAACACCGTCTGATCAGAGGGCAAGAGTATTTGATTTGAGCTCCAAGTAGTAGTACAATATGTTGTTTATTCACAGAAACATTTTGGTAGGGATTAGTTTAAGAGAATTAGGAATACAATGATTATTGATGATTTCATTTTTGACTACCTGCTGTTGAAAGGGAAGAGGCATTGATAATGAGGGATAAGTTAAAGGAGGTACCAGTGGGTTGGTGAAAGCTTATTCTATTTTCAAGATAGATGTGTTTAACATTTCTTTTAATGAAAATTTGATCAATATGGTTTTCCAAATCATTTTGAAGTTAATTGATTCCGATTCAGTGTGCATGTTTAAAAGACGAATGATTCCCATTTTTGAAAGGGGACTTAGAAGGTCTCACAAATAGCATACGGTGAAGTGAATCATGTGAGATCTATACAAAATCCAATGGGCATGATCACACCCGATTCCCCACAAAATGGTAGATGGTACCAGTAACTCATCAATCAAAATTTGGAGTGTGTTCTTCTCACAATGCCAGATCTCATTTAGTATAAGAGATTACTGCATTGTCTTGCTTAACCCACCTACTAAAACTGAAAAATATGAAGAATCTCTCCGTGCCCCCAATTCTACCAGTGAGTCTACACATAGATTTTTCACACAAATCATACACAGATCATAGTGTGGGGCCCACTACGGGTCCCTTTCAACATTGCGGCCATAAACCTAAATATTGCGAACAACACATCCAAACCTTGCAGCCAAAAGCTCAACTGTTCAAACAGTCACTCTTCCAATTCGGACGGGAACTCCAGCGAGCTAAGATTTGTGTCTGCTATATAGTGGAGTATACCGCTATGACAGATTGAGATTGACCCATCCTCTTATACTCCCTCCGTCCCTATTTAATTATCCATTATGATTTTGCGTGTATTTTCAATGACTTATATATCTCTCAACGGATATTATGTTTTATGTTTTCAAAATAATTTTCTTATAAAAAAGATTGAGATATGTCAAACAAGATCCATATTGTATATTTTTAGCAATATATCTCAAGAACAAATTTATTCCATGCTAAACTAATTTTCAGTTCCCTAGAAAAAAGGACTAAAATTTTCGGTTAGAAGGGCAATTCCGTCCTTCACTCTTATTCCTTCCCGCCCAATTGTTGCTACATTCATAACCGACTCTCCCTCTCTCCTCTTCAGTCCCACTCTCCTGCAACGAACTTCTCATTTCTTGAGAGAGAGAGAGATTTGATTGTATTCTCCAACTGCTTGAGAGATGGATTTCATGAGAAAACTGAGCTTTCTGGTGTTCCTAATGTGCGTATTGATCTCTCTGAAGAAAGAAAACGCGGAGACGAAGAAAAGTTTCCCCGCAATCGCTCTGTCTCCGTCGAATTCGGCTTCATCCATGTCTCGCCCCATGTTTTTGTCCAACAAGTTCAAGAAACAACAAGAGGCCAGCGATTCTTCTTCTTCCTCTGGGTACGATTTTTATGGTGATTCTTCGGGCTCGCTCGAGTACGATTTCTACCGTGAGTCTTGTCCCGAAGCCGAGAAAATCATGCGATCAAGGGTCCAAGATCTCTACTATCGGCACGCTGATGTTGCTCCGTCGCTGTTGCGCTTAGTTTTTCATGATTGCTTCATTGAGGTGAAATCTTCAGTTCGAAATCTTATTGGTATTGATCTGGGTTGTTCTTTTATTCCACATCTGATGCGGGTGTTGTGATTTGGTTCTTGAACTAGTGATCTCTCTGGAATTTCTTGTTCTTGCTTGAACTAGGGTTTCGTAACTTGGTTCTTTATTCGTGGGTTTTGATTTGGAATTTGTTTGTTTCTCTGCAATTTCGTGAATTTCTTGTTTTTCCTTCTTAATATTAATCTGGGTTTGTTGTTTAATTACTTACTGATTAGGGTTTTCTGATTTGTTTTTGATTTGGAGTTTCTATACTCCCCCAACTTCATGGAATTTTCTGTTCTTCCTTAACTCACCATCTGATTGAAATTTAACATTCCTAAGCATTTTCTGTTTAGTTCACCATCTGTTCTAGGTTTTGCGATTTGCTCCTTGTTGGTGCTTTTGATTCGGAGTTTACCATTCCTCTGGCTTCATGGAATTTCTGTTACTCCCTTGTACTGATTAGGGTTTCATTCTCTGCAACTTTGTGAAATATCTTCTTAGTCCAAATTGGGTCTTAATAGTTCATACTACCAATTGTTGTTGTTTTGTTTTCCTGATTCTTTTGTTTCAGGGTTGCGATGCATCTGTTTTACTTGATGCCGTTGATGGAGTTGAGGGTGAGAAAGAGTCTCCTCCAAATGAAACTTTGAAGGGATTTGACGTAATCGACATCATCAAATCGGAGCTCGAAGAAGCTTGCCCTGGAATAGTTTCTTGTGCTGATATTCTTGTTTTTGCTGCCAGAGAGAGTGTTGCTCTGGTAAATCTCTGTCACTCTTTCTATATTCATGTGTATCTGTATCAGAGATTTGTTATCTAAGTTTGGTCTGAACCTTGAAATTGCAGGCCGGTGGCCCATTCTACCCTCTGGAAACTGGTAGGAGAGACAGCACTATGTCTTTCTCAGAAGTTGCAACTTACGATCTTCCTACTCCATATGACATTCTCACAAAAACAGTGGCATCATTTGCATTGAGGGGATTCAATGAAAGAGAGACAGTCAGTCTCTTAGGTACTAAGTACTAACATTTCCTTCCTCTCTCTTTTTCTCTTTTTCCAATGTTTCTCGCTGAAAAGTCCCTGGTTTTGGTTTGTTCTTTGCATTGTAACTTTATCTTCTGTAAGGGTTGTTATTTGTCAGTTGGTTCGAGCCTTCATTCTTCTTAGGGTATTGCAATTCCTGTCCTCTCTAATTTTTGCTGGATTAAGAGGAGCTAATTGTTGTTTGAATTGCTGTATTTGCTTTGTTAATGAAACTCTAGGAATCTACACTTATAGAACATTTTTTCACCCTTTGAAGACAGCATGATCAAGAAACCTGAAAATTTACTAGCATGTACATGGTGAAGGAAAACACATGAACACCAACGTGAATGTAACATATAGGTTAGGGTGAGTTTCGTGTCTTGCCAACCAAAGCAACTTGTCTCAGAAGTTCGGTCTCTTATTTTTCAGCCATTGAACTGTATTATTCATGTTCGTCATCCTAATCACCAACGATGAGCCTCTTTGTGTTTCATTGAATGGGTATTTCAGTTCCAGCAATTTAATCGAGTATTATTCATTTACGCTATCCTTTTCTTGTTAATGAGTTCTCTGACCATGGTCCTTGTGAATACCTATCTGGTGAATTTTTTTTTTCTGATCTTGTTCCAGTCCAACATGTATGACAGAAAGGTTTTATCTTGTTAGATATTTCTGATGATGCTCAGCTGTGCCAATGAACTTATACTTCGGTTTCATTCCTTGATTTTGCTGGCAACAGGTGCTCACAGCATTGGAACAATCCACTGCAGATTCTTCCTCAGTCGGCTTTACAACTTTGACGGGAGCGATGAACCCGACCCAACCCTGGATAGAGAATTCCTTGACCTACTGAGATCAAGATGCAACAATAACCACACATCATCACCACCATCACTGTCACCGTCACCATCACCATCATCATCATGCCCATCATTGTCACCATCTTGTGTTGGGGACCCAGTTTCACCTCCCTCGCCACAGGTGCCAGGAGTGGAGATGGACTATGAAGGGAAGGGATCGGGTTTTGGCACGTTATACTACCGTAGCCTACTTCAGGGTAGAGGAATCCTCTATGTTGATCAGCAGTTGACAGTTGGGGAAGAAACTGAGGCTTGGGTTAGAGCATATGCCTCGGATGCTTCCTTGTTCAGATGGGACTTTGCCAAAGCAATGATGAAGCTTTCCAATCTTGGAGTGCTGATTGCTCCAGCGGGCCAGGTTCGGATCAGTTGTTCAAAGACCATGTGAGAAAGGTAGCGTTTTTCCAAAAGGGGTTTTGTTGAGACTTGTAGTTTGTAGTTTCAGCTTCCAGTTTATACACAATGAATCGTATGCTAGTATTTGTTCATTAAAGGCAAAAAAGGTCAAAAATTTTCCATAACTATTGAGGTAGTTTCCCACTGTATATGCTACTAGTTCGACCTGCTTTTTCACAGTCCATATTCTCTCACATCAAGTGTTTTTGTCATTGAAGTAGTCTGGAAGTGTTTAGGAAACTCAGAAAAGGATTTGTTCTAGTTTTTTAGTTTCGGCTATCAGTTCATATACAATGAATGATAGTATCTCTCATGGTTGTCTGTCAAATGTGGAGAATGGTAGAAATTTGTTCATAGCTATATTACATGTTCTTCCACTTGTAGTGTTTCTGTCATTCAAGTAAACTCTGAAGAGAATTTAGTGCAATTTTTTTTTGTAGTTTAGGTACAAGTTTATGTAAATGCCGTGTATTTGTTCAGAAAATGGGCAGAAATGATAGAGATTTAGAATGTGCTTGGATGAAAATTTATTGCACTCCATAGTCTAAATGCTGTGTGACACCAATAGTTCAGCATTCTTGTCCATTGCATATTCTCTTTTCTAGTGTTTCTCTCTTTGAAGTAATTTGGAATCTTGCTTATATAAAAAATAGAAGTCCGAAAATTTGTAAACTCTGAAGAGATTTGTTTCAGATACCAGTTTACATAAATATTGGTAATTGTTCATTAAATGGCAGAGATGTTGGTTATATCTCATGGGTGTTAAGTGGCTTCATGAAATCAGTACAAAAGTTGTTCTATTTCCTTTGTAGATGCACTTGGATGTGGGTTTTTGAAGCTTTTTCATGAAGATGATATGAGCATAATGAAAAACACATGGCAATTGGCAAAGAGATGACATGAACTCTTGATCTCATAGAGTTGAGTTATTAGTAGGTTACTAGGAACAAACTATAGCAAATCACTCTCAAGTACACACATTCACCTAGACACACACACACACACACACAGAGAAATGACAAGCAAAGAAATCAATGGAGAGATATCCAGTTGTGTGCACTGGAAAGAAGTAAATCTATTGTACGTGTCTAGAACTTCAAAGGGCCGAGTCTCCGCGATGAATTTGTAATGCTTGTCGAGGGCTGTGGAAGGAAGAACTCAGAGTACATGTCCATGAAGAACTTGTTGACAATGTCAAGGTAGACCGGGGATTTAAGCCTAGAGTAGAGGTGAAGCACTTCTTCTATATCCAACACATGATCCACATCATTCACATCGATCATTTCCAACTCTTTCATCTTCTGTGCCAGAACACAACCCCCATTGGCAATCACAGGACACGGCTCCCCTCTCTTGCCTTCACGTGAATTACGTCCCGTTTTCTTCACTTCCATTTCTCTCTCTTCATCTCTGTTGATCAGAGAATTCCGCTCTTCTCCATCCTCCTCCACCAGCTCTTTGGCAAATGCAGAAGTCTTCTTATTCTTCTTCATTTTCTCATTATCAGACTCCCATAGCTCAGAGAAGTCTTTGTAGAAATCATCCAGTTTTTGCACATTTTGGCTGTTGGGATTCAGTGAACGGGATTTGGGTAGTTTTTGGTACCCTCCAATGAGGACTGTTTTGAGGTTCTGGAGGGTTTTGTGGAGGAAAATTTTGGTGTTTTGAACGGCTTTTCTTAGCAGCATTTGTGGCTCTGAAATTGTTCTCTCTCTCTCTCTCTCTCTCTCTGAAATTTACACAACTTGTTTGGCTTCTTTCCTCTCTAGAAACTGGTTCAATTATACAGCAAAGAGAGATGGGGACCCTTGAAGCTTCTTGCCTTTTCCCTGAGACAAAAGGGAGCGAATTGATGGTGATTAAAAAGTATTCTGATTTGGCTCCCATTTCCTCTTCTTTTTTCTTTTTTTTCCTGTTCGCATCCTCCTACGTTTGATTTTTCCTCTATCTCTCAACACCGTCTGATTGACAACATGATCAGACGGCGAGAGTATTTGCTTTGAGCTCCAAGTAGGATTACAATATGTTGTTTATTCACAGAAACATTTTGGTAGGGATTAGTTTAAGAGAATTAGGAATCCAATGATTATAGATGATTTCATTTTTGACTACCTGTTGTTGAAAGGGAAGAGGCATTGATTATGAGGAATAAGTTAAAGGAGCTAGGTACCAGGGGTTGGTGAAAGCTTGTTCTATTCATTCTAGCTTTTCAGCAACTAATAAGTACTGTACTTCATTATTTTTAAGCCAGTTTTTTGACCCATTTGGACCTACTAATGATTAAGGATCCTAAGCTATACTTAAATTGCAGTAGGCTTTTTGGTTTTATACAAATGTATAAGATTTTGTCTTTGTTTACAAGGTTCTTCTTGTAGCTGCATCTGAAATAGGTCTGATTTAAGTGAATATCCTTTAGCAGAAAGGCGTGTCGGGGCCTTGCTTACTTTGACTTGTCTCATGTCGTCAAAGGGAGGCCAAGCTTGTCGGGAATATAGAAACTCTCATAGTCTGAAGAGTAAATGCTGTATTTTTTTGTGAATTTTCTAATTCCGGCGTTGATGGTCTACCTTTGACCGAATATGAGAGATGATTAGTTGATGTACGAATAAGCTAGCCTGTACAACCTGTTCTTCAAACCAAAAAACCTTCCTTCATAAAACAGAGCGTACTTGCGTCGGGTGCAATGCGGTTCGAGGGACTGTAAGTTTGTCATGGCATTTATGTTGGTAGCTGTATTATATATGGACCCCCATCTTTCAACGACGATGGTACCAACTCAGCACTGGTAGTTGAAAAACGAGGATGAGGGGATAGAAATTAGGTGATTGATAACAGGGATAAGAAGACTTCGAAGGAGAGAGAGAGAGAGAGATTTTGGTGCGGTTGGGACCATAGGCCACATGTCAACTTGTCGCTGCAAAATTTCTCTACTTTTGTTGTTTTTTCTCTATCTACAACGACTACAAGTATGAGCTGAGCTATCAAGTAGCTCGATTTGTTTAATGAGTTTAAGTTGTTGACAATTTCACTGAATTTATTTAACTCATTTCATATATAAATATGATTTTTTAAAACATTTTATCAAGTTGAAAGAGCTAAACTCGAGCACACTTAATATTCAAAACGGGGCGATTCCGGGAACATCCAAAAAAACACCTAAAAAAATACCTCATAGTTTTCGATCAAATTTTGATGATCTGAGCCGCTCAATGTGATCAGAATAAGATTTGAAGGAAAATCGCAAGAAATAAACAAAAAAAAATAACAAGGAAGGGCTTGATCCGAACGGTTTCGAACAGTTTTTTATTGAACGGTTCAAATAAAAACTGTTCAAATCAAGTCTTTTCCGATCATTTTTTTTGCTAATTTCTTGCAGCTACCCTTAAAATCACATTTTGCACAAATTGAACGGTTTGGATCCTAAAAATTTGATCAGGAACTATGAGATTGAGATTTGGAGTTTTTTTTTTTTGTGTCTCTTAAACCGCCCCGTATTCAAAATTTATTTATTTATTTACATTTTATCAACTTGAAAGAGCTAAGCTTGAGCACCGTAACTCACTCATTTGCAGCCCTAGTCATCCACATCATGGTTAACAAAACCTAGCTTCTTCTCTATCATGACCGTAACTCACTCGTTTGCGGCCCTAGTCCATCCACATCTATGGTTAACAAAACCTAGCTTCTTCAGTTCTTCTCTATTACAGTATCATGCAAGGTTGGGCCCAACACACACAACCTCACTATACTTTCTGTCGGCCTTCCTTGATCAAGAATTATCCAGCCCATTCATTTGGGCCAAATCGGAACAAGCCCATCTCTTCTGAAAGCCCGATCTCTCTTAAGGCCCAACTCGGCCAGCCCTAAGCCACTCTCGTTGATTCCCACAAATATAAACTCCCATCTCTTCGGCCGCCCTTCTTTTTCGTCTTCTTCAGCAGCTCAAGAGTCTAGGGTTTCTGCAGCTGCGGAACAATGGTAATCTCTCTCTCTGTCTCTCTCTCTCTCTCTCTCTCTCTCTCTCTCTCTCTGTAGTTCAATGTTCGTCGATGTACACATAGATATAACTGGACTAAGAGCTCATGTAAGTGAGAACTCGTGTGCTGAAACAGGGGAAGGGAACGGGAAGTTTCGGTAAGAGGAGGAACAAGACTCACACGCTCTGTGTGAGGTGTGGCCGACGCAGTTTTCATCTCCAGAAGAGCCGATGCTCCGCTTGTGCTTTCCCCGCTGCCCGCAAGAGGAAATGTAATGCGCTCTCTCTCTCTCTCTCTCTCTCTCTCTGTGTATGTCGCGATTTAGAGTGTGAAACACTTTATCATCAACTGTTCATTTTTTATTCGAGCAATTTAGCACTCCATTGTTGTCGTTTATTTATACAAAAAGGAGACGTGAGATCGTTGTCGCCCTGTCTCTAGTTTTCCGAGAACTCCTGAATCTCCCCTGAACAATTTAGCCCTCCATTTTGAGGAACAATAACCACCGCCAATTTATCTGGCTGAGCTGGACCAATTTATCTGGCCGGGTTCCTTTGTTTTTTGCCCGTCTCAGAAGCCTTACGTTTCTCGATTTAGCTTTCAATTGTTTAACCGGATTGATTGCTATCTTGATTTTTCAATTAACAAATCTTGATGCGATTCCCTTGGACCGGAATGAGCTGATCAGGCAAATTCCCTGACCAGAGATTCACGGGAAGCGTCCCAGATATTTATCTCTCTCATAACCAACGATACCAAAATTGTTTGGTACTATAACTGTACAACAGTTGATTTGTTGCCTAATATAGTAATGAGTTTTCTGGCAATTGTTTGTTCATCTTTGGGTCGAGCAAAATGGTTAAGATTGTGAATTTGAGATCTCAACATAGAATTAAATATGTGCTGCAATGTCTTACTTTAAAAGCATGATTACTCTAAGACATGTTTATCTGTTGATTGAGGCAGGCTTGTTGTTAACTGTAATTAGCTTCCATGGCCTGAATTGGGGGTAGGAACAAGAAGTTCTGTTGAATCTTGGATCATCGCATTATGGATGCTTGCCTTCCATTGGCAATATCTCAAATATAGCTTTATTGTTCCTGGATGTTGAAATTTTGATATTAGGAATGCTAGAGAGGGAATAGTTTCTGTTGTGGAAGATGAATTTGTTGTAGTTGCCATTGATGTAGTGCATTTATGTTTGCTTGATATTTTCAGATTAAGGAATCAAGACTGCTTAACTTTGTCCTTATTGTATACAAACTATGTTGCATCTCCACGATGATTCATCACTCTCATAATTGTTGCTCTGATCGCATGTGGAGCGATATAGGTATTTACAGAAGATGAAAAAAAGAGAGAGTAAGAGATAATATATGATTGATTATTCACAATAAATTTAGAAGTCTACAATCTACAATCAGTGGCGGAATTAGGATCTTGACAGATGGTGACCAAACTAAAAGATATAAATTTGTGTCAACGCACTAAGAGGACATTTCTTGGGACATGGTAATATACTTGGATGTAAGGGGACCCTAGTAGATTTATTATAGTTACCATTGTTAATAATAACATAGCTGCTCAACAGTTGAGCCTCAACTATATAGAAGATTATAGAATGTAAGAATATTTTTATACTTTTGTTGCTGGCTGCAATGTAGAGTATGTCGGTATACAACTCAGCTACCTATCCGACTTACCATATTCGTATTCCTTTCTAAATAACCAAGGCTGACGTGTATAAGTGCTATCTGATTTTTGTAGTCTACACTTTAACTGCCTTCACTTGCAGCATCCTGTATCAATTTCTTACAGTCTGACCCGCTTTCGTTGCATTTCAGATAACTGGAGTGTGAAGGCGATCCGAAGGAAGACAACTGGGACGGGTTGTATGAGGTACCTACGCAATGTACCTCGCAGATTCAAGAGTGGCTTCATAGAAGGTAATGAATGTTATTTATTGTATAAATATTATTCACATCCAAGGGCATGTGCCACATGTATTCCTCTTCTTTTTTGTAAAGCTTATATATATTTTTGGTCCTTATAAAATACTACATGTTTCAAAATTGTCCCTGAAATTGTTTGTTTGGATTTCATCCTTGTAATATTTGTTTCCGTGAACTGAGTGACTGGAACTCCTTACGTGGACTTAAGGAAGCTGACGGTGGTGATGACCTTTGAGATAAATGTGCAGTTATTCTGCTATTGTTGCTTGTTAGCAAAATGTCCCTGCCATCACCACTCAGGCTTCTGATAGTCCAAGTTGGCGTTTTCTGTCACTGAGTTGATGAAAAGAATAACATTGAAACCGACAAGATATCACAAAGATAACATCGAGACAATAATTTTCAGGAATGATTACATAACTTTTGTTACTTTGTAAGGACCAAAAAAGCTGATAAGCATTTTTCTAATTTGTTGCTCTCTTTTGCTCAACCAGGGGCCCAGGCAGCTCCGAGGAAGAAGGGAGCCGCACCTGCTGTTTGAGGCGGTGTTGTAGTGACCGTTATTTTGGCTTCTAAATTATAGTTCTGTTGTCATTTTCAAACAGCATTAATTTTGTCAGGAAAATCATATGGACAGTGTTCTCTTGTGTGATTTCGATTGTAGTTGATTTAAGATCTTGACCTGGAGTATGGTCAATTGTTTTGAATCTGCATTGTCACGAGGCTTTAATGAGATGCTGCGTTTTCTTTTCTCATTTTGGTGGCACTTAAAAAGATCAGTTTTTCTCCCAATTTAAGTGGTTAGAATCAAGTTGACGGGAAGATGTATGACTGCGCATGTCATTTGAACCAATGGATCTTGGTCTTTATGGTTACGCGTTACTGTTTTGTCTAAATTCCAGATTATGGTTTTCAACTCTGGCTTCTCAAGTTCCTCGAAGATGTTTTTAGCAGTCGGAGTTATCTTTTCCTGGATGGAGTGCAACCAAACTTAAATTTTTCAAAAACACCAGCTCGAAACTCACAAGTCTTACAAATTTACAGGATCGCTTCGTGTTACAGGAAATGTTGGACCATTTTCCCTCCCGTCAATGTAGGAAAATAATTAATCAAGTGCTCCCAACAAGCAGTTCTTCAGAGCTTTATCTTTTGGTTACCAGAATCACCTTACAGAGCGAGTTTGGTGGTGTTTTCAGGGCAATTCTCTTAAAAAATTTACTGTCAAATTACAAGATAGTCTCTCTCTTTATGAATGCACACTGGGAGATTATCTCAGAGTGGATATCTAAAAAGCAAAACTCTTTTTCTAAACAATTTATGGGAGTCCCCCCGGTTTCTTGAATCCATCGATCCACCCAGCATGAGTGCACATGACAAAAAACCATGGTGATCAAGAACACAGAAATTTTTTTGGTTTGACAAAAAGGGATGTTCGGGTCAGCTTACGGGTACCTCAACTATTCTCCTTTTCCGACCGGTCAAAGGCAGGTCTTCATTCAAGCTGAGACTAGGGAATTCACAACAAGAGATTTTTCTCTTGTGACCTGGCACCAAAAGGTTGTCAAGTTTCGAACTCATAATGTGTTTTTTATTCCAATCAAAGTGGTCGAAGATCTAAAAATAAATATCCGGATATACGTACCAAATTTACAAGGACACCAAAATCCTTTCTCAAGGACTCAAACTAGAACTCGACTAATTTTATAGTTTTCATTACTATTGTTCAATTTTGGATACCTTTTTTAAATTCTTACAATAAATTTCTTATTTCAGCATTTAAGCAATCAAAAAAAAAGAAGATGCACAATTGTTATTTTGATGAACGGACCATTTAACAGCATGGAGGATAGTTAAGATCTCCGTTTGCAGAGGACTCAAACTATAACTAGAGCTCGAGTTAAGAATGACCATAGAACCGTCCGGGTGCTTTGTGAAAAAATCGAGGCCACTCCAACTCCAAGGATTTCCCTCCTTCCAAGCACCCAGATGGTTCTATGGCTTGATAATAAAATATGGGAATTGGACGTGGATTCTATGAAGTCCAATTGCAGAGAGAGTCCCTGCAGTTTAATCACAGTCGTTTATCTTTGCATCCAACGGTCTAAATTCTAAGCTAAGGAAAAAGTTTTTTTTAAAATCTCGACCATTAAAAACAGCATCTGACAATTGCGATCACTTGAATCGCACCTCTGTAGTCCAAGGCCTGGTTGTTATCCAAGGGAAGGTGACCCTTGGGTATGCGTAATAGTCCGGGATGACCAAAAGAGACTGGACGCCTGGACGGGATCTGCTCCCCAGTTGGAGGCTTTTTTAACACTGATGAAGTATTGTCCTCTGCATTTGCATGAACCGTAGTGGCAACAAAAGCGTTGTGCGAGAAAACTTTCTGGTTTCTTTCTGATGTGAAACGGCCCAATGCAGGCCATCTTTCTGATGTTCAACATCGTTTGGGCTTTCGAATTAATTCTTTATTTTTCTGTTTCAGAAAATAATTGAACTTTCCGCTAAAAAAATATATTTAATGTAATATACTATGAGAGAATGACTTTTTCATAAAATACTAAATAAGTACTACTTAAAAATTAAAATAAAAACCTTAGCGGAATAAGGCCTAATTGAATTTTTAAACTTTTCTCTCTACTCTCTCATCCTCTCCCCCAGTTTGCGGATCCCTCTCTCCCGCCGCCGTTGCGGCGTTTCTCCGTGCTGCCATCGCTGATTGCGGTTTGGCGCCTCCAATGTACTTTGGGTGCCATTATCGGGCTGTTTTTGCTGCTGCATTTTTCATCCGGCCGGTTTGGTATTCATCCTTTCAGTTGTTCCTCCTTTCTGCGATCACCGTCTATTTAGCCATCGCTGTTGCTCTGGGCGCTACCCCCTGTTGCCGTAGCTTCTCCTTCTGTTCCTATTCGTCTCTTGCGATCTCATCGGGTGCCGTCTTTCGCAGTTTCTAGCCATTGCCGTCTTGATCCACTTTCGTCGTTGGCCTGTTTCTTGTTTTCTTTTATCCAATTCTTGGTTGGATTCTCCCTTCTCTTTCTTGATATACTTTATGAAAAATGGTATTGGCACTCCAAAAATTGATGCAGGCACTCCAAAATCAGTGTAACTCCAAAGCCACTTTCCTTTGTTTTTTGAGTGCCTGCATCAATTTTTGGAGTGCCAATATCATTTCCTTACTTTATATAGTTTTTCTTAATATAATTTTTTTTGCCAATAAAAAAAATTACTTGGTCGAGACAATTCCATCTTGGGCTAGGTTTTAATAATTATGTTCTGTATTCTAGTTTTCAAATTTGCGCCTCTCAAACTCTGCTTTAAAAAAAAAAATACCCCGCTCCGTTTGTTATATTTTCTGACTTTCTTTGATTTTGGCTTGATTTTTTTGTCAAAGTTTAGAGGTTCTTTCATTGATATGAAAACTATACATCGAGAATGGGTGGTAACACATCAAAATTCACAAGAGACTAGTTAGCGTACTAATCCAAATGAGATAAACAACTCGTAGCCACGAGCAAACCTTAAGCACAAGGAATAATTGAATAAAAAGTCCTGAAACCCTAATAAAAATAAACTGGAAAATAAAAAGTCTCGAAAATTGGTGCTTTTCATAAAATTGAAAACGGAAAAGAAAAACATGACTTTTTCAAAAAGAACAAAGTAAAAATGAATTATGGTCTAAGAGTTATTAACGAAACAAAACTTTCCTAAAACGGCAAAATAACGCAACTGAAGGCCTAAATGAATGAATTAGGCTGAAAAATACTAGGGTTCACGTTCGAATTTTGCCAAATCCGATAATCTGAAATTAAACACCGTTTGGACTTCCGAGGCTTGGTGCGGTTTAGTTGATCAAGGAATTGGGTCTCTACGTATTCTACATCAGAGATAGCGGGTAGTCGCCCATAAAGAGGTAGGAAAACAAGCACAAAGGCAATTGCCTTTTCTATCCTTTTCTTATTTCCTAGTTTGCTAGGGGAGCTTGGGTTTCCCATTATAAATTAAGTTGTATGCCGCAGCAAGGATGGAGCCAGGGATCTAGTAGGGGCAGCCGTCACGACAAAAATTTTAGAAATGTAATTATTATATGTAAAAAAAAAAAATTATCCCTAACTTATATAGACTCACCACCGCTAGATTTTTTTTTCCTTATTTTTTGCTATATAGTAGTCCTAAATTTTTTTATTTTTTTTTT
Source organism: Rhododendron kiyosumense (assembly GCA_019656275.1). Lineage (NCBI taxonomy): Eukaryota > Viridiplantae > Streptophyta > Magnoliopsida > Ericales > Ericaceae > Rhododendron > Rhododendron kiyosumense. The sequence continues at coordinate 98,281 of BPLS01000562.1, forward strand.
TGAAGAAAGAAGACCCGAAATAGTATTCCAAAACTAAATTAGTCTTTTTCTTACTCCAAGTGCAAATGACAAATATTATTTACTATAGTTTTTATTATATTATTTTAATTTTTCCCAAAGCCAATGACTATTCATATTACAATGCATGTTTTTATTTTTTAGTATAAATTTTGCGGACCTAGGAATACTGCCAATCGGTACTTGGCAGCGGTGTCGAGCGGCTAATCCGACCATTTATGCGCTCAAATTAGATCTTAGTCATCCATGCCAAGATGAACGGCCAAATTGGCTGCTCGGCACCGCTGCCAAGCACCCCTGCTTGGCAGCATCCCCCAATCCTTCGCATTTCGCCACTACTAAAATTCTAGCTCCGTCCCTAGCCGCGGGGTATTTTGCTGAATTTTGATAATCACAAAACATTGAGCCTTCTCTACATTGTGTTCAAATTTAATTTATCTAATAAACAATCATAAATTCTCGGCCAATCCTTCCAATTATGTATGCAATAGGCGGATAATTATTTCCCAAGTGGTGCGGAAAAAACATACACTTGGTGACAACTTCTCCATGCCTGATGAGAAATGTTTGGAGATAAAAAAAAATTAAAAAGTTATTGCATATCAACGTGACTACATATTTGAATAGTTACGCTTTTATATAAAAAAAAAATTATTGAAGTAATTTAGCAATAGGAAGAGTGAAAAAAAATACTCCCTCCGTTCTCATTTTCATTGTCTTTTTTTGATATTCGTATCATTTTCAATCGCTTATATCTTCCAATGTGAATCTCCAAAAATATGCAATATGGATCTTATTTGATAGATTTCAATTTGTTCTATAATATAAAGATGTCAAATTCATGAAAAATATTATAGATTGAAAAATATACGCAAGAGACAAAAAAGTGAAAAAGGAATAATGGACAATGAAAATGGGACGGAGGGAGTAAATTAATTGATCAAGTAATTAAGCAATGGGTTTCGTAATTTAGAGGAGGTGCTCAGGGTGAGAAGGTGGGAATCATGGGATGCTTATCGCTAAGTTTGTCTTATTAGTATATATGCATATAGTTCCGAGGTAACATGGTTGTAATTGGGGTGAACACTTGCATAGTGATGTCCATTTCGGCTGATCCGTGAACCAATCATATCCGATCCGTTACCCGTCTCTAACGGATCGGGAATTTCAAGGCCATTGCAACCATTTAGCACTTAGTATTGGTAGAAAGGTGGCACATGCATGCGTAGGTATTCGCACATCCAATATAGTTCCCACATCAACACAGTACTGTTTGATCATACAACACAGTACTGGACGTATAACTGGGATTGTTGACGGGTACCGTCACATGATACCCGCTGAGCACTCAAAAATTTCTTGATCAAAATAAGGCGGCAAAGGTGAGAGATCTCTCCAACTTAACATGCATTGCTTGAAATCAGCTTTTTTCCCCGTGGACCTTTGGTGCTCTTTCTGTTTTACCACTTCTAGCTCTCTCACGTTCTCTGCCTATTTAATTTGTCGAGAGCTTCTCTCTCATCTGTCTGCGCATTGTTGACTGCTCTCTCTCTCTCTCTCTCTCTCTCTCTCTCTCTCTCTCTCTCTCTCTC
>BPLS01000562.1:99900-172693 GCA_019656275.1 Rhododendron kiyosumense
TGCAAACAGAAGAGCAGATTACGCTGAATTTTCAGCTCCTACTATTCTTATCTTATGCTTCCTTGAATACTGTTATGTTTAATCTTTTGTCTGCGGTTTCCATTTTCATACAAAGCAGGAGTACTATTATTTTCTTGTTTTGATCTTCAAAGCATTAATTCGTTCTGGACGATTTCTCGGAAAGTGCTTGAGAACCTTGTTCCCCCTAGTCAGTATTCGAGGCTCGAGACTAGGGTTTCTTACTTCCTATTTTGCTGAAAACTTTTCCATGCATTAGGGGAAGTGATCAACTCGTGATTAGTCATGAGTATGAAGGATAATTTTCTTTTTATAACTACATGTGTGGGTCAGCTTGCATGCTACTTAATTCAAAAGTTTTGAAGTAAAGTACTCGACAAACCTTCAAGCTAGTAACTTCAAGGCCTCCGTAAGATTCGAATGTTGGTGAACTTGTGCGAGTGTTGGTGAACTGCACTTGAACGTTCAAATTGTGTGAAATTTTTGGATACTGGGTGAATACCACGTGGCCATGCCCATTCGATGCATCAAGATCGTCCAAAAGTGTGTTGAACAGCCCAGATTAAAACCCTTCCTCTCCTCTCACTCTACTACTCACTCTCCTCTTTCTCTCCAAAATTGTGTTAGAGGCACAATTCTGGAATCATAAAAAATATTAGTAATTGCATGTATAGTCATGTACATACAACCTCAAAACCGACAGACATCAAAATATATTCTCATTTAGCCATTAGGTACTACCAGCATGGCTTACGGGAGAAAACAATGGTACCTTTTTCTCATGTATTTTTCTTTTCTTTTTTTTGCATGTTGTATGTTCGTATTTCATGGTAAATTACGTCAGAATGTACCTTGAAAGTATATGGAACGAGAATTTTTTTAGTGCCGGGTGTGTACCACGTCACCCGGCTGACGTGGTGTTCAAGCAGTCACATTTCAAGCCGTCCAAAATTGTATTAGACGGCCTAGATTGAAACATTCTCTCTCCTCTTTCTCTCTCCAAATCCGAGCCGTCCAAAACCGAAATGGACGGCCCTAACGCACCGAGCGGGCACCACGTAGTACCCACTAGGCATTGAAAATTTTCTAATATGGTACACATAGTTTTGGATGATAATATATACACGGGTTTTTGGTGCATGGTCCCATTTTTTTAGTGTATGGTATGGATATATTTTGGCTCATTAGTTATGCATTTTTATGCTACCATTTACACCTTTTTTGGATGAAGTCACGAATAGAGTTCTATGGTAAACTCCAAAATAGTTACAAATCTTTTTGGGTTAATTAGTTTTTTTGAAATGTTTTGGGTTAATTAGTTATGCATGCAGTTTTCTCTATTTTTTGGGTCATCACTCGGAGTCCGAACAGTTTACGCACATTGCAATTAATTTTTGGTGGACCAATTATACTGTTCACTAGCAGAGGAGTACCGTTAAGGCCGGAGAATAACAATGTATGGACTAACCTTAAAAGAGTTGTATAGCCTAGTCTTAACCACCAGGCCGGCCCTGAGAGATTCGAAATAGATGCCTTAGGTAAAGCCGTGTAAGTCCATATGGGACTACATTAATCTTGACAGTAATTGTTAGTAGTTGGGATGCTTGCGCCCGTTGTGATGCCGATAGGATTTGGGTCTTTTTAATTGTCGTAATTTGTTTTCAATGATTAATAAATTTCTCTTTGGAAGATAAAAAAACAAACAGATTACAGCGTAAAGGAGTATCAGTGTATGAATCCTGTTCATATGAAAGCATATCATCCTTCTCTAAATCATCGAGGGATATATATTAGCTTTAAATTTTCAGAGCTTTTGTTCACATTTAATATTTTATCACTAGAATTATATATTTACATGTTTAATCACATACTAAAAACATTGGGACAGACAGATCTAGTAATTAGTAAAATCTAGGAGAGTATAAAAATAGTGAAAGTTGGAAAAAACTAGCATATGAGAATGAGAAGTGCTAATCTAAAAGTGGCCTATCAAAGAAAGTGTTCTAAAAGAGGGTTGTTTTAAGGTTAATCTTCCTCCTCGATCTAGGTTCAACCAGAGTGTAAGAGCCCAAGATTCAACACGAACAATTCGACAGTTGGAAATATTTGAACAAGTCAGAAATAGAGTTTCCAAACAAACATATAGGTCTTAAAAATAAAGGAAAATGATATTAGCTCTTCAAAAATTGATGCAGACATTTAGCCCTCCAAAAATTGATGCAGACACTTCACAATCAATGTAATTCCAAAGCCATTTTTTATTGTTTTTAGGAATACCTCCATCAATTTTTGGAGTTCCAATATAATTTTCCAAAGTAAAAAGAATTGAACAAACATATATATACAACTCTCTAAGATGTATACCAAACAAAAGTTCTGATTAATTGTAGTCCCAAAAGGAAATTAGGAGTTATATCTCAGTAACTATAACTACCCCACATAATTATATATAGCGATAATAGTTATTTACTTGTGCAATTGAATAATATTAAAACTGGCCTATAAGTTTACAATGGTCAATGCTTTTTGGTTTAACTAAAACCAGCTCTGTTCTCTTTCGTTTATATTTTCCTCCTCTCTTCCCTTTTCTTTTGAATCTTTAAAAACAAGTTGTAAAAAGACAACATATGAGCTTTGGAGGTGTGTCGAGTTTTGTTCTATATGAGCATGAGATTGTCTGTTTTAAATAAAAAAAAAAAAGCGTGTCGAGTTTTTCCTACAATTATGTGCCTTTCAAATGAGTATGCCGACATTGGAATTATGTATTAATTATTTATTCGAGGTGGAAATTAAGGATGATAATCTTATGTTGCAATTAGAGGTGTTTCTGTGTTTAATGAAAATTTAGGTTTAGTAGTATGTCACTGTTTTTCACTATAGGGGAAAAAAATAAAAACTGATATGTTCACACACTTTATTATCAATGCACTCTATTTATTTGTCTTCTAGTGTGTTTTGAATGTGTGAAATTTTACACACTGGGAGATAATTTCAGAGTGGATATCTAAAAAAATAAAGTGCAAAACTCATTTTCTAAACAATTTATTGGTGTCCCCCGGTTTCTTGAATCCATCGATCCACCCAGCATTAGTACACATGACAAAAAACCAAGGTGGTCAAGAACACAGTTTTTTTGTTTTTTGGGTTTAACGGTAAGGGATGTCCGGGTCAGCTTACGTGCACCTTGATTATTCTCCTTCCCGGTCTGATCAAAAGCAAGTTAATTATCCACGCCGAGACTAGGGGATTAACTAGAGATTTATTTCTTGTGGTCTGACCTTAAGAGGTGAAGACTATATGTTTTTATATTTATTTCAAAAAAAGAAGAAGCAGCAGCTAGGAAGTGAGAATAAGAAATACGTACCAAATTTTCAAGGACACCAAAATCCTTCTCAGGGACTCAAACTAGAACTCGACTAATTTGTATAGTATTCATTAAATATTATTATTCAATTTTTGATACCTCTTTTTTAATTCTTATAATAAATTTCATATGAAGTTGATCATTATATATTTTTTAGTTTGTTAATGTAAAAAGTTATAGAATGCCCCATGCACAGGGGAAATTTTTCAGTGCCGGGTGGGTATCACATGGTGCCCGCTCGGAGCATTTGAGCCGTCCATTACGTTTTTGGATGGCTCAAATTTGGAGAAAAAAAAAAAAGAGAGAAAGAAAGTGTTGAGGTGAGAGAATTGCCCTGCTTTGAGTAAAAAAATGCACTTGCAAATTTGCAATGTTTTGGGTATTTTACCCACCTAAGTCACACATAATGACACAATGTAAAATCATCTTTCGAAAACATTTCAACATAAGAAAATTCAAGTGACAAAAAATTGAAAGCGGGAGCAAATGAATATTCACCTTACATTTGGTAATTAATTTTCACACTCCCTTTCTTATAACCACACTCCCCTTGTCCTCCTGTGATGTGGATTCACAATATCAACTTTTCATTTGTACACTCTTTCACAATTTAAAGAAGAACAACATTGTGAATTCAACATCACACGAGGACAAAAAGGAAGTTTGTGATTGTATTATATATAAAAAATGGGAGTGTTAAAATCACAACTCTTAAAATTATGTAGCCTAGTTAGTTACCCACCTCAATGTACTGCTTTTCTGGGGCATCAATATCTCGTTATAACATGACACTAGCAAGTATAATTGGGGCATAAATGAAACACATTTTCTCAAAAAAAGAAACGAAAAGGGTTTAATTTCTTCATTCATAGGCGATTCCAATTCAAATGCATATATGCTGTGTGTGTGTATATATATATATATATATAACTCAGAGAATAAATTAATTAGTGGCACCTATACCTTTGAATAAGTTTAAATCTGGTCACTGCAATATTAAATTTGAACAATTGGGATCTATACTTTTCGATTTGTTGAGATGTAGTCCCTCTGAGCTAAAAATTTATCAGCAAAATACGCTCACAAGGTATTTTCACATGTGATTCGGATTGTCTTTTTTGTGTGTCTTATAGATTTGGATAGAAGGTTTACCTTGGAACTAATTACAAACTGTAGGCCAGGGGTTTAACTTTTCGAATTAAAACAACAAAAACCGAAGGGAGTTTTTTTTTTTAATCAATAGTGAATAAATTTTGAGAAAGAATTTGTTGCTTATTAGTTGTTAGTTATTTCCACTAACAATTAAGTTATTTATTGAGAAATATATGTCAAGTAATTTTCACTAACCAATAAGTTGTACATAAGTATTTTAGTGAAAAATTATTGAGAAAAAAATTGTTGACAAGTTTTTAGTTAGTGTGAAGTAAATAATGTTAAAATGCTAAAACTTGTTACTTTAGTGTGAATAAAATGACTTGTTGCCCTAAAAACTTTGTGGGGCCGTACGTACTTTGGCCAAAAATACAGGGACCGGCGGTAGAATTTATCCTAAAAACTCAAACGGTTATTGGCTCTAACAGTACCACCACCTTTGTCCCCTACAGAGCACGTTCCACCTCCTGCGTCCTCACTCACTCGTCTTCTTATTACAAGCCCATACACACATACGATTTCTCTCTCTCTTATTTTTCCCGCTCCAATGAATCAGGAAGCACCGGAGTCTGCGGAGGAAGCACCGGAACCACCGGGAGAACAGAAAAAGGTCTGGTACTGTTCTATTGTGGTTCTCCATTTGGAGTGGAAGATTTTGTGAGGTTTTTTTTTGCTTGCTTATATAACTTAATCCATGAATAAAACCGTAACTAATCCGTGAATCACAAATTCGATTAAAACCGGACCATAGAACTTTTGGTCAGAACACAGATTTCATTTTGTAAAAACTGTGACTAGTGGTATGGTTATTGGATTCCTACGAGTCCGATCCAGACTGCGAGTAGCCCTAACAAGCCCCATTTTGTTTCTATTACTTCTCCTGCCCCATTTCTGTTTCTCATTTTTCTCCTAATATTGCGCAGGCCCCGTGGCGCGATCGTGATGATATTGATTTAGACAAGCGCCCCGTCTTTGACCAGAAACACCTTGGTAAGTTTCTCAATTAATCATATCTTCATACACATAAATTATACAAAAATGATATTCACAAAATAATCTTAACACAACAATTTACACAACCTCTTATATATATGCACATTTGCCTCCAAACATGCTTATGAGGAGGTAGTGGAACTAGGAACCGATTTGTTGCTGGCTTGTTGCTGTGAGGCTTTCAATTTGTTCGTCGTTGCATCTTACCAGGTGAAGGGATTAAGGGCTTCTTGAACTGATATGGGTAACTTCTGGTAAAGAAAAACGAGCAAGTGTAGCTGACAAACATCAATATCTATTGGGTTTATGAATCCCAGCTTTAGACCTGGTTGTCATTGGATGAATATTGAATGAAGACGACTGAGGAACAAGAGGAAGTTCAACAGAAATAACACCAATTGGTTTGGAATTTAGGGGGGAGTTTTGTGAAGAGGAACCTGGAGAATGCAGTACTGAAGAGGATGTAATTATGTTGGAACAAATGTGGCAGAAGTTGTAAAAGGGATGTATGGGAGAGGTAGCAGGAATGGGTAAAGAAGATATAGGCATAGTAGTAGGCATATCAGTAGGGGAAGGTTCTGAAGAAGGAGATAAAGTGCTAGAATTAGGAATGCAAACTTGATTTAAGGAAATAGGTGCAGACAGAGGAGTAGACTTATAAGGGGAACAGGACTGAGGGGAAAGGTCATACCAGAACAATTGCTCCAACTTAGATAGAGTAGGTAATGGAGAAAGGGAAAGTGTTCGGGAAGAAAAAGGAAAAGAACCTCACTGACAGTCTTGAGCGGTTTATTTAACAGTGAGCAGATATAAACACATATACCCTTTGATTATCGGATATTATCCAACAAAGACACCGGGAACACATGAAAGGCTGCTATTTACGAGCAGTATATGGTTTTAACCATAGAAAGGATATACAACCAAGAATTGAGCCCATTAAAATCTTGGGCACGATGGAATTAAGTCTCAAGGGAGTAGAATTAAGTCTAAAGGGGCTCCCCAAGTCAAGCCGCTTGCTAATTCATCCAACCAGTAAATGGCAGGAAGAGCGGATTGGTGGTTAAAACAATACGTCTATGCTTTAAAATTACTTAAGTGTATGACTCATGTAGCTACCTCCTACATCAGTCCTAAAGATATTTACAGGAAGAACAAAATGTTTTTTAACATGAGCTTTGAGTTATAACAATTAAGAAACTCTTCATTTTATATTAAAAGGGATACACCAGGTAAAACACTGCAATCATCAATGAAGAGCACTCACAAATTGTAGCCATGAACAGAAGGGGTGAATGGCGTCCAAACATCACTATGTACTAAAGCAAAAGGGTTATAAGTAATATCACTGAACAAGACAAAGTGTAATCTATGTTACATTGCAATTCTTCTAGTTCAAGGTGAATGCAAAAGTTGGCTAGAAAAAGGAAGATGATTATGCGAGGCTAGATGATCCTCTCAGTAGAAGTACGAGCAAACCTTTGGAGTCTAAACTGGTAGCTTTGGAAGCAAACTGTTGGGGAAGTTACAGAACCTGCTGCATGTCTGGGACTAGGGAATTGATAGAGATCATTGCGATGATGACCTTTTTGGGGGGTAGTTTCTTGGTTTCTTTGTCCTAATCACAAAGGAAATTGGAGTCAAAGTGATTGTACAATTGTTCTCCAGTTGTCAATTTTTGAACAGAAAGAAGATTAGAGTAATCTGAGGCACATGCAGAAGATTGTTCAATGCAAAGGAAAAGGAAGGAGTACCTTACCTGTGTGCTAAATGGGAAGTTGTGTTCCACTACCTACAGTACATTGATTCATGCCATGATAAGGTTCAGAAGCGTAGTGGCTGAGGTTGTTAAGATCCTTTGTGACATGATCAGTTGTGCAGAATCAGACAACAGTTGGCTTGTGAAGAAGTGGCTCCTGCGTCAGAGAAGCATGGAGGAGGAGCTGCTGCCAATGCCACATATGCAGGGTGTTGAATTGTTTTGAGGCTTAAAAGGAGCATCAAGCGTGTGCCACTCTCAAACGCACTGATTGCTCTTGCCGCAGATTTAGCTTGTAAGAGAAGAGGTTGGATTAAACTGGTCAGACAACTAAGGAGAAGATCTTCATCCTCTGTGAATGTACCTCCTCTAGAATTGTAATTGGTAAACCGCCACTCCAGTTGCTGAATAGTTCTATTTATATGGAAGAACTGATATCTTTGTTAATTCAGAGTTAATCACGTGAATCTGCTATTTGATCTGCACATTGCCTTGATTAATTTCCTTTCTCTAATATCTTGTAAACACGTGAAAATTCTATTTGATCTGCACATTGCTTTGATTAATTTCCTTTCTCTAATATCTTGTAAATCTTTGTTTGCAGTTTGCTGTTCTCCTATTGCAGCTTTGGAAGCTTGTGAACTTATTTACCACATAGAGCAAAATCGACGTCCACCCGGTCTGAGTTTACAACATTTAGTAAACCAAATTCCAGAAAAATATCTCCGTGAGTGTAGAGGTAAAACAAACCTGGATATTCTTTCATGTCAAGCTCATACGGCTCTGAAGTACATTAAAAAATATGGAGTTTGTACGAAGTCGGCCCTGAAGTTTGAGTGGCGTAGAAACAAGAAGAAGCCTAAGAAGACAGTGAGCATCTTTTACATTTTCTGTATCTATGATTTAAAATCATGTGCAAAGAGTGCTAAATTTTTTTGTTATGTTGTTCTAGGGAACATGGATGAGAATAAGAGATTATGAGAAGTTCTACTTTAACGAAAAACCAGCAGAGTACACATTGCAATTGATTGATGTCCACCCCATCGTCGGGGAAATGTTGTGGCATCCTTCCTTTGTTGGTCATCAGGGTGATGTAAGTTTCTTTATATGCAACATCGTGTAAACACATATCCATAAATGTAGAGGCGCTCGCATGCGCGCGCGCACACACACATTAAATCCTTTTATGTTGTTTACACAGGGGATTTTTATGGACCCATCAAACCAACCTAACGCTCCTGAGCCAGTATGTGCACATGCAGTGGTCATTATCGATTATGGGACTGAGGACGGTGTGGACTTCTACATCATTAAAAATTCATATGGAGAGATGTGGGGTATTCGTGGAATTGGTAAAGTCGAAAGATCACTATTCATCCGGTATGCAGTTCCGATAAAACCTTATATTGAGAAGATTGGAGGTAACTCTAAAAGATTTCTTCTTTCTTTAGTTTGTGTGGATCAAGGGATGTGATTCTTCTTACTACAAGGATTGCTTATGATCAAGTTACTTTCTCTGCAGGGAAAAGGAAAAAGAGAACTTGAGAGTGATGGGGGAGTCTCTCCTATGGAAGTAAAGAATTGTAAGCAGAAAGTTGGAACCATCTCTATTTACACTTTTGATTAAACAGTAGAATTGTAATCGTGCACTTTAGATTAAACCGTCTCTGTTTCTTGATAATATCTTACTTTTGTTTTTCGAAGTTTCAAGGCTTGTGGCTTGCCTCGTTTACTATTTAAGGTCAACAAAAACATTGTGTGAGATATGCGATTGCTTTTGGGTCTACAAATCATAACATGCAGTCGTTAGCAATATCCTGCTGTTGTATTTCATCAAACAAAGTTTAGGGGCAACACATATGTGATGTATTCCTGAGTGGTGAACTTGGAAACCTAGCTATCTAACATTAGTTCTGAGTGTAGATTGAGGAATCCAACTTTCTAACCCATCAACTTGACATTCTGGCTCTGTTTGCAGGTAGTGTCAAAAGCAAAGAATGTAATTGGGGTGCACCTATGCGGGTATGCGGGAGGTAGAAAGTTCAGATGGCCTCTTAATTGTCTCGTCTCTAGTTTTATGTAAGGTCTGTTAGTCTTTCAGGCTCTTTCAAGAGTTTGGGTTTTATTCATCCGGCAGTTTTCTGAGCCTTTTTTTAGCAGAAGTGTGTCAACATGAATATTTTGCATACCTAGTTGACTAGCTTTAGTTTTTTTGAAGTACTTGGAAGCTGGTTTAATTTTTTTTCCCTTTTGAGATATTGGTTGGACGTGTATTGCGGAATTACGAGACCCATGGTTGGAAGTAGGGGAAGTACTCCTTTTGGATTTGCAACTGATGAAGCCGTACTGATCTGAACTGTAGTGCAATGTGGTTCGTTTTCATCCTCATCCGATCCTTAAATTTTCAGTTTGGCTTGGTATCCATATTGTCAGATGCTTATTGTTTTTTTTTCCTTCCCCTTTGTAGTAGTAGTCCTATTTTACATGTTTTTCTTTTCCTCCCTCCCTCTTCACAGCTTGAATTTCAAAAGGGGAGGGAAAATGGGGGTTATTTGGTTCAATTAAGCCCCATTGCATTCCATTTCCATCCTAAAGTCCTGTAAGGGGCTGGCTGTTCAAGTACTACTAGTATGTTATCTGTGAGCTATTCCCTCGGAACCTGAATGTGCAATTAATCCAGAATGTATGACATGTTAATTATGTTGAGTGTCATATTGCATGCAGTGGCCTTTGAATTGAAGAAACGAGTCACCACCTAACCTTTCATTTAATTTGGGTAGTTGGGGTATCGTCTATATGCATGCATGTATGAGCAAAACTAGAGGAGTAATCAGTTAGATAGATAGACTCCTCCACCCCCTCCCACGTTCATTCTGATAAACAGCCCTGGCCTTCTAATCAGAAAGAATACAATGGTAGATATCCGTATGCAAATCTGTATATTAATTGGCTCCAGACCAGAGCATTTTCAGGACATTATCTGCATATATGGGACTCGGTAGATGCTCCTTGTACCCCGGCCTCAAACCCAATCCCGCAAAGTTAATAGGTTGCGCCCACTTGTCAGCTCGAACATCCGTCATTTCTACAAAATATGATTATGCTCGACACTGGCGACTCTACCTGGAGCAAATGATGTTCAAGTGAACACTTTTACGTGGACATGGTAGTTTATATGTTTCAAGTTCAACCCATTCTTGGAAGAGAAAATTATCGTCTAGTCTATTTTTTTACCTATTTAATTATTTACCTCCAAGTTCAGATTGTGATTACTCTTCTTCTTCTTCTTCTTCTTTTAAAATCCGAGAATTACTGCTCTTCTTCACTAGCGACAACAATGACGACGCCGTTGCTGGCGACTTAGACCAATCAATTCCAGTCCTTTGAAGTGGAGTAAAATAACCAAAACGACCCTCAGCCTTTAATTTCTTGGTGTATATCAAGCAACGGATCGACTTTACTCTGGAAATAATACTCGTTCTACCGATAGAAAATAGGATATGCTAATGCCTCTACCTGTAGAAATATGGTCAAAACCCAAAGTATACCATTTCTTCCGGTAGAAGTACTGGATCTTCGGGTAGGACCCCTCCGTCCGGACAAAGTTGACCAAGTCTTCTCGTTATTGTTGGCAGGCACGGACGTACACGTGGGGGCACGTGCGACCACTCAATTTATTTTTTTAAAATTTTTTTACTTAGAAACGTTAAATATAAATATGTGGAGATACTACCTGAGGTAGAACTTTGGCTCAGTGGTTGGTGATTGTGTTGTAATTGTCTGAAACGAAAGTTCGACTCCCGCGGCTTGACACCACTGTAACCCTTTTTTTCCCTTCCCAAAAACTCTTCCCCCCTCTCTCGCTCTCTCTCTCTCTCTCCATAAATTCTCACTAATTAGAAATAAAGATGATTCATTTAGCATTAATTTTTTTTCACAATTTATATTTTTACGGCATATTTCATTGCGGATTATGATGATGTTAATAAACACGTAAATTAAATTCACAAACATGTCAATTTATAGACTTATTTGAATAATTTATGAATTACAATTCCTTCCTTTTTTACACTTAGGGTGAAAGAGGGACTCTCAAATCTTTTTGGTGCTCACCAAATTAGAAAGCACAACACGGTGGCTCTACCTCTTAGATATTTGAATTTATCCTACTAGCTATGGGAGAAAATGGGATGCAATGGCTCCCCATTATGATGTCTGTCGGGAGAGAAAGCGGGATGTAGTGGTTTCCCTTATTTCAATTGGTACCACTCCCGTATTCAAATTCAAGCTTCGCCACTAATTGGGTGGTAACTCTTTTTTAAGTAGAAATTGGTGCCCCCACTTTAACAAATGTCTGGATCCATCCCTGATTGTTGGAACTTGGGAATGATTAGGGGCCCTATAAAACCAACTTCCTCTTTTTTTTTTTTTTTTTTACAGCGAAGCAAAAAGTTTTATTGATAAAAAAAAATATTACAAAGCAAAGCTTAAGTTAACAAGAAACAAACAGAGTACCCAATGGGCCAAGTCCAGATCATCAAAGTGGTCTAATAGGTATAAATATAACAATAAAGCCCAAAAAAAAACCCAAAACCTAAATACAACATTCAAGCCCAAACACCTAAACCCTAACCCAAACTAAATGGCGTAACCAACTTCCTTGAGATATTAGCTCATCCCTTCAGAGTTCAGACCTCTCCATTCTCTCTATGCCTCCCTTTAGCTTTCTCTTTGGATTCTAGCCTAAATTCCTAGTTTTTGAAAGCTTTCTAGCAAAGATATTGTAAAAAGTAATTAGTGTTTGTTGTTTTCTCCTTCATTAAAGTTGTAAGACTCTTGTTATGGAATTAGATTGTACTGTAGTTTTGTAATCCTCGTTTCGACATCATTTCATATCTTAGTTTCATAAATTTGTAGTTTAAACTCTTAAAAACGTAAAGATTGAAATTCAGTTATGAGTTCTCGCAAACTACTCAAATGATTCTCACCAAATCCGAATCTAAGTTTAGTCCTAGTTACAGATTCCTTTGAGGAATCAGGAATCAGGATTTTCGGCCAGCTATGCCGTAATCTTCTTGGTACAAAAAAAAAAAATTTCTTCTTCATCACCTAGTTCTTAATGTGTAGAACAGTAGAAGTAGATATCCTAGTTTGGTTTAGATTTTGAGAAAAGTTTTTTGGATAATGAGTAGTGACAGAGGGAGAGAGAGAAGGATGTAATAATTGAGACAAAAATTTATTGAAAATCGTATCCAAAGAGGGGTTGGATTTTGAGACCCCAAAGGGGTAGCAAGCAACTAAAAGTTCTTGTTACTAATCATCATTACCATCATAATCATCCACCAACATCCAATTATTAATCGAGTAAAAGCAGGACAAAAAATAATTGTCACGAACCAGGGAGTAGGCCTATCATCATCATCCACAAACATACTAATCTACAACCAACAAATACTCGTGCATAATTCCCAAGACAGAATTATAGAAAGTGAAGACTATGAATATGCATAATTAACCTAATTTGGAGGCAAGATTTACATAGTGGTTTGAATCTGAGAAAGCAGAGTCTGTAACAGTCCACTTCAAAAAGTTTACCGTAAAAATGACCATTATACGGCATCATCAAATACTAACTACCAAGTGCGGATCCAAAAAAAAACTACCAAGCGTTTTAAATCCAAAGTGAAGATTGTTACAATCCACTTGCACACAAAAACCACTATAGTGAAACCTCAAACTCCACAAGTATCAACATAATATATTGTAACACCTCCCATGCCCTGCAAATATCATAAGAAAAATTAAAAGCTGCTATAATTACAATGCTCTCCGTAAAAGTTTCAATGATTACAATATTCTCTCCACAAATTTTTCTTTTGAATGTAAAATCTCAACTAACTAAACTGCACAATTTGGATATACTTTTAAGTACCATAAAAATCTGATATAACGAGATTGTTTCTACCTATCATTTGATATTGAGGTCCGTGTTGCTTTACTCATTACACCAAAAAGAAAAGAGTAAAAGCAAAACTGAATTTCATTGCATCGTATAAATCGGACTGAGATTCACTTAATCCAAAGATTTAGCAGCACAATCTCAATCGAATAGTTTAAAACTCGTATCATAACGTATCATAGAATCGAATTATGAATCACAAGATTCCAACCACCATGATCGCTGCATATCATTAATATAATCAACTGGCTCACATAATATAGTCAATCAACTTACATCTGAGAAGCACAGATAAAGACCCAGGACAAAGGATACAACATGAGACGGAGAAGCCGATACGTTAATTTGCTAAAATGTAGGGCAAAGACATGTTGGGGATACATTCACTAGTGTCATACAAATTCATCATTATGCACCATAAGTTCACGTCCCATATGAAGAATCTATATTGATACAGGACTCGATTTAAAATATAAGGCAATGGCATAGATAGGAATTCTCAAGAAACTTTTGGAGAAAAAAAAATCCTACATAATTTAAGTGGATTTCAAAGTGATTTAGTCGTCGCAATTTTTATTCTTGCCACATTTTATCGCATATTGATACGTCAAATTCTGAATTCTTGACAATCAAATTAGTGAGTGTCTAAGAAGTGTCGATCACAATTTTTTCCCTACACACCAAAGAAGTGCTGGACAACTTCCGGATTGCAATTTCTATTTTCTGATCATGGACACAGAAAACAATATCAGACATGTATCCAAGAATGTCCGAGGAGAATCGGTATTGGACATGTGTCGGATACGGACACATCACCTTCTTTTTAAGTGTATGTGCTTCTTAGATTCATCAATAATGCTAAGGACAGAAGACTCCACCACAACTACAACCACACCCTTCTACGTGGCACTGTATAATTGGCGGATGCAAAGTAATTTCAAAGTGGTTGTTCTCCCATTACCAATCATGCGGTGCTACATAGGCATGTGTGGTTAGATTCATATCCCATAGCATTTTAATCCAGTATGATAAACTTATTCCCATCTTGCATTGAGATTGGTAAAGGGAACATTTTTCTAGTGAAACAAAACTTACAAAAGAAACTGCTTCAGTTACAAGTTTGGTTTTCAACCAAAAAAAAGTAGTTGAAGCAAATGAGATTATGAGACTAACCATTAATCTCAAACTCTAAACAGGAGAACTAAGCAATCGAAAATAACCCAGCCACACGTAGGTATATCACTCATTTTGCAAAGTGTTCATCACTTCATGGCCATTTGGATCACTAAAAACCTGAGACCAACATTTAATGGAAAATAGCTAGTTGCCAAAAAGGGGATTCGGCGATTTGCAAAGTTTGCAACATGCAAGCAGTAAATTATCTTAGAACCTAACAAATTCATAATTGTTAACTATAATCCAATCTAAGCTTCTCATGTAATTTTACAACAAATGAAAAATATATGTAAATTAAGATTGCTAAGGAGGACAAGGGAAATGTCGTAATCAACTGTGGTGCATTTGAGAAATAATTCACGCAAAGAACTAGAAAAATAAATTTACTCGGCATAAAGCAATTATTTTTCAATTTAACTGTAGCCTTGTCTTACTTTTTCGGGCTTTACAGTGTCAATGTATCTCAACCTCTACCATGGACTATGCTTCATAGTTCATACAGAACCATTTATATTCAAGAAGTCAAACTCTAACTTACAAATTTGAGTTACAAGAGTTTGGCTGTTTAGTAGGAAATAATATAACATAAGAAATGAAGGAGAAAAATTGGGGTTACTTAGCAAAGGCAACCTAGAAAAATCCCAAAATCCTACAAAGATTTAGAGCAAGTGGAGCCTTACGGAACCAGCCATCACATGGTTCAAACTAAATCCTTCTTCCGTTAGATTGAAAAAGGTAAACATTGTATTAAGATTCTGAAGCAGAAGGAATCAGGATAGACAAATGGAACGAATGCCTCATTGGATAGTTTGCAGATAATAGATTACCTTATTATGCTGGAAAAACATTGTATTGATAATCTAAATAGCTTTGGTTACTGGGTGCACTATCAAAAAGTACTGTTTTTGTCTTCCAGTTGAATCACAAAGGGACTAAAACACAATTTCAAGAGTGGCACGAGGCACTTTGTTGGCAGGCTAATAATTTGTGACACCTCTTACGAACTTTGCCTAAGCAAAAACTGAGGAAGTTCCAATGTGCTTCTGTTCTTTTTTATTATTTATTGGCAATGTGGTTGGTTTTCTTCAACTTTCACTTTTGTCACTGGAGAAGAATACTGAAACAAGATAACGAACTTCTACGGAGGTAGGTTGCATCTAATTAACTGTCCAGTCTTCTGCTCTACTCGAGTTCTTTATTCACTCTGTGGGGATTCAACTAAATCTTCTAGTAAGTCTCTTTAGTTTTTCTCTTTGTTTAAAGATCGATTCAAATCTTGAAGCAGTTGACCAGATAAAGTAATCATTCACCAATCTTTTCTCCATGCAGGTCAATTACCTTGTTCCATTTACAGCAAGTCAATACCATAGAGCCACCACACCACACCCACCCGAAACCCCACCGCCCTCTCCCCCCCCCCCCCCCCCAAACCCATTCTATTCCATTCAAAGAATCGGGCAGAGCTGAACGAAAAAGTTGATTTGTGCTAGGAAATGTTGCTTTAACTTCCTATTATGCAAGATGAAAAACAAAAAAATAAAGAATTGACCAAAATAACAAAACAACATACTTGTCCCAATCTTCACCACATACTCCACTCCTTTTCTCCAACTCTTCTTATTCTTCCTGGACAAGGGGGGAAAAACAACAGATCCTCTCAATCAAACGTTATTCATTCACGAAGTTCAAGAACAGTACACCAAATTCAACTTTCGCAATGATAAAAAAAACCAAATATGCCCTAAAGCCCCACCACCCTCTCATTGTCCTCATCCTCATCATTCACTTTGGACCTCAACTAGTCAGATTCTTCTTCCTCAACCTGTCCTCAGCCTATAATGAAGCCATCATACAAATGATCAAACAGCTTTCCAGAGGATCACAAAAGCAAAAAGAGAAGGCGCAACAAGAAATCATCATATAGTAAACAAACTAACTGTACTAGAATCATACCAATCCCTTCTTGTAAGCCTCGCGGTTTTTGCGGTATTCCACCATCTTTTCCTCAGCTATTTTCTCATAGGGTGCTTTTTTCTAAATTTTTAAACAGCAAAACAAAAGAAAATATTAGATAAATTATCTTATTTCAGAGCAGTTACGATAATGGAGAGCAGATTGACTATTTTCCATTTCAACTAAATTACTAACAGCTCCAGACATGGATGTCCACTTCCTTGCAGCAGCCCGACCAACCTGATTCCAAATTGATGACATTAAATTATTGCAGGAAAAAAATGCACATCAAAATGAAATTAGAATAATACAAATTTACATCTGAGAAATTAAAAACCACTTACATCACTATCTGAAGCGTTAGGATACATCTCTCTGTATGTCTTTCTGAAATCCTCCCTAATATAATGAATAGATTGTTGCCTTATGCAAGTCCTAACTAAAACATACATCAATCAACAATTTTAAGAGAGAGAGAGAGAGAGAGCTAGTACAGGAACCAGAAAATGGCAGGGGAAGGCTTCTTAGGCTTGTTAGGGTCCTCTTCTATCATCGCGTACTTGAAATTGGACTTCACCCATTCTGTAAGGAAGACGTTACATATGCTAATAGAAAAAACTCATCCAAGTTGCATAGGGCCAAGATATTCAGTATAGATAAATGCCTTCTTAATAGAGAGTATTAGTTTTTCCAGAAAAATTTTGCATGGCAAAGACATCGGGAGAAGGAAGACTAAACACACAAAGTCGTTTCCTTTCCTGCCAATTGCGGGACGATAAAATAACATACTGTCACAAACAAATTCCCCAAAACAGAGTCTTGACAATCCAACGACAATCTTAGATAGAAACACTAACCCTGCCTCCAAGGCTCCAACCCACAACAGAACCCTTCAGGGCCTGATAGATGTGTAAATACGGCTATTTACGCTCCCTAACTTGGGTTTGTTATGTCTGTTTAGTGTATTATTTGGAGTTTGATACCCGTTTTCTCGTTTCAGGACTTAGGAGCAACTGATTGATATTTGGAGCCAAGGCAAACAAAATAATTGAAGAAATTATGTTCTCTTGTAAAGTAGACTTCTTCAGAACATTACCCTTTACGTGTAATTTGATTTGCCCAAGGAAATGTTTTGTTAGAGCTAATTGGCCAATGATACAAAATCACAACTTTGACTTGGAAACTACTATTGAGGGATTTGTATGGGCGAGTACTGCCAAACAAGGGAAGACGAGGGAAGAGTTAGGATTACAAGAGAACACCTCCTTTTCAACACCAAGGAGGAGTTTGGTGCATTTACAAAAGGCAGTGTTTTTTGGGCATAAATGGGGACTTTTTACACAGATAGTTCTCAGCTGTGGCGGAGTGAAAAACTCCATGATCAGCTAAACACTCCAGTGAGGGTAATGAGCATGCCTCTTCAAGTAGTATAATTGTATAGACTTTTAGGTTTCTTTATTCAACTTTTGACTGTGTGACTGATGTAGGACGGTTTTAGGACACTTATGCCTTGTTCTCTTTGGAACTAGAAAAGAATTTTTCAAAAAGTTCCCCCTAGATTCCCCCTACTTTCAACATTTCTCTCTCTATCTCTCTCCACTCATTACCCCTACTATTTTTCAAAAAAAAATTCAAATTCCAATCCAAACAAGGCATTAGAGAATTGCCCCCTAGAATAGGAATCGTGGTGGTTTTGGGTGGGGAAATAAGAATATAACTTGGATAAGCGCGCAAAGAAGAAGAAATGAAAGAAGAAGAAGAAAGATAAAGGAGCTTCACCCATGCAAGGGTTAGGCGGTTTCTCCAAGAAAGGACCGCAGCCCAAACCCCAATTACAATAGCCTCAGCCTTGTAAAACTCAATTCATTAATCAAAACTCTTTGTTGGAAAGAAAGATTACATCCCAGCTTATAGGCTAAACAATGGCCTTTTGAAGTCCAAGAAGCCTACGTTACATGAACCTAATCAACAAACACATTGAACTTACTAACAATTAGATGCAAAGAACTAAAATATGTTTAATGCATACATTGATGAATTCTAATGCAAGCACTAAATTCATGTTGACCTTTTAACTACCAACCACCATGGACGAACCTTGATCTACCAATCCTTGTACGAACCATGCAACTTTTGATTAGAGTCCCTGCAACTACCAAAATACCCTCATCTAGCAATTTGTTATTTTTTTGTTGTCCTAGTCAAACTTGGATGGTTCATACTTTTTATTAAGTTTTTATTCTTTCAATTTTCATATCGTATTTATATTCGCAATATTAAATACCGACACACAATGGCTTTCAATGTTTCGAAATGGGCTTTGACATAGACTATCCATCGTGAGACGAGTTGTGCCGTTGGTTAAGTCCAGTAAGACGATCCGTGCCGTGTTGAGATAGCCTATACGGAGTAGGAGTCTAGAATATATTTTTGGTGACTATCAATGGGGATCGCTACCCTAACGGTGGTCCGTTCTTCAAATTGATGAAACCCTAGATATCGATACAGTAATATTATAAGGGGAGGTTGAAACGAAACCCAAGCCTCTTTTCTCTTTTGTTTCCAAATCCGTTTATTGTTTCCTAGTTTAATCTCTCTCTTTTTGGTCAAACGGAATAGTGTTTCCTAGTTTAATCATTAGCATAATCGAATAAAATCCAAACTTTCACCCTTTTTAGAATAAAATTAAAAATAAATTGAGAGCGTCGTAACTTAGCTTTTTACTCCCCGATGATCTCGTACTCAACCGCTGTTCTTCAAAATAATAACTAATCCCTTGTTTTATAAATTTATTTTTAGTACAAAAACAATGGACCAAATTTTGGCACTGTTGCTGGGGAGTTAAAACACGATTGCGTTTTTTCAATTCGTTTTTAGTTTAATTCTTAGTTTAGACTCATTTTTTTAGTATTATTAGGTTTCTTTATTAGTTTTCTTGGTGCAGGTTTTTTGACTTTAACAGTTTGGTGTCAAAGGAAGTCTGGTGCGGTCACTGAATTCGAGCAAATTTGCGCGAACAGCACTGTGACTTTTTCTTAACGGAGGGAAAATGGAATGGTTTTTCTTGTTTAATAAGAGTAAAGCTACAATGGATCCTAGTTAATGGGTTCCCGCGTAACTCGCCCATCAAATTATGAGACATCATTTCTATAGCTCATCTGAAGAACAACATTCCCCCTCTACCAACACCACTTCAAAGCGGTTCATTTAGTTCCCATGAAAGGTCATTATGCATGGGCACATCTTTGGCCACTTCCCTTCACCATTTCCTTTAATAATTCGCACTACTAATAAACTTATATAACTTTCTAACTCTCCACCAGCCTCTCCCATCTCTTTAGACTCCCATGCTTTATAGGACAACCTTATTCCGATCCTACCAAATAAGCACGGACTAAAAATCAATAAGTTCCCATTACAAACTAAAATTGTTGAGAACCACACGATCGCTAATAAATGTTACTCCCACAGAACCAAAATCTTGTTTCCCACTGGGAAACATTCGCAACGAAAGTTTGCATTCAAAAAAAGAAGGCGAATGGGCACTTAAAAAAAGCTCCTTCCTTGCACCAATCGAAACCACTTCCCCCTTCACTCTTCCCCTTAATCCTCGCCAAGCGATTAAGCATATTCTGCTTGCTTTCATCAAGCCCTTACGCCCTCTTCTCAGACTCCCTCTCTCTTCCAATCACCTTTATCAAATTTAATCAAACAAATCCCTGAGCCCATGCCCATATAGTCAAATTACCTCCAAATTTAGTGGTACAACCGCATACGGGTCCACTACCAACTAAAAAACCTAATTGCTAAGAAGCACGGAAACAAACGTGGACACAGAAAAACACATGGAAAACAACAATTCTAAAATAAGGGAAAGAGGCACGGCAAAGGACAAATCAAAGCTATATCCAAAAATTAGAATATTAAGCAGGAGAAGTCATGAGGTTATGGTATGAAGTTTACTAAGGCATCATTTAACATTTAATTTTTCAAAAAAAAAAAAAAAACATCAGAACAAAATGGTTGGAAGCTGCAAAGGAATACCTTTCTTATAAGTCCCTATTTTCATTTTGAAAACAACTAATATCAGACCAGGTGAAGTGAAGACGTAAGTAAATCCATAATCAAGACCCTACAACAAATAAAGACAGAGAGGGACGAAGAGAGACAAAGGGAAGGAAGAAATAAAAATGGAGGCATAGCCAATGCCCAAACACAGACAGAGGAGGAACAGGGAGAGGGAGAGAGCAATTTTTTCACAAAATTGACGCAAGCAAATCACATGAACTTTAGCAATCTTATCATAACATTTACAATCAAGGAAACTCTCAGTGCACATTAATAAAAAACAGTCGAGCATAGAAGTACCTTTGGGTGGTTCTTCAATCCTACAAAACTCGACAGTTGGCGTTTTCAAAAAAAACCGCACAAAAGCTTGGAAATTCTTAGAACCGACATCTTCATGCTCGGCCTCAAAGGTAATGTAATAATAGATACCAGAGGCAGGGTGGTAGTTTGCCTTGATTACATTAACAAACCTGTACTCTGTTTTCTAAGATTAACCAAGAAAGACAAGTTAGGAGAAGGTAAGGTGGAAGAATCAAGAATGTAATGAAAGCAAAAAGAGAAAAAACAAAAAAAGAAAGACAGGTGCACACATACGTGTTCTTTGTTGAATGTGACAATAGCTGACTTTGCACATTCTTCTAAAATGCGGTCCTCCTCGATTGATTGCTTAACAGGTCTAATTAGACCATAGGAATCTATATTATAGGGAAGATCTACAACATCAAATCCCTGTACAGATGTAAAATGATACTATCAGAATTGTACGTAAAATAAGTAATAGGAGTGAGAATCTGAGGGGATAGATATAACAAGGAACAACTCAAACCGAATTCAGTGTGTATACACACACAAACAGGACGTGTGTCTACCTCGCTCTCCGTGACTTTCTTTGAATAAATCTCCGCCTCTTCTGGTGTAAGTAGTCTCCAGCTTTCAAACACTTTGTGTCGCTCGCGTAGGGCTTCACCCGTTAACGTCTTCCTCCTCACCTCTTTCACATCTTTTCCATCCCTTTGCTGCTGCTGCTGCTCCTGCTGTTTATCATGAGTCTTGGACAACCTCGGTTTCTTTGACAACCTCGGTTTCTTCGACAACCCCTCTTGTTTCTGTTTGGAAAACCCCAATTTCCTCTGTTGTGGGTCATTTTCCAGGGACCCAGAAGCCTGTTTGAAGGCTGACCGGGTCATCCTTCGATTGGAAAAATCATCATTGTCCTTAACTGATTTTAGAGGAGCCATATCTATTCCTTGTGCGATACCCTAGAGTAAAAACATAATAACAGCGTTGTAATCGAACAAAACCGATTACATGAAGAAGCAGATACACATACAAGCGAAACCCTTGGGTAAAATCATAATAATAGCGCTGTTACCAACGAAGGCCATAATATTAAAAAGAAGATACGCAAATAAGCGAAACCCTAGATTAAGATCTTCACAATGTTAAGTGACTATTAGATTGAGGGAAACAATGGTATCAGACGAGCGAGAGAGAGACGGACCTTCGTACGAGGAGGGACTTGAAATCGCGGACGGTGGTGCCCGGTGGCGGCTCCAACTGTGGAGAGGAGAGAGAGAGAGAGAGCGGTGTACGTGAAACTCCGTGAGTCGGGTCGGGGAAAATGAAACTCGTTAAAGTATTTCTTCTAGAAAATAAATTCTTTGCACAGCCGGTGTAACCATTTTTTTCCTCCAAATCAATTGCATTGCGACATGTCGCCATGTTTTATTAATTAGGACCACTGTTTTGACACGTGTCGCAATACAATTGATTTGGAAGAAACAAATATTTACACCAGCGGTGTAAATAATTTATTCTCATTTTTTTTACAAACCCACTTTTTTTTTTTGGTGAGTGTTGGGTGAGGACGAGATTTGTTCGATTTTATGGTAAACTAAAGGCTTGTTTGATAATCTAAATTCAGTGCTTAAAACTGAATCAATTAAGTAATAAGTGATTCAGTAGGTTTGATAACGACATTATACATTACTTAACAAATTAAGTGCCACTTAAAATTTAGGCTAAAAATTTGAGAAAAAATAAGTAATTTTGAACTACTTAATTCTAGCTGAATTTTTTGTATACTTGCATTTAATCATCATATCATCACCATTTAATCACCATATCATCACCACCACCACTACTAATCCTGCAACTACTCCATCACCACCACCACTTCGTCACCATCACTAGTACTACCACCACCACCACCACTTCGACACCATCACCACCACTTTGCCACCACCACTGCCACTCCTCCACCGCCACCACCACTCCCTTATCACTCCATCACCACCACCACTACCACACCGTCACCACCGCCTCCACCACAATGCCATCATTACATAACTATCACTCATCCGACACCACTCACTGTCACCATTACACCGTTACTCCACCGCCACCACCACCATTACAGCACTATCGCCAGCACTTTAACACTACCGCCACCACCGCCGCCGCCACTCCATCACCATCGACACACAACCACCACCACCACAATCACCATTCCACAATTGTTATAAGTACATTGTGACCATTAGTAAATTAAGAGAGAATCGGAACTAAAATTAATTTATCATTTTTTTAATTCAGTACTTAATATGTTTACCAAACAGTTTTTCAGCTTAAAAAATTTAGCATTTAGCTTTCAGTACTTAATTTTTCAGCATTCAGTTTCAGTTTTTAGTTTTATCAAACAGGCCCAATCAAACTACTACATACGAATTATGAATTTGGAAAACCAAAATCAACCCAGCAAAAGTATAAAACTAGACAAATCCAAACCATTAGACTATGTTTCGATTTCGATTTTAAACCACAGTTTACATGAAATTGAGATATCGTCTTTGACAACTATTTAAAATATTCAAAATTGTGGAGATAAACTAAGAATGCATTTTTTTATAGAAATATTGGAAAATTTAAAAATTAATTGAGCTGTGGAATCATTATTCACTGAATGGAGCATTGCATTATACCATTTGCCTTTTGGTATCAAAATTATGGGAATGGATTGTCATATATATAAGTTTATGCTAAATAATTTTGACAGTAAAAGAATACTGAATAGGATGGTGGATTGAATAGATTAGTAATTTGAAAAATTAATTGACTATAACTCTCATGTGTACTTGGTGTATCTAAATTAAATAAGTTATATATATATATATATACACACACACACACACACACACACACACGCACGGTTCAGATCGGTTTAGAATCGAAATCATTAACGTAAATCTACAGACCAAATCATTTAACTCGATTTCTAATTTTTTTAAACCGGAACAGCAGAACCAAACTAAACTACTAAAAACCCAAACTAAATAATTTAGTTTGGATTGATTTGGAATGAATTCGCGATTTGACAAATTTTTTCTCACCCCTAGTACTTCTACCAAAAACTATATTCTGGTGTTATTTGGAATAATTTTTTTCAGTCTTTCATCGTAAATTTTAAAAATTATAGGGTTAATTATTGGGACACCCCTTGTAAGTTATCACTTTTTCACAGAGACCCCCTTTCCGGTTATTTTTTTTTGTTGATTTAGAGCGGGTACTCTTAAAATCACCTTCTAATCACTTTGTGCGGCTCGGATCATCGAATTTTGATCAGAAAAGGGGAGGTGCAGACCGAAGCAAAATCCGGACGTCCAGACTTGAACAAAATTCAAATCGATCCGCACCTCCCCTTTCCCAATCGAATTTCGATGATCCGAGCCGCTCAATATGATTTAAATGTGATTTTAAGGGTACTCGCTAGAAATCAACAAAAAAATAATCGGGAAGGGTTTCATCTGAACAGTTTTTTATTGAACTATTCAATAAAAACTGTTTAGATGAAACCCTTTTCGGTCATTTTTTTTTGTTGATTTCAAGCAGGTACTTTTAAAATCACGTTTTGAACACATTGAATGGCTCGGATCATCGAAATTCGATCGGAAGACTATTTAACAGAGCCTTTAATGGAATCCGTTAGTAATTCGGACGGAAAGGGACATTTTGATTAACGGAATATAACGTTGGGAGCAAAATTAAAGTTTTTAAAAGGTTGGAAGTCTAATTGAATTTGGGTGTAAAGGTCGGGGGTATTTTAAATTTTTCCCCATACATTATTGAAACTTAAAACCATGGCCTCAACCTACGTTATTTTTCTTTTCTTTGATCAAACAAAAATAATCCTATGTTTTTTTAGTTATTTTACAAATTTACTTTTATTAGTTTTGTGCAAATGTTTTATGAGTTATTGGTTCGTCCTGACAAAAGAATCAGAAAAATCCAAATATCTACCCAAAAAAAAAAGCTAAATTTCTTGAATAAAAACAAAATAACACACAAACTTTTTGGAATATTGTCTCTAGTAAACTGTTTCAAGGTTTTGATAAAAAAAAAATGTATTTTATACTAAGGTTTTACCAGTAATTATGTTCTGTATCATAGATCTCCATCTCCATGGCGTATGGTCCACAATTTTTGGTTATTAGAAAAGATTGCTAGTTTTGATTTTTCAAAATCTAAAATTTAATCATTTTTAAAAATGTTGTTAGATTTATACCATTGTGAGTCATTTTTTGCACCAACACTGTTAATTTTAGAAACATTTTTCTAATTAAGCACAAGCCAAAGACTCACTACACATTGCCTCTAAAGGTTGGGTTACGCGGAGATAGCAATCTAACCATTCAGCCACTTCGGATGGCGCTGAGTCTAAATCAGAGACATCAGAAACAGAAACGATGGAAACAGACATGAACACAAGCAGAAAACGAGACAACTTCACCTTGGACTACTCCATGCCTGAGAAACGTCTGAAGATAAAAAAAATTTTAAAATCATTGCATATCAAAGTGACTATATATTTGAATAATTACGCTTTTATAAAAAAAAATTAATTGATCAAGTAATTAAGCAATGTGGGTTTCTTTAGAGGGAGGCCGGTGCTCAGGGTGAGAAGGTGGAAATCATGGAATGCAGCATTGTTTGTTTTGGAGTTTTAAAATTTTTGGACACGGTTTTCAATAAATTATTTTTATCTATCCCCTTTTACTCATTATTTTTAAAAATCTCTATGAAAATTCAAACCGAACATGTTGGTATTTATATAGTTCCGACTTCCGAGGTAATGTGGTTGTAATTGGGTTGAACGTACCCTTGCAACCATTTAGCACATTACTATTAGTAGCTAGAAAGGTGGCACATGCATGCCTAGGTATGTGCACATACAATATAGTTCCCACATCAACACAGTACTGTGTGATCAAACAAAACAGTACTGGACGTATGGTTGGGATCGCTCACGGGTATCGTCACATGGTACTCACTCCGCGCCAAAAAAAATTTCTCAATCATAAAGAAGGCAAAGGTGAGAGATATCTCCAACTCAACATCCATTGCTTGGGGAAATCAGCTTTTTCCCGTTGACCTTTGGTGCTCTTCTGCTTTATCACTCCTAGCTCTCTCACCTTCTCTGCCTGCCTATTTTGTCGAGAGCTTCTCTCTCATCTCTCTGTGCATTGTTGACTGTTCTCTCTCTCTCTCTCTGCAAGTTTCAGCTGCTACTATTCTTATGCTTCCTTGAATACTGCTATGTTTAATCTTTTGTCTGCGGTTTCCATTTTCATACAAAGCAGTATTATTTTCTTGTTTTGATCCTCACAGCATTAATTCGTTCTGGACGATTTTCTCGGAAAGTGCTTGAGAAGCTTGTTCCCCTTAGTCAGGATTCGAGGCTCGAGACTAGGGTTTCTTACTTCCTATTTTGCTGAAAACTTTTCCATGCATTAGGGGAAGTGATCAACTCGTGATCAGTCATGAGTATGAAGGATAATTTTCTTTTTATGTACAATCAGATGCGCGGGCAGGTTGTACGCTACATAACTAATTCAAAAGTTTTGAAGTAAACTACCGAACAAACATTCCAGTGGCTCGAAAGGTTTTTTGAAACTTTTTGACTCCGTAAAATTTGAACATTCTTGAACGTCTACATTAGTACGAGTGTTTGTGAACTTGTGCGTACAAAATTTGTTTTCGAAATAGATTAATTCGTGGACACACCCTAGACAGAGCGGTTAGCAGATTGACTATTTGCACCCCGGCCAGTATATTCGGGAGGACTGGTTTTACTTGTTTGCCATTATAGTCGTAGTCAAAACTAAAAAGTCTTTAAAATTTTTTCAACATGGTTTTAGAAGGACAACTCTGGAATCATAAAAAATATATAGTCATGTACACAACCTCAAAAACCAACCGCCATCAAAATATATTCTCTCATTAAGCCATTAGCTATTACTCCGTACGACTTACTAGCAATGTCTAGCATAGCTAACGAGAGAAAGCAATGGTACCTTAAAATTCTCAAGTATACGTGTGTGTGTATATTTTGCATGTTGAAGCATTCTATTTTAGTATGTTACGTATTTCCTGGTAAACTACGTAAGAGTGTTCCTTGAAAGTATATGGTACACATAGTTTTGCAAGATAGTACACAGATTTTTGGTGCATGTTCGCATATTTTTAGTTCTGTGTGGTACGGATATAATTTGGCTCATTAGTTACGCATTTTTATGCTACCATTTACACATTTTTTGGATGAAGTTATGAATAGAGTTATACGGTAAACTCCAAAATAATTACACATTTTTTTGGTTACTTTTGCATGCATTTTTTTCTCTAATTTTTTTTTGGTAAACATCAATCGGAGTCTGAACCAACTTACGCACACTTTAATTAGTTTTTGGTGCACCAATCACACCGTTCACTAGCAAAGGATCAGTACCCTTTAGGGCCCGTTTAAATGCAGGTAAAAAATTTGGGGTAAAAAATATGAAGGGGGATAAGATAGTAAGGGGTATTAATTTTGATGGTTTATGGAGGAGGGGATAAAATTTGACTTTGTTTGGATGGTTTATAGAATTGGGGGATAAGAAGGGATGAATGATGGAAAAAACTGTCAAATGACTATTTTGTCCATATGTAATGTGAAATTTATTATGTAATAAAATAAGTATATTAAATTCAAAAATTAACATTACCCACCGGCCACCACTGCCTACATCTACCGTACTATTACCCACCCCTTTCTTTTTTGTTTTACTATTTATTACAGTGTTTCTCATCTTCCCCATGAAACTGAAGGGTTTCAGAGACTCCGGCAACGGCAATAACAGGTACCTCTTCTCTCCTCTCCTCTCCTCTCCTCTCCTTCTCTCTCTCTCTCTCCCTCCCCCCTCCCTCTCTATTCAGTCATTTCTCTCTCTCTCTCTCTCTCTCTCTCTTTTTCTCTCTCTCTCTCTCTCTCTCTCTCTTTTCTAAAAAAATGAAAAAATAGGAATAGTTGCAGAGATGGAGGGGAGGGGGCTAAGGAGGGGCATAATCGTCCATTTTCCCCCATCCACAGCCGGATAATTTTTGGGCAGGCTGGGGGTGCCCAAAAGTTATCCCCCTCAACCCCTCCACAGCCGGATAAGTTTTGAGAGGGGAAAAATAATCCGGGAGCAATTTTGAGCTTCCAAACGGTGGATATGAGACTTATCCCCTAATATCATGGGTGAAAAGAAATCCGGGAGCCTATATCCCCCATCCAAGCAAGCCCTTAAGGCTAGAGAATGACCGTGTATAGACTAGCCCCAAAAGAGTTGTATAGCCTTAACCACCGGGCCCTGAGAGATTCGAAGTAGGTACCTTAGGTAAAAACCATGCAAGTCCTCTTGGGATCAAGGATGGATCTAGAAATATGGTCTAGTAGGGGCACATATTAATCATAATGGCAAAATTTCATTTTTTTTAAGTCAACCACAGTAAAATCGTACAAAATTAAGGTGTGCATTACTAATTACAAAAGTTTATAACGCGTATTTTAAGTTAAATTAGATAATAATGAGCAGAAAAGCTCAGACAAAAGCTTTAAAATATATTTTAAATGAAAATTGACAAGTTTTAGAATAATCCAGTTAGTTTTGTTAATGTCTTTATTTTTAAATATTTCTCCCAGATAGTTAAAAATAAAGAAAATCAAGAAAGAATAGCTCCAAATAGATAAACAGCTTATAAAACAACAAATATAAAAATAGTTTAAAAATAGTGAAAGTTGGAAAGCACTAGTAGCATATGAGAATTCTCATTCTGAAACAAAGGTGCATGTTTTGTAAACGTCTCTACCGATATCGGATTGAGTTGATTTTTTACAGGGATCGTAAAAATATAATATTTTCAACAAGTGAGCAGCTCTGATCATTTTGTTAAGACCCAAGACGGGTCCAAAATGCGTATGTACGTGATATATGTACTCATAAACCTTTTGTATTATAAATTCATGTGGATAAAAACAAAAAAGAAATATAGATAGTTAAAAGGGTTGTGAAAATCATTTTCTTACTATTATTATCCCTTGCCGTCCTTTTTTTGTGAATTAAGAGGGATCTTACTTTTGGGGGGGAAAACCCCGCATCTCTACACTAATTTGCCCGATATTTGGACTTTCGAAGAGGAAATGGGGTATTTTCAAAAAAAAAAAAAAAAGGAAATGGGGTGACAATGTTATTTCATAGTTATATAGGGGGTGGAAGTGTAATTTACCCATTCTTTTTTGGGTTACCCGCTCTTTCATTTGACGACAGTACGATCACCTTTTCTTCCCCTTTCAGAGCCGGTATTCTGCGACCTCTCACTCATCCATATGGGAATGGAGCAAGGGCAACCCAGACGCTGCCAGGCAACCACGACAATTGGGATTACATATTCTCGTCGGTGCGGATCGACCGCGCCATTCGGGGATTAAGTACTCTCGTCGGCCCTGACAACCACCACAGCCTGCGTTACCACTCAATTCCGTTGAACCAGAGTATGTAGTTGAGGCCGACGAGCTACCACTAGAGCAACAACCACCACCGGAGGAGCTACCACTAGAGCAACAACCAAGGGCGGAACCAGAAATTGATTTTATCTTGGGCTAATAAAAAAAAATTTGGGTACAAAATTTTGAGTATTATTCCTTGTTTTCACTTGTTTCACCACTCTTGCATTGCTAATGCCAGGCGACAGAAGGATTCAGTAATGTGTGCTGCGGGAGAGGACATAACGATTCCCGACTTGGGTCCTAGGTTCATCAACTCTCCTCCACCCCCTCCTTTGCCGTCCTCAGGAGTGTGCCCAAGTTGCCGCCGTTTGATTGACCCACTCGATCGTGCTGGTTACATGATCGTGGAGGGTTGTAAGCACACAAGGGTAGAACCAGAAATTGATTTTATCTTGGGCTAATAAAAAAAAAAAAGTAGAGGGGCAATTTTTTTTTCAATTGTATAAATCATATAGAATACGCATCGCGTATCTCAAAATATGTTCATGATTTATGGAGGAGGGAGGATATTAAAGACAAGAGTGGGGAAGGGGAGTGTTTGTATTATATTTGAACTCAATTTTTTTTGCTTGTTACAAAATGGTTAGAATCTATCCATATTTATATTATTTCATGGAAAGCTCTAGTATCAAAATATTTTCAGAGATAATTCTAAAATTACACATGTGATTAATTTTCACAAAAAACTCTACATACTTCACAAGGATATTCTAGAGCTTCTAAAACCCAGGGGCGAAGCTATATTGGGGCACAAGGTCCCAACCTAGAGTTTTAAATTTTTTATATTTTATATACTTGATTTTAAATATTATCGATAATTATTCATGTAGGTAATTATAATCTTAATATTTTTTGTTTAATTTGATAAAAAATCATTTATTTTACATTCTCAATTTTTTCATAAATGAAAAATAAACACGTGACTGTTGAAATAGTTTAAAAAAAAAGAAGCAAAATGATTGGTATATTTTAATAACATTAGACTAAAATTATTTCAATGTACAAATTTGATGTGTTGAAAAGCAAATACTTTATGATAAAATAATTAATAAGTATCGTTTCGATAAAAAAGTTATAACTATTAAGCTAGCCCCTTTTATATCAAAATTGCAACTCCGCTACTAGTAAAAACTAGATATTTATAATTTTTTTTGGAAGGTTTTTAAAGTGGATCTGGGTTACAGCCCAGCCCATAATTGGTGTACTTCTGCCTTGGCAACACCACCGGAGGCTGATGACAAGCATGCTGAGGAGGTAAGTGTGTAGTAGTGCTCCATTTTGTAAAGGCCCAATTTTCATGATTTCTTTTACGTACATCATACACACAGATCTGAGATCTCTCTCTCACACACGGATTTCCCATGATATTGTGCAGACTCATGATGACGAGCTTGTTGAGGAGGTAATTAGTAGTGTTCCATTTTGTAAAAGCCCCATTTATATGATTTCTTTTACGTATGCCATACACACAGATCTCTCTCTCTCTCTCTCTCTCTCTCTCTCTCTCTCTCTCTCACACACACACACACACACACATTCATTTCTCATGATCTTTTGTAGAACCCCAACTTCAGCTGGCACATAGATAAGAAGGATATTATTGATTTTAACCTTGGTAGGTTTCTGTCTTTCTTTCTTTTTATTGGTTTCTTTTTATTTTTTATTTTTATAGGTTTCTGTCTTAGTTGATCATATCCTCGTTAACCTTCATTCATATATGTGCATCCTTTCGTAATTAAGGCTGTTGAAGGTGACTTTTTCTGCATAGTCCTTGACAAAAGTACCTATAATAACTGGTCAAGCCAAGAAATCCACGTAATGGCCAAACATTTTTCCAGCCATAGCTATTATTGCTTGTGTACTTAAGCGGTATTGCACCCCTTGGAGGCAATTATATATGACCAAGGTACTCTTGTTGAGATTAGTCAGAGCTGCATTTAGGTTTCTTCAGTAATAGAGAGTTATCAGGTAGATGGGAGAGTGTGAAAGAGATATGCAAATGAAAATATATGTCCCTCCTATGATGAATACTTAAAGTATATAGTCAAAAAATTAAACCATCATGAACTTAAGTAGATGATGCCAAAAATGTCATCCTTCAAGCTCGGAAATGTTGATGGTGCAATCGTCGCTAAAAACCAACTGGGGACCTGTGTAATGCAAGGGTGTAGGGTCCCCGTGTCCCTCTAAAAACTCCTAGTGGTCATCACAATTCATGACCATGAGTCCTAAAGTAGGCGTTGGATTGAAATCCTTGTCGATCCACATGAATTTGGTCATAGCCAGAATGTAAGTCCAACTTTGAAACTCGACCTAGTTCGTCAAGTGACTAATCCATCACTTGGGTAGGATATTTATGTCTGACTCTATCTAATTTGGAACCCCGTGCCCCTCAACCATCCTTCTTGTGTGCTAGCAGAACAGGAGAGGAGTACTGACTTGCACTACGCCTAACATCCCTGCATCTAGTATTTCCCGTACTAGCAGAACTGGAGAGGAGTATGGAATTGCACTACGCCTAACATCAATCCCTGCATCTAGCATTTCCCATACTATCTTCTCAATTTTAGTTGTGCATGATGAAATGTTGAATCTTGTTGAATGATCTTGATTGAATTATGAGAGTATACGGACATACAATGATGAGAATGCACTTGGTAAGTTAATTACAATTGGAACACACCCATAATAGACTTAATTAACAATTCTAATTTAGTACTCCCTCCATCTCAAATTGCATGTCGCCCACAAAAAGTCATGCAAGTTTGAATTCGAAAAATAAGTTACTTCGGTGCATAATTTTTGAATTTTCTTACACCAAATCAAAAAAGTCATCAAGTACTTTAATTTTAAAATGATACAGACATACCAACTTATTTTTTGAACAAAAGATTGCAACGTCTTTTCGTAGGGGACAAGCAATGACAGAGGTAGTAACTAACTTCCACTAGAGTATTTTGATATCATCAGAGACCCTTGCAATAGTTTCCGTCACACCTTAGTTCATCAGCTGAATTTCTTTTTGGTCTATCATTGAACTACCTGTCGCTGGTCTAAAGGTGTTGACGGTTCACCTCCTTGTCGAGGGTGCATGCAAGTGGGATGCTGGCTAACTAAACCACATCCTCCTCCCTCGAATTTAATATATAACTGCGTTCTCATACTGATGTGCCAAATATAGCATTTTTTATAATCACATGTTTGTGAATGTATAAGAAGTCAATCGCATATCTTTTCCTAGACACCAAAGCAGAGTTAGATACTTTCTGAAAAGAGAGTCGGACATTGTCCAGATAAAGATTTTTATTATCTGATGATGGACACGAGAAAAAGATCTCAGGCAAGTATCCAGGAGTGTCCGAGGAGTATGAGTATTCAACACGTGTCAGATACGGACACGTCACCTTCTTTTCAAGTGTCTATGCTTCTAAGATATATGTAATACAGCATTGTAATACCATATAATAAATTAATACCGGAAACATTTTTCTCGTAAAACAAAACTTACAATATCTGGATGTTCCACTGGACAACAAAGGCTCCAAGATTCAACCCAATACACAAGTCAGAACTATCCTCATCTAGAGTTACTAGTACTCCAGTAGGTGAATTCTCTAAATCAAAGTTGCCATAAGCTCACATGATATGAACTTAAAGAAGAAGTCAAAGTATCTACTACAATATAGCATACAAGTGCACGTCACCTTTCAACCCAGTCACTTCCTCTTTAAGCCTCTCTCTCTTACTGTCATACATCACCCTTTACATATTAGTAGATTTCTATGCACCATCACTTTTCATGGATTTCTCATCCCTTTACTAACACATTGCACACACACACAAAAAAAAACTTGGCTCCATATCTCTTAAAAGTTCCTCATGCTACATGGCGGATTATTCCTGATGCTACTTGTGTCTTGTGTTCTCTTGGCAATATAGAAAGTCACAACCACTTATTTTTTGAATGTCCATACTCCAACTCTGTTTGGCTGGATTTGTTGAGAAGGAACCAGGTAACTAGGTATCCCATGAAATGGTGTGATGAAGTTGATTGGTTTATTGTGCAGTCTAAAGGGGAGAGTTTCAAGAAGTGTGTTCTCAAACTTTCCCTCTCTGCTACTGTCTATAATCTCTGGATTGAGCGTAAGGTTAGAATTTTTCAACGGAGATCTCTTGATTCTTGCTCCCTCTCCGCCAAAATCTACAATTCCGTTCGGCAAGCTTTGCTGTCTTGGCGAAATGTGAAGAACAAGCCAGGTAATAGAGAGACATGCCAACGGTGGAATATTCATTATGGGATCCT
Organism: Rhododendron kiyosumense; assembly: GCA_019656275.1. Classification (NCBI taxonomy): domain Eukaryota; kingdom Viridiplantae; phylum Streptophyta; class Magnoliopsida; order Ericales; family Ericaceae; genus Rhododendron; species Rhododendron kiyosumense. The sequence goes on from BPLS01000562.1 coordinate 133,506, forward strand.
TGAATCCCCTCGTTTGTAATTGTTGTACATAGATTGGGCTTTTATAGTCAGTTCTGTTTCTACTTTGGTCTTGCATTACCTGGTAGTGTAGGGTTTCCTTAGTGGATGTCTTTTTTGTATTCGTTGTTTGGTCGTTCAATGAGAAGCACAGTTACCGGAAAAAAGAAAAAAAAACTTGCAATAGAAACTGCTTCAGTCCCAAGATTGGTGTTTAACTAAGAAAAAAGTATTTGAAGCAAAGTGAAGTGAATCATAAATCTCAAACTCTAAACGGGAGAAATAAGAAATTGAAAATAACATAAACACATTTGGGTATAGCACTCATTTTGCAAAGTGCTCATCACGTCATGGCCATTTGCATCACTAAGATACAAACATGACATCAACACTTAATGGAGAATAGCTAGTTGCTAAAAGGGGAGTCAAAAAGTTCGCAAAAGTGAGAACCTAAAAAATGAACAAATGTTAAGTATAATCCTATTGAAGGTTCTCATGTAAATTAAGATGGCCAATGGGAGTAATGTCGTATTTATACATGCTAAATAGACCAACAAACAGAGGTATAACATCTTGCACACCAATGTGCACAACATGCAATGAAATGCTATTTCACAACCAGCAATGAAATGATGATGCATCATGATGTTGGGATGGTAGACTTTTCCGAACAAATTTACTCGGCATAAAATCAATCATTTACAGTTTTAGCAAATTATTGATGCAGTGAATTTATTGATTGCATACAACTATATGTATAATATCTACAAGTAGAACTACATTGTATACAATATAACACAATCCAATGCAACATAAAATAAAGACATAATTACTTGTAGCGTGTCCAAGGCTGAGTCTTGCTTTTTGGGCTTCACAGTGTCAATGTATATCGACCTCTACTATTTATGTATGCTTCATAGAGAACCATTTAAATTATATAAGTGAAGTCAAACTCAACTTAAAAGATTTGAGTTGCAAGCGTTCGGCTGTTCGACGGGAAATAATAACATAAGAAATGAAAAGAGCCAACGCTGGGGCTACTTAGCGATTGAAACATAGAGAAATCCGAAAAGCCTAAAAAGATTTAGATCATGTGGAACCTCGTAGTGAATTGAGGAACATCAATAGAGCAGGGAGCTCAGAAGCAACTCAAGGCCAGAATGGTAGAACACAGAAAGACTAGATCACTCACCTAAATAATCTGCCATCGCCTGATTCAAACTATTTCCTCCCATTAGATTGAAGAAGGTTCTCTTGAACATTCCCGTTGTCACTGGTGAAGAATATATTGAAACAAGAGAACGTCTTCCATGGAGGCAAGTTGCAGCTAATTGGCTGTTCAGATTTCCGCTCAAGTGGAGATCTTTATTCTTTGTGAAGGGATACAACTAAATCTTCTAGTAAGTCTATTTCCTTATATAGCTGGCTTAAATCTTGCCCAGGTGTTTTCATCTTATTTTTCCAAGGACGATTCAAATCTTGAAGCTGTTAGCCAGCTGAAGTGCTCATTCACCTATCTTTTTTCCGAGACAGGTCAATTACTTTTTACAGCATGGCAGTGCCATAAAGCCCCTCCAATCCATCTCGTTCAAATAATTCGGCGGAGCTGAAAGAAAGTCGTTTTCTTCAAGAATCACAATGTTCAAATGCTTTAAATACCTAATTTGCAAGAAGACAAAACACAGAAATAAATTTTTTAGTGAAAGAACGAAACAACATACTTGTCCCAATCTTCACCACATACTCCACTCCACTTTGCCTGCTCTTCTTATTCTTCCTGGACAAGGGACAAAAACAAATCATCTTCTCAATCAAACATTAATCATGCAAAAAGTCTTACTAGAGAAAATTCAACTTTCACAATAACAGAACAAAACCAAATCTGCCCTAAAGGCTAAAGCCCCACCACTCTCTCATCATCCTCATCCTTATCATTCACCTCGGACCTCAGATTGTAAGATTCTTCTTCCTCAACCCGTCCCTCGGCCTATAACCAACACGAAGCCATCATACAATTATCAAACATCTCACCAAATGATCATAAAAGGGATTTAAAAAAAGGCACAAGAGGAAATCATCATATAATGAACAAACTAATTGTTAAAGAAAGATACCAATCTCTTATTGTAAGCCTCGAGGTTTTTGTGGTATTCGGCCATCTTTTTCTCAGCTATTTGCACATAGGGTGCTTTTGCCTAATTTTTGAACAGCAAAACAACATATATTATATAAATTGTCAATTTTCGAGAAGATAGAAATAATGGGAGAAAGTTTGACGAAGTTTCCCATTTCAACTAAATTACTAACAGCTTTATTCATGGACGTCCACGCCCCTCCACATGCATGACCAACCTGATTCCAAATTGATGGCACTACATTATTGCAGGGAAAAACTGCACATCAAAATTGACATAGAATAACACAAATTTGAGTTTACGAGAATTTAAAAACACTCACAGCATCATCAGAGGCGTTAGGATGCTTCTCTTTGTATGTCTTCGTGAACTCCTGACTAACATAACGAATAGATACTGTTACCTTTATGCAAGTCCAAAATAAAACATACATCTACCAACAATTTGGGAGAGAGAGAGAGAGAGAGAGAGAGGGAGAGTACAAGAACCAAAAAAGGGCAGGGGAAGGCTTCTTAGGCTTGTTAGGGTCTTCTTCCTTCGTCACGTACTTGAAATTGTACTCCACCACTTCTGTTAAGAAGACGTTACAGATGCTAACAGAAAAAAGACATCCAACTTGCATTTGACAAGACACTAGTATACATGAATGCTTTTCAATAGAGAGTAATGATTTTTTTAGGACAACAGGTACATAATAAAGGCATCAGGAGAAGGGAAAACTAAAGATTTTCCATCTCCCTTCATATCAAACAAGTACCCGAAGTCAGCACTTGCTTACCAAACACCAATTGAACTACTTTTCAATTTGTTTTTATCTAGCTAGAATGACATAGCCCCACAAATATTAAAACTTTTTCACAATCTCTAAAAATGCACCATCACTTGAACAATTACACTTAATCAGATAATCCTGGAGTCAAATTGCATCACATCTATTCTCCACCTATATCATAAGGCTCCAATGCTACTCATTGGCACTGAAACTTCAACAATTGACCCAACTGCACCACATCTAATCATTTGTTGGTCTTCAATCTAAATCATATACACTAATGTTTAGCAAAAGATGGATCCTATATGAAGCTGAGAGATTGACTCATAAATCAACAAACTAAAATTCTAAAAACTGGAAGGTATGAAAGATGTGGTGCACGTGAATTTTATACGACATCCATCTAAGAGACAGAGAAGTTGGGCGGGTAGAAACTGCAACGTTCCAAACATGGTAAAAGGGAAAACATCTGCTGAATTAAATTTAATTAACAAAGTTATCATGGACAGCCAATGCATCTGAACTGTAATAAAAACTGCTTGGTTTCCAATAACTTTTCATTGTTAACATTTGCTTAGTTCTCCGGTGTTTCCTCCAGTCAATACTGAAGGTGTAAAACTCCATAGATTTCACTCGCTTATTGAGTAATTATAGGTCTGTTCTTGCTTTCACTGATTATTTTTATGAAGCTTTACTTGGAGTCTGCTATTGTAGCTGAAAAATCCATCATAGCAGCATCAATTACATACAAGCAGTATTAACATGCTTAAATTTCAATTTAAACTGTCAGCCAAAATCGGAAAAGACAACTGAAAAAAAATGAACCGTATGAGATCCAATTCTTAACAACTCCCATGTATAGGTTGTGAGCAACCCCACACTTTTGATTTTGGCATACAGCACATAGTTTTGATTATGGCAAACAAATACCATCCTGCCCTCTAGACTCTTACTCTCATTTTCTTTCCACTACAGTTTCAGTTGTCTCCGCCCATTAATGTCTTGTGACTCTAGTAGCCTCCAAGGATTCGAGCATCCTAAGCAGCACCAACACAGCCATGCAACACCACACAGACACCACACCAACACTCCGACTGACAACTTTCGAAATAACAGAGGACACAAGATGCAGCAAACAAGTTAGAAGGCAGTTATTATAGAAAAAGGTGTTTAAATAGACACAATTAAATCCAAAATAAGGAATCTGGTAACAATGAAAAACTATACACATGTATCATTACATCAATCATGAAAGTGTTCCAACAAAAATGTTTTATCATTAGTATGTACTGTGGGGTGGTGTTTGATCTGGATCTTCTCTAGACCTTGGGCGGATGTGGAACTAGCTCCTTCCTAGCTCTGCAGACCCAAAATGTTCCTAATACATGTCACTCCCGCAGACCCAAGAGCTTGTTTCCCATTAGGAAACATGCAAAAAGAAAGTTTGCATTAGAAAAAAAGAGACAAATGGGCACTAAAGTAATATATCTTCCTAGCACCAATCAAAACCAATTCCCTTTGACCGTCATCAGGCAATTAAGCATATACCATTTGCTTGCTTGCTTGCTTTCATCAAGCCCTTATCCCCTCTTCTTAGACTCCCTTACTCTAACCCTTCTTCAAATTTAATCGAACAAATCCATATGCCCATATAGTCAAATTACATCCAAATTTAGCGGTACAACCGTATACAGGTCCCACTGTGTAATTGCTAAGAAGCACGAAAACGGACACAGATAAACACATCAGACAATACTATTCTACAGAAAAGTTATAGCAAACAATTAGAAAATTAAACAGAACAAAGTCACAACGTTATGGTATGAAGTTAAATAGGAATCATTCAACATCTAAATTTTTTTCCCAAAAAATCATAATAAAATGGTGGAAACTGTATAGGTATCCTTTCTTACAAGGCATTATTTCACATCTGATTCATTTTCATTGTGAAGGACTAAAATCTGACTAGGTGAAGCAAAGTCGTAAATAAAACCATAATCAAGACCCTAAAACGAATAAAGACAAAGGAAGAAAGGAAAATCAAGGCATAGCCAATGCCGTAACACAAACACAGAAAGAGACGAGGAACAGGGAGAGGGAGAGAGCATATTTTTTTCTCTCTTTCGAATCCGAACATGATCATTTCAAATGTTACAAAGGACACCTCCCACCCCCCGCCAAACAATCTTTTAGAAACAAAAGTTAATACGTTTCCTCAGAATGTCTCCTCAGGAAAAACTTAATAAGAACGGATTGATGTTTTATCAGATGTAGTGGACCAAGATTAACAGAACACGCCACCATCCCACAGTAATCCATCTCGACATCTAAATTGTGTTAGTGCTTCATAGCTTAATTGCCACTCTAATCGTTCCCCCCATCATATCAATCATCACTAAAATGAGCAAATGGTTAAACTACATCACCTCTTGCAAACCCAGATACTATTTTAATTCATCATACCCTCTAGATTAGTCCTAGCTAAATTCCTCAACCAAAAATAGATTGATGTTGCAATCAAAGTCATCGTATTTTATTCCAAGAGAGACTCAGGAACCAACAGAATGAAAATCTCCAGTAATTAAGAGATACCCTTGACTAATGTTACCATTTCTAACATTTTTTATGCTCTCCTCCTACCAATTTTTGGAAAGCCTAAATTAGCAATACAACGTTTCTAGAGATTGTATTCTTCAAATGCAAATCACATGACCTGTGGCAGTTTTATAGTACACTTAGAATAAAGGAAACTATTTCTGTATTGAACATTAAAATAAAAGTAGCAAGGCAAATAAGTACCATTGGGTGGTTTTTCAAGCCTACAAAACTGGATGGTTGGCCTTTTGAAACGAAACCGCACAAAAGCTTGAAAATTCTTAGTAGAACCGACATCCTTGTCCTCAGCCACAAAGGTAATGTAATAAAAGATACCAGAACCAAACTTGTAGTTTGCCTTGATCACTTCCACAAACCTGTACTTTGTTTTCTACGATTTAACCAAGAAAGACAATTTAACATAAGGTAAGGTACGGATGGAAGAATCAAGAGTGCAATCAAAACAAAAGATAAAAAGAAAAAGAACGAAAAACAAAAGACGCGCATACGTTCTTTTTGTTGAATGCAGCAATAGCTGACTTCGAACATTTTTCTAAGACACGTTGCTCCTCGTTTGATTGCTTAACTGGTCTAATTAGACCACCATAATTTTCTATAAACTGGGGAAGATCCACAACATCAAATCCCTGTGCAGGTGATAATTGTAATAGGAGAGGTAAGGAAAGGGAAAAACATACTGAGAGAATAGGAAATCCCAAGTGACAATTCAAACGAAATTCAGAGTGTATGTGTGTGTGTGTTTACCTCACTCGCCATGACTTTCTTACAATAATTCTCCGTCTCTTCTGGTGTACGTTTTCTGAATATTTTATTTTGCACTCTCTGGTACTCTCGTAGGGCTTCACCAGTTAACAACCCACTCACTTCTGTCACGTCATTCCCTTCACTGTGCTGCTGCTGTTGGTTACCATGAGTCTTCGACAACCCCCCTGGTTTCTTCTTCGACAACGCCTCTGGTTTCTGTTTGGACAACTGCAGTTTCTTTTGTTGTGGGCCATTTTCCAGGGACCCGGATGCACGTTTGAATGCTGACCGGGTTATTCTACGATTCAAAATATCATAATGTGCCTCAGGATCAGCCATTTCAATTCCTTGTGTGAAACCCTAGAGTAAAATCACAGTAAGAGTGCTGGAATGGAAAAAAGCACTATTATTATTATATATACTATATTAAGAAGCAGATACACAAATAAGTGAAACTCTGGAGTAAAAACAATAGCAAGAATGAAATACTAATAGTAAGAACCAGATAAACCAAAAAAAAAGGCACTATATTAGAGTGAGGGAAACAATAGCTCAGAAATTGGGGGGGTGGGGGTGTATATACAGCGAGAGAGAGAGAGAGAGAGAGAAGGGCGATGAGACCACGACTGATTGTGAATAGCCATTTCTATTCCATGTGCTTAACACTAAAGTAAAATCATAAAAAAGCGCTGTTATCAAACGAAAACTATAATGCTAAGAAGCAAATACAAAAACAAGCGCAACCCTAGAGTAAAATGATACCAACAGCGTCGGCGTAAAATTTTTTCAACAATCAGATAAACAAATAAGGGTGTGTTCCGCTTTTATAAAAAGTTTTTTTTTTTTCAAACGGATGTAATTTCAAACTCAAATATAATGTAAATGAGAAATATTTTTTTAATTTTTTTTGCACCGTTTAAAAGAGCTTAACGAGATCTATCAAACAAGATATATATTGATAGGAAAATTATTTACATAAACACATGATTTTTGAGCTTGAAAAACCTTCTTTTTCTAAAAGTACTTTTTACTGTTCATTTGGAACACCACCTAAGCCACTACGTTTAGTGGCAATAGAAATAATATGCTCGGAAATCACAGCGAGAGAGAGAGACCTTCGATCGCGGTCGGTGACTCGGTGGTGCCCGGGGTGGCGGAGGGTCTCATGGAGACTGGTTGCCACTCATCCGTTCGATTGGAAATCGCCATCTGATCAGCTCCTCCTGCAGCCCGAATAAAAAAAACTACATGTCTGGATGATAGGTGTTCAATCCCGATTGAACCAGATTGCCCCCGATCACCTCGATCATCTCTGTAATACGTCACCCTAGTGAGCGCATGTGTCACTACCAAAGCCAGGCATTCCAACATCCCACACATCGGGATATACCGCCTGAACCGAGTGTCTCCTTACTTGACTAATTTTTCCGTTAATTGTCCCGATCACCGCAAGTCTGCTCCATCAATCGTCCTTGGTGGGTAGCTCCTCCAACATTGTCCGCAACTTCTGCCACTTTTCGTCATCTCTCTCGTGTCTCCTCCTGCCATTCGTCCATCCTTGTTCCATTCCCGACTTTCCCACAGCATCCCTAGATCATCCATCGATACACCCATCAATTTTCCTAATAAGTGCCTGTGTCACTGCCAAACCCGAGCTCTTCCGTACCCCAAAATTGGGATACACTACTCGAATGAGTGTCTCCTTGCTTACTAGCTCTGCAACAAATCACCACCGAAAAATCCTTGCTAAAACAAGCCTCCTCACAACCCAATTAGGCTCTAAACATTCGTTTCCTGCTCCACCAAGCAAACACACCAGCTTAGGAGCCTCTGCACGGAAAAAGAAGCACAGGGTTGGATTCGGGACGTCGAGATAGTTAAAATTAACTACTCAAACGCAAAAAACGAAGTTGTATTAACTCTGAAATCGCAAAAAAAAACACCAAGGACCCTTCCTCCAAAGACCCTGAACTGTCTCTTATGACGTGGTGCACCTGCCACATGGGATAATTTCCTATTTCCCCTTTTCTTCCACCAATCTATCTACAGATTCAGAAAAAGAAAAAAATAGAGCACACCAGGGCTCTGCTCCGGCAACCCGTGTGAACCTCAGTACTCCAATCTCCGTACCGATCGCGTTGTTGGACTCATACCGACGAGAGCTTCCAGATCCGTGGGTAAGAAAAAATTTATGGGCAATATTTTTTTTTTGATTTCAAACCAGTGGGTTTAAACGTGAAACCCAGTGAGCCTCTCGCTCCTCCTGAGCTCTGATACCAATTGTTGTGCCCCAGGAGTTACTCACGCACACAATACACACATTGATTTCAGAGGAAAAACTCAATTCTATATATATACTCACAATATATACAAAACTTGAAAAAACCTCCCTGGGGAGAGCCAGAACCGGCTCCCCCTCTCAGGACCTCACCCTCTCAGACTCTAATAAGCTCTCCCACACCCTCAACCTCTCAAATACATCAGTATTTATCGGGAGAAACCAGGGAAACACTTCAAGAGCATTAAGTGCTCTTTGCACGCCTGAGGTATCAAAGGTCCAAATTGGTTGCTGGCATTAATTAGCCGGCCACTGTTCATCAACCACACTTGGGTGAATTTCAACATCCACACCAAATGCATAGCTTGGCAATCTGTTCCTAATTGTTGGATATCACTGTTTCTGGGTATATATAATGGATCAGTTTTGAGGCCTTTGAGTTGTGTGTACAGTTGTGGACGTACGGGGCTAAAAAAATGGACTGGATATTGTTTTTTTCACTGCATGCATTTTAGGAGCTCATAATGTATAAATATTTGTTCTCTATCTCAGAATCAAGGAAGATGCAGCGTCTAGCTCGAGAGAACATTCGCAGAATTTTAGATGAACAAGAGACGCTAAATCATGAGTTGGAGGTCAAGAGAAAGGAACTTGATTCTTGGAGCAAACAATTGAACAAACGTGAAGCATTAACTGAACGTGAGAGACAGAAACTTGATGAGGAGAAGGAAAAGGTGATATATATTGAAGCGCTTGTCACAAAAGCTATAGCACTATCGCAATGATTTTTCATGCTTGTAAATTGCTACTGTTTTTTCTTTTTTCATAACTTTTTCATGCTTGTAGCTGATTTTAGCAAATTATCTTTTGTTGAACAATTTAGAATGCAACGAGAAACAATTTGCTGGAAATGGCATCCACAGAGCAGAGAAAAGCCAATGAGAATGTCTCAAGGCTTGTTGAAGAGCAAAAGGTGTGCGCTACCTGGTGTTGTACCTTGGATAGATACTGTATTTTATACTTGTAAATATTCTTTTCCTATAAGTTTCTATTTTCACTGAATGTTATTTTGAATCTGCAGAAGGAGAAACAAGAGGCTTTAAACAAGATACTTCCGTTGGAAAGAAAGCTAGATGCTAAACAGAAACTGGAGATGGAAATTGTAGAGCTTAAAGGAAAACTGGAGGTCATGAAGCATCTCAAAGATGATGAAGTTGTTCAGAAAAAGATAAGAGAGATGAATGAGGAATTGGAACAAAAGGTTGAGGAGATGGATAGTTTGGAAAACCTAAATAAAACACTTACTGTCAAAGAGCGCCAAAGTAATGACGAGCTACAAGAAGCTCGTAAAGAATTGATTATGGTATGATTCCTCTCATGTTCCTGCCCTTTTGTTCTTTGAGGCCATGTCATTTAACTGTTTTGCGAGACTGTTTGTATGAGCACTTAGACATGATAAAATTTTAGCAATATCTTTTTCATGTAAATGCGTAACATCACTGCCATCATCAGGTGAGCTGGGCCATGAACTACAGAACTTAAACGACCACGATGTTGTCATACTATTCATGCAGGTTATGACAAAATGAGGTGACATGCTCAGCTTTTGAGTAAAAGATACGAACTAGTTGGTTAAATTCGATGTTGAAAATGTCATCAAACTATTGATTGTGTTATCTATATTCCCTCCTGGTAAAATAGTACCCCTTTGTAAGCCACACCGTTAGATATGAAGCCCACTTAATTAATGCTTGTGTGCAGCTGTATTTCCTCGCGGTGCTGAGAATTCATTTATCATGCTCTTTATTTTCAATAATTCTCTTTTATGTTCAGGGTTTGAGCAATATGTTGAGCGGTCACACTGATATTGGATTAAAGAGAATGGGAGAAATTGATACGAAGCCCTTCCAGAGTGCATGCAAAGCGAGATTCAAACCTTCAGAAGCAGAAGTCAAGGCCTTTGAACTATGCTCCTTGTGGCAAGAGAGGATGAAGAATCCAGATTGGCACCCATTTAAAATTGTAATTCTTGAGGGGGGAAACCATCAGGTATGCCTTTTGAATTTACTTTATCACCCCGTGCATTCATGCTCTGGCTCGTGGCCTCTCATTTTGTCAGTGTTTTTATGTTCCTAGAGGTCATTTGTTTTCATCTTATGGTGAATGGTGGTTAGTTGATGACTGAAAATCATGCAAGTTGTTCCGGCATTATCTTAGCATGACTTGACTTTGTTGAAAGGGAAAATAGAGGTTCAAGGCTGAACTCACAAATTTCTGTATCTGTTTATAGTTTATATGTTCGTCATAATTGGAAATCTGCACGGTTTTCGTTGAAACTTGTATTTTGTTGGAGTTTGAAGATTGAACGAGAAAAATCCAAGTCGTTCGTCTCTTCTGCGTTTCCAACTATCAAAGTACTGTCATAGGCTTAAAGGTTTTTATATGATCATGTATAATGCAGTTACTGACCAAAGAAGACGATGAATTGCTGAAAAATCTAGAGGAGGAGTGGGGAGTTGAGATATATGAGGCAGTGGTTACTGCCATGAAAGAGATGAATGAATACAATCCTAGTGGTGGGTATGTCGTTTCTGAGCTATGGAACTTCAAAGAAAAACGAAAGGCCACACTGAAGGAAGTCATTGCCTATATCTTGAAGAGGTTGATGACACTGATGAAGCATAAGAGGCAATGACGTTGAGTTCAGTATTTTTAATCTTGGTGTTTCTTATCTTTGGTTTTATTATTACTTTCTTCTTTTCTGTAAGCTCTCTGGTTTTGATTCCTTGTTTGGTTTGCTTTGAAATGATTTGATGCCTTTGTTTTCAAAGATTTTCTCTTGCAAGGGTGTTCCAAAGTGGCTTTGTTCTTTGTAAGATAGTTGGATTTATTGAAAATCTTGAGAAATGTATGTGTATATAAATTTTTTGCTATTGATGGAATAACTGCCTTTGGGCTAATTTTTGACAGACTTTTTGGCACCGTCTTTAGGTTGTTTTCTCTTAATTTTTACAAGATTTGGATTTAATTTTTGTGACTCATCAGGGGAACCAGGAAAATATAAAAATAATAAGAAAAATGCTAACCTCCGCCCTTAGGGTGGAGGATAATAGGTAAAAAATGTATTGATATATGTGAGAAGTGTATTGATATTTGTGAAAATGTATTAATATCCGTAAAATATGTATTGATATCCGAATTTGTTTAGAATATTTGTGTGTTAGCATGACCAAAATAATAAAGCCCAATTGGAAAAAAGTTCACTATTGAAGACCAAAAAGACACTAAAAGGTTCTTTCTAGAAAATGAATCTTTTAGTATCTTTTTGATCGTCTTTAGCGAACTTTCTCCCACTGGCGCACTATTGCTATGGCATTGGTTTTTAATGTTGCTTGCCATGCATGGCTCTACTGTGAATTGATATCTCAATATTGTAGAAATTTCTGGTTATAAAGACGAGAATGACGATAGCGCGAATTTCTCTTTGCTTATTATTCAAGTACGTAGTTAATATTAATATTACTGTTGATTTCATCTGTGTGTCATATGAGTACATTTTACAAGCTTTTTAAGATCATAGCTTCGTTGTTACTCTTTCAGATAATTACTACTAATTAGTCATGTTTCAGGTTGGAAGTCTAAATATTTAGAAGGTAGAGAAGGTGGGTATTGAAGCAAGTACTCACATTTTGGTGTTGGTGTTGGTGATGATGATGGACTCTGAACGCCAAGCTCAAGACTGTAATTTGGGGCATTTCTTGTGTTTTTGATGTATGAACTTCTTTGTAATTACTAGTAGTATGTTTTTGGGGTATTTTAAATTGCGTGAGCAGCTCCTTAGTGATGTTTAAATTTTGATGTATGGAAAGATTGTTGTCTTTGGTATGTGTTGTGAGTTTTCCCCTTGAGCCTTTTATGAATCAGGTGGTGGTTTTTTGTCCATTCTTTTGAAAAATCGACCGAATCCAAACCGTTCCAAATACACACAATGGCCGATCAAACCGAACCAATTTCATACCTAGATTGAACCAGAACAAACCCACAGAGCCTAAAAACACGAACCCGGCCCATCCCATATACAGTGAAGCCCGGCCTCTTCATATGATGATGTTACAACTTCTTGCAAGATTCATCATCAAGCTCCAACCTATGCGACATAATACGCATGTGTAAGCGTGAACGAAAGCGAGACTGAAAATTTGAAAGCCGGCCTCACTTTTGAAACGTCCTACAAATTAAGAAAATTTGTGAAAAGAAAGATTTAAGAATGGTAGCATAAAGTAAGAATGGAGAATGAGAGCGAAGAATCTCACTACTTCAAAGATTATGTAGCGTCAAGCAAGAATGAAGAACGATAGTGAAGAATTTCACTACTTCAAAGATTATGTGACTTTTTGCTAAAAAAATTCTTCATTGTCTTTGGATACCGTCACATGATGTCTCAAATTCTTTTTCGCCACCGAAAAAAATTAGGGACCGGTTCTACCCACACAATTTTTACGGTTGTAGCGGGTGGGATATCGTTTAGGTTTCATGGACCAAAAGTCATGTATCAATCCTCATAAAAGAATTTCCTAAGAACAGATAAAATTCGGTACAGGGATTATCTACGTAGATTTTTGCCAATCATTGCGGAGGATGCAGGATTTCGTTTTGAATTACTCCTACTTTATCTACAGGGATAAGATAAGATTCGGTACCGTATATAAATCATAAATGCCATTAAAGGGGCGTTATTGGTAGTGAATAAATTTTAAGAAAAAATTTATTGCAATTAAATTGTTTGTTGTTTTCGATAGATATGTGAATAAAAAAATTGTTGAGAAAGAAGTTATTGACAACATGTTAAAATGTCAAAACTTATTAATTAGTTTGAACAAGATGATAAAATGACCTACGGTTTTTTCACCTAAGGGCCTGTTTGGATGCGGGGAAAAAATTAGGGGTATTAGTTAATAAGGAGAATAAGATAATAAGGGGTATTAGTTAATAAGGAATGATCCACATTGATGTGATATTTATAGAGGGGTGATTAAATAGTAGGTTGTTTGGATGAGGTATTAGAGAAGGGAGATTAAATAATACTTTGTTTGAATGAAGGATTAATAGGGGGTATAAGGAAGGGTGAATGACATAAAAAGCTGTCAAATGACTCTTTTGCCCTTGTGCAGTCCCTAAATTAATTATGGATTACGTTTTATATGTAATTGCAAATTTAATTATTCTTTCACAATTTAAGCCGTAATATTTATTTCTACTAACAAATTAACGAATTTAGTATTATTATTAAACAATTTTTTTGATAAAATTTGAATTTTTTTTAAAAAAATTAAGTGTTCCAAATTTCAATCCGTTTAAACCGTTGGAAAGATTTTAGTTTTCTGATCATTTTATCTTAAATGGTCATAATTAAATGTTAACAGTAGGACTCTCGTTGATTAACCCTAAGAAAGTCGTACAATTAAATATCTTTTAGGGCTAATCAACGAGAGCCATATAGTCAAAATTTAATTATGAACATTGAGGATAAAATGATTAGAAAACTAAAATATTTCCACCGGTTCAAAACGGATTGAAAATTTGAACACTTATTTTTTTACACCATTTATATCTTATTTTTCTGATCATTTTATCTTAGATGGTTGAATGGAGAGTAGAAGTTGGTTGAATGGTATATAGGAAAAGGGGATAACAAAGGGTATTTTCGTCCACAAAACACCCCTACACAAGGGGATTATTTTTGGGGACCTCAAGAGGAGCCCAAAACTAAGACCCTACAATCCCTACAACTGGGGAAAACGAAAAGGGGGTGAAAAATAATAGGGGAGCAAATTGGGTTGCCAAACGGGGGAAATCGGGTGGACCCCTCCCCATATACCCCTTCTAATTTTTGCCCTCCTCTTTTCCCTTCATCCAAGCAGGGCCTAAAGAGCATGCCATATGATGTGGGATTTAGGGGGGCCAGATTCAGTTCATTTGCTCCGGATCGGTTCGGTCAATTTGGTGCATCTGAGCCGTCCAAAAGTGTTTTGGATGGCTCAAATTTAAAGAGGTGTTTTTTTATAAAAAAAAAATCAAAAATACTTTCTTTAAAGCATCCAAATGGACCGAACTGGTCCAGAGCAAATAAACTGGATCCGTGCCCAGATTTAGGGGGGCTGACGATGTTGTTGATGGTTTTTGTGGGAGTTTTTTTTTAATACCTATTCATCATATTTTGATGAATAAAATATTTTGCTTTTTAGAGTTTGTTAAAACTATGAATTTGATTTGATTAATAAAATATTTTGCGTTCTTTTTGACTTATAAATCAAGAACTTATTTTCATATAAATTATTTTTTGTTTAGTATAAAAGTATGAACCGATATTGATAGAATTCAAATAAGATGACACTTTAGACAAATAAGATGATTGTTTGATACGTTTTTCGTCTTTAGTGAACTTTTTTTTTTTGTTTTCGGTCATAATTTTATACTTTTTAGATTTCTCTCGTCGAAACGGATGATTAATTCAAAAATATCACGCGAATCTAATAAAAATTCAGAAAAGATGAACAAAATACACATAACGAAAAGAAAATTAAGTTAAAAAGAATATTGTACCCTAAATTCAAAATTTGCAAAATTTCATGATTCTAAACAAATTAACTTATTTGCTCAATTTAGGTTTTGCGGAAGGCTTTTGGGATAATAAATAGAGAGATAAAGAAAATTTATTGATGACCATGCATAGAGAGATAAGTTGGGTTTTGATCCCAAAATGAACCGGGAAAATTCTTTTTTTAGAATAATGAGCGTTGATCTAGGCTCAGTTAGTTTGAATATAAAGTATTTTTCAATATAAAAAGCCTTTCATGCAAAATGATTATGCCAAAAATAAATTTCACGTTGTCACTATCTAGTGTTTGGTTCATATTGATCACAGTAAAAATTTTCTTGAACTCGTTCATAGTATAACCACCACTGAGAACCTTATGTTCCATAATTTGTTAGAACATCTCTCTCTCTCTCTCTCTCTCTCCAATTTCGATTTTTTTTTTTCTCTCCAAGTAATCAGAAAATATTTATAGTGTTGTTCATCAATTGATGGCAACAAATATGTACTCCATATATAACAGATACAAAAAGAGAGAGGGAGAGAGAGAATTGGTGACAGAAAGCAAAACGAATGGGGGAGAATTTTGTTCAGAAATTGGAGAAATTTTTCAGTGTCGAGCAGACATTATGTGGGTCCCGAGCAGCGTATCCGGGTCGTTCATTTCGGTTTTGGGCGACTCGGATTTGGAGAGAAAGAGAAGAGAGAGTGGTAGGGTGAGAGGAGAGAGATAATTTCAATCTGAGTCGTCCAACACACTTTGAACAACCCGAATAATTAAGCTGCTCGAGCACCACGTGGGACACGAAGGATTGAGACTCCTATCGATAATATTCAATTATGGTGGAAGAGAATTAATTAATGTGACAGAATGAGAGGGTGGTTGGTTCGTGAGGATGCACCATCGTAAAATGACTTGCGTGTGTATTGGAGAGAGAGAGAGAGAGAGAGAGGGGGGGGCAGTATATCATTCACAAGAGTCGGGTCCGTGAACCAAACCCACCCATTCCGGCCCAAGATACTTTGGGCCTTCGAGCCATTAGGTTTCAGCCCAAAACAATTCGGTTTTGTTTACAAAGACGAGAAAACCCATTAAGTACCGTGCGGGCTTTGTGGTGCCCTCGATTTTTTTCCACTTCTAATGTTGGGTTCATTTTATTTTCTTTGCTAAATTTTCTGAATTTCTTCAAAATCCAGTGAGGAAAAGGGTGTGTACTGGGCTTGTTTGATAACCTAAATTCAACACTTAATACTGAATCAATTAAGTAATAAGTGATTCAGTAGGTTTGATAACCATATTTTACATTGCTTAACAAATTAAGTACTACTTAAAATATAGGCCAAAAAGTTGGAAAAAATTAAGTAGCTTTGAGCTACTTAATTCTGGCTGAATTTTTGTGTATTTACATTCCACCATCATAACACCACCACAACCACTCCCACCAACACCTCCACCACTCCACCACCACCACCACCACCACCACCACTCCACCACCACCACCTCCACATCCACTACCTCCATTCCTCCTCCACCACATCACCACCACCTGCTCCACCACCACTCCACCACCACTTCTTCCACTACCACCACCATCAGCAGCACCAACACATTCACCACTCCACCACCACCATCACCACCACCAACACCTCTACCACTCCACAACCACCACCACCACCACCACATCACCACCACCACTACCACCACCACCAGCACCACCACCACCACCACTTCCTCCACTACCACCACCACCACTGCTCCTACCACCACCTCCACCACTGCTCCTACCACCACCTCCACCACCATTATCACAACCATCACCACCACCGTCACTCCACCACCACTACCATCGCTACACCACCACCACCACTACCACCACTACACCACCACTCCTACTACCTCCACCACTCCACCACCACCACCTTTCCATCACCATTACCAAAAGTATATTATGACCGTTAGTAAATTAAGAGAGAATTGGAACAAAATTAATTCATCATTTTTTTAATTCAGTACTTAATATATTTGTCAAACAGCTTTTCAGCTTAAAAATTTCAGTATTCAGTTTTCAGTACTTAATTTTTCAGCTTTCAGTTTCAGTTTTCAGTTTTATCAAACAGCCCCTAAGATGTGTGCTTTCTTTTTGACGTGCAACCCCTATTTTTTGGGTCTTCCATTTTTTATTTTTTTTCTAGGTTGAGGATTTTGCAGTTTATTTCAATACATGCAATAGCAGTGGATCGATTACTCCACCCTCCACATTGAGTAGTCTAAAAGAAAACTTAAATCATCACAATCCCCAAGGAATTCCCCGTCGTATATCTTATTTTACTTCATTTTTTTTTTAACTTTTATATCAATATATGAACCGTGTTGAAAGAAAGATACACTTACATGAAATATAGGATGATGCTATGGTGTCCTCGGTCATTTTGGGAACACCGTAATTTTTGGCATAACAGAATCCTTGCAAGTATAACAAAAATCATTACAAGTATAATAGAACCATAACATGGCATAACCAAGGCATAACCAAAAACCAATCAAGGCATAACCAAAAATCAACCAAGGCATAACCAACCAAGTTATGCCTTGTTATGATTTTGGTTATGCTTATAATGGTTTTGGTTATGCTTGTAATGAATTTGGTTATATTTATAATGGTTTTGTTATGCCAAAAGTTACGGTGTCCCCAAAATAACCGGGGACACCGAAGTCATTCCCAACAGATTAATAGAAATAAATAACGAAACTTTGAAGTATATTGATTGAAGAATATGTACCCTGCTGTTAAAAGAAAAAAAAGAAAAAAAAAATTTGGACCCAACGAGATGGAAAGTGACAAAATAATGGAATTTTCCATGCACTTTTCAACAAAGCAAACAGAATTTTCTTCTTTTGTTTCGGTACTAGGGCAAGGACCCGGATTCTCTGCGGTCCAATTGCACAGAGCCCATGCGGCTGTATGATCATTGGAAGTGTTGAGATTATGCTTTGTTGCAAGAGTAGCGACAGGATGAGGAAAGAAAAAAGAAAAAGTAGATTGATGGACGTGAGATTGCAACCAGAATCTAATTACAAATCGGAACCTTTGTCATTCCTAATTAAAGGAAACTTTGTCATATCTATACAAGGGTCCAGAGATTTACATGAAATTGCAACTAAAACCTAGTAATAACTAATCGGACCCCCAAAATCTAACTTGATGGAACTCGGCTCCGACAATGCATGTTGGGAAATCTATTTTCGGTTCTCAAGTTGCTGCTGCAATATAAGAAACCTGTTCTTCAACAAATTATGTTCTACGAATCGGAAACACAAGTGGTTGTTATCTCTCTCAAATCTGTGATCAAGATACATATCAAGTAGGTCTGAATTCCCCAAACTTTTCCTTCTCTTCGTGCAACTGCTGGAAGACGTAATCCATCTCTGGAAATGCCGACAAGAGAAGCAGCTCAAGAAGGTCAAAGGCCAATTGCTTCAAACATACAGATGACTGCACAAGCCAAAACACAAAACCTACATTACTCTTAGAATCTTGGACGGGCTAACAAGAGCTGCAGAACCGACCCAGAAACAATTTCACCGGCTGTTTCAAAATTTTACACAGCAGACAATCCAAACCATTGACATGTGAAGTGCACACAATTCTCATACGTTTGAACTGGTTACCTATTAATGTAACTAGACACGGTTAAACCCAAATGACGAAATAGAAAGATGGGGAAAAAAGGAGGGGAGGAACAAGAAATTTCTTTCTATGCATTGAGATGGAAACTAAAGGAAGAAGGGAAACATATTATGCATTTTGACGGAAACTTAGTGAAAGAGACCTTTGCCCAATCTGCCAATACAAGCGATAAAAACAAAAAAATCATGGAATGCATGTTTCTGATCTACATGCATTTGGCGTTAAGTATAATAATAAAGAAAACCGAGGGGAGAAATTTAAATAGTTAGTTAAATTTCGACGTCAGAAGAGCAGGAATGAAAAGAAAAGCAACAAAGGGGGAGTTCCAACAAACGTATCAAAAGATAGCGGGGTATTCAAAGATGATGTGCAATCAGTAATCCACGTGCTGATATGACATGGTAAATCCTGCGACAGATTAAGCAAGAGTAGCTTGTTTATATGATTACAGTCACCTGAAGAAAGTAATAGATATCCCTTGAACATTGTTCATACCCCTTGTGACCAACAAGACCCACGATCGCAGCTGGTGCATTATCTGCATTGCATTATCAGGGTTTCTTTACGTATCCGAGGCTGGTAATAGGAATTTCAGTACAACGAATGTTGCCTAAATGCTACAAAGTTCAGTAAAATTACCAATCATAAGCTCATGTACAAATCTGGCACGCCGTTCAGCTTCCTTTAGTCGATTCTCATCCAATTCTACGGCATCCACTTTCTTAGGCGAAGATACAGACGTGGGAGGGTGCCCACAAGGTGAACTCTGGGGTGTGCTCCCAGAAGGGTTTGGTTGTCGTCGCTTTGGATGCTTTGTTATAAATATTCCGTCAGGCCAAAGTACCTTTTAAAACCAGTAAGAATCAGACTTACAAGTATCTGATAGTTTTGTTGTTGAAGGTTTTCACAAAACAAGCACAAACCTACCCTTTGTGATCCTTTATTGGAAACCCAAGTGACGAATTGTGTTAGAGCTTGTCCCACATTGGTTAAATATAACCTCCAAACCTAGTATATGAGCCTGGGCAGCCTCTCCGCTCATTGCCAATTGGTTTTGAGATGGATGTTTTAACATAGTATTACAGCTAGGCTTTCGGAGGCTTTTGGACAAGACTCCATGTCATTGATGGTTGGTTCCCCCTTTGTTTGTTGTTGATAATTGAATTGATTGTTGTAATATGTGTTAAATCGTTTGTTTACCTCACCGCATGCAAGTCAGGGGTCACACACGTGTAGGGGAGTGTTAGAGCTTGTCCCACATTGGTTAAATATAACATCCAAACCTAGTATATGAGCTTGGGTGACCTCTCCACTCATTGGCAATTAGTTTTGAGATGGACGCTTTAACATGGTTACCATAAATGCCCAACAAATTCAAACATATTGTCAAGTTTGAGGCTCTTGTGTAATTCTAAGCAAAAGGATTAGATATCACCCATATTTATGGTTTATCAGAGGTTAAAAAGTAAGGCAAATAACAGTGACTAATGAATGTGAATACTAATAGTAAAAGTCGATGAGGGCATAAAATGCTCTTATCCAGTGAGGCAGTAGCACGAAGCCAGGTGATGATGCGCCCAACTTATCTCAATCTTTTTCTATTTCGTTAAGCATCCTCCTCACCAAGTAAGAAATAACTAAAGCAAATTTTTGGTGAGTAAGACTTGTGCAATTAAGACTGGCAAATTAGAGTTCTTTTTTTTTGAAAGGCAAAAAACCTGAATCATCTTTCGCACTACCTGGTATCAAGAACTTCAAGCACAGAAGAGATCATCACAATAGAACCAAAAGATGACAGACCTATTGCACTTAATTCAAGAAGTTTCTCAAAGTAACCTGCTCTATCCGCTTGATCCCTGAAGCAACCACAGATCCCCTACGCAAAAGCTGAATTTTCTCAATCAACCAATCATCAAAGGCATCACCCATTCCCAGTTGTAATATCTGTTTGGCCACCCAAAAAGCCTTCCGCCTGCAATGCACTAGTATTGAGAATGGGGGGGAAATTATGGCAAACTCATGATATTTGGATAGAGCTTG
Organism: Rhododendron kiyosumense; assembly: GCA_019656275.1. Classification (NCBI taxonomy): domain Eukaryota; kingdom Viridiplantae; phylum Streptophyta; class Magnoliopsida; order Ericales; family Ericaceae; genus Rhododendron; species Rhododendron kiyosumense. Next base: position 154,372 of record BPLS01000562.1, read on the forward strand.
TCAAATTCAAAAGTAATCTGGTTTTTAACATAATTTGCGAAATAGATGTATACCTGATCCATCCACCATCTTGGAGCTGGAAAACCACATCAACCAACTCTAATAGGGGAGCACTTAGATTTGGCTGTACCCACTGCATTCAATAAATTAAATTGAGAAAATGTGTCCAGAACATGAAGGGCAGGGCAGGGCAGGATGCCACATGCTACAAAACCTAATAAGTACACACCCCTAGAAAATTGGTCATATCACCAAACATTACTTATTAACTGCCGAAAATTCACAAAACAATAGGGTAGTTTACAAATACATATTAATTACCTCAGTAGGGAGGGTGGGATCGGAAGCAGCACCAATAATTGGCTGAGATGAAGTTTGTAAATCATCACCTTCAATTCTGTTTATGGACTTTCTGGACAGGGATATATTTCTTTGGTCTGATTTCTCAGAGTCCTCAGATGGTTTTTGTTGCTGTGTATAAACTGCGCCTTGTGCCTGTACTCTTGATCCATCTCCAACAATATTATGCTTCGTTGCAAATGCAGATTCCTTGCTCTCAGCATTGCAATGTTCACAATGGGAAGGTAAGGGATTTACAGTCTGCCCAAGAGCATTCTGAGCCTCTTCACTTCTTTCATGGGTTATACTGTCTAGGTCAACTTTCATAGTCCATTATATTAACAATACTGCGAGAAAATAGAATATGCCAGAGGCAAGAAATTGAGAATGTAGCAAAGAACACACCTGACAATGTCTCAATGATGGATATAGAATGTGAGAATACATATGTCTGCATTGTACAAAACCAAGTAATCAGAAAATTCTCCCTGGTACAAAGATAATGTAACAATTCCCCAGCAACGAAGGACAAAATAATTATAGGAAGAAATAGCAAACCTGGGAATCAATGCTAAGGAAGTCCCAAATTTCTATTGATCCTGAAATAGTTGGAAGCTGAAGAAGCTTCTGAGGAACGGTAATCAAATGTCATGGAAAGAGTGAAGACAAAAACAAAATATATGAAAACAAACAAGAAATTATTACATAGCATGTATCGTAATGTGGAAGTGGACTTATTTCTGACGGGTAAACTGTAAACCTATTTAAGGAATCATTGATATACTGGAGCAGCCATGCCCACCAAGTTACCAACAACAAACGGAAAATCATGGCTATCTTACTACACGAACAGGATAAAAGGCACTGTCGTAGAAACAGTCACCAATGACATCATGATGGGAAAACCAAGCAACAAAACTGTAATCACATTAAGGTTACAACCTACATTCGACTATTATCTTTGGTGTACATAGCACAATGAGATGCCTTAAAAAAAAAATTTCTGACAGAGTGGACAAGTTGAAGCTAACCAACTAGTTCTCATAAAACATCCATGCTCCAAAAAGAAGAAGGAGAAAAAAATGAAAAGAGGCTCAAGTAACAGTATGACCTTCAAGTACTTGTGTAGCAATTTACACCGCTCTCGAATGACAAGCACATCTAGTCCAGTTGACAGAAAATGCTTCGGTGGCAAGTGAAGATTATATTCTGGAAACTCCTTGAGACGTCGATGGAGTTCCTCAAAATGCCGAAACCTTGAGAAGCATAAACAGTGTTATGTTGAAAATGCCAGCAATGTAAACAATTTGTAATGCCACCATTTAATTGCTACGATACTTAAAGTAATGCATTAATAATCAAGTGAAATGGAAATAAGATAGGAGAGGAATGAATGACAAAGCCAGAAAATCAGGGCACTATCTTTAAACACCTTCTTTTGATAGACCAACTATCCTCATTCGTATCTGTAACAGAAATGGAATAAACGGCGAATGTTCTAGAGCCACCCTTCACAATATTGGCACCCAATACCTGCGACTGGAAATAGCATTCAAACTTTACATGTTTCAACATGTTAGCAAAACTTTAAATATAGTCACACAAATAGAAATTAATCACCATAAATGTTAAGTACCTCACATCTCAACTTCAGAAAGGAATCTGCCAACAATGAGTTTTTCTGAGCATTGACGGCCAAATTATCACAGTCGAGCAAAGAAGTTGAGGAAGTGGATGAAGAAGCAGTTGCTCCACTGTGAATTCTACCCAAAACTTCTGCCTCATAATCATCACTAGAGTCCTCAGATTCCACACGTCCTTTAAAAGAATTCAGTATATCCTGCCCGTCTCCTGAATAGAAGCTTGTTCTCTCAACTTCTTGCCAGATGTGCCTCTTCTGACTGCTTAATCTCTTAAACCTTTTCCTCCTAGATTGAGTCCTATGTAATCTAGAGTGAAGATGTCCTACACCACTTTTTCTTGTGTTACAGCCTTCAGAACTCTGCAGTGGATGATGAATGTGTGAAACCGAAAGATATCTATTTAGTTTACCATCCCAAACTTTGGTGACCGGAGAATCAAGACCAGTCACACTGCTGGTTTCATCATCTTCACTAGTATAAGAACTGCTCCCTGATTCTACCTCCTCCAACCGCATGAGATCATTCTCATCAAACTCTAGATATGAAATAGCAGAAAGGTGACTTGTAATGTTCCCATTACGCCTAGAAAGAGCAGCATTGCTGTGATCAGAACTAATCTTGGTTGCACCGTCCTTTTCTTTCTCCCTTGATAATACCTTCAAATTATCTGCTGTTTTATATATTGCTGAAGAACTTTTTATCTCTGACTCAATAGCGTAATTCTCATCTTCCTTCCTTCTGTAGTTTTCAAAATGATTTGGAGCAATGGCTTCAGTTTCTCTGCAAGAAATCATATCTACTGTACCATCCCAAATCTCCCCAGAGTGGAGTCGTTGACTACCTCTACCATCACCAGTTAGTGGATCCAATGGCTGAGAACTCCAAGAAAGGGTTGATCTAGTATCCATACAAAGCAATGGGTCCTTCGTGAGGGTTCCATTTGCATTGTCTTTTGTGGATTTCTCTTCCAAAGTTTTGGATGGATCCTTTTTGAGTGGGACGAGCCCAACACCCTTAACAGAAGGGTCCAGAATCCTAGAGAAATGATCAGACGAAATCCTTGAAGACGCTTTTGATTTAGACTGTGATGCCAAGAGTGTAGCCACTCCTTTATTAGCCTTGCTTAAAGAAATTGCTACAGACTCAACCCTTTCATTAAGAAACCTGACACAACAACTCTAGATAAGAAACAGCAAATGAACTTCATAAAAGCTCAAAAGTAAGCAAAAGAAATAATTACCTTGGGTTTGCTAAGTTCAATACTGGTCGCATTAGTGCACAAGCAAGAAGCTCTCTAACAGTAAAGCGGAACAAAGAGCACTGCAAATCCTCTGGTTTGAATGTGAAAGATATGAGACCATCCATCAAGTGCTGAAGCACCTGAAAGTGTTCAGAACAAACAAATAAGCATCGTGAACATGATGAAGACATAATATATGCTTAGGGCCTTGTTGAAAGACCTAGAGAACAAAAGACATTACGTTATATGGATCTCAAGAAAAGATGTAAACACAACCTTGTGCTCAGCTTCAGCAGAAAACAGGGCAGGGTGCAATTTGTTGTCAGCAAATAGAATGGATTTTAATTCCACATCACGACGTTCAAAAGTCAGTGGTCCAAGTTGGTGCTTTTCAATCTTTGACTGACTTGAACGGAAAAGCTCCAAGTGTGTGCATAAAATACTAATAATGTCCCTGCATTGTTCCAAGCATATCGTTACCTAGTAAACATATAACTAAAGAAAAAGGAACCAAACTTGGGAAAATACACAAAAATTAGAACCTTGTCAGAAGATCTATGAGATTTACATTTCTCAGGCGAGATGAAATCTCTCCCAGAACACCATGCATGATATGAACCAACTCCTCTGGACCTTGTCTGTCAGGGGTTAGGCGAGAGTACCACAGATCCATCACCCACTCAGAAACGAGATGCCTAGTGAACTGATTTAATGCATCCTCAACAACAGGGGAATTCACTTTCCTTCTCCAATCAGACTTCATAACACCGGTGTTGGGACCTTCAAAAGGTTTTGTTTTAGAAGAAATATGTGCTAATGTTGGTTTGCTGTTGTATACCGCAGCTTTTCCCCGCATTTCAAAGTATAGAGAAAAATAGCGAACGGTGACAATTAGGGACGCTGCAGCAGGCAAATTAACCCAGACTGAGGAGCTTGTCACTGGACAAAGAATGGGGTAAGTGTTGTATCTAATGATAAAAGAGCAAGGAAAACATGTCCAAAATTACAAGTGTGAAAAAAAATTAAAAGCAAGGGCAGGAAATTTTCTGCTTCCCATCAGATAAACTTGTGCAAGAGGCAAAAAAGGGTGTGTAATATACAACAGACAGAAAATAGGAAAAAACAAATACCAAAAGAAGTAGATTCCTCCATATGCCACAAAAGGATCAATACCCCACTATTTCAAGCACTAAGTTTTATAGTCCCCCGCATTGAAGGTGCCCTTTTGTGCTCTGAGATGCAGATGCCCATGAGTGAGAGAGACATTTAATTCACTTCATCATCCTTGTCTCATCTTCTTTTCACTTGAGTCTTACCATGACCTGAATGAATTGGAAGACTACGCTACATCCTTGTCTTCCCAGCAGTTTTTTTCTCTCTCAAATCGCAATAGTTCGTCCTAATATATGTACCCTTCAGTATTTAAGTAAACAAAGTTGATACTTAAAGCAGAAGTTCCATCTAAAATGTCGGTCTACCCCAAGCCTTGTAAGGTGTCCTATTGACCACATATGCCCTACCAAGCCTCTTAGTTTTGAAGGTATCTGAAAATTACAACTAGGCTCCCAAGAGACGAAGAGATTATTCTTTTATTGAGGTGTGACTCAATTAAAAAAAAAATTCCGAGGTCAGCCTCAAACCCAGGCGCTTCTTCAGTTTAGACTTTAGAGTTTCTTCTCAAGCTTTGCTTAGTAGCCAGCTAGCAAGCTCAAAAGTTTAATCAAGTCAATCTGTCAGTTGTATTTTTAGACAGATGACCTTTTGATAAACCTTTTGTTGTGATGTTTCAACTGGAACATTTGACAAATTATACAAAAGAAATGAACCGAAAAAGACAAGAAAACGAAAAAATCGAGTCGCAAAAGTTCACGACAGCCCACTTTGCATGCAAATTGATGTATAGTTACAACTTACAGCAGAATGATATCTAATTAGATCCGATAAACCATACATGACTCCCCAGTCCACCATTAATAGCCAGCCTCCTATAGTTGTCACTAAACAAGCTATATATATCAATAGTCAAGTAATACTAGATGCTGACCACTTGAACGTGTTAAATTTAGAAAAGACACACCTACGTACTACAAGCCAACCTTTTTTTCTCCTTATCTATGTTATTTTTGAAGAAGAACAGAAATCGCTCCACTAAGCAAGCTTTTAAATCGCATAAAACTGCTGCAAAAACACTGGCTACTAAATAGCCAAGGCATATATAGCAATTATAGCAAGTCCTTGCCAAGTGCATTCAGACAGGAAATTCGAAACACATGAAAACTATAATAACCAATTCCAGAATTTTGGAACGGGACATGCCATAGTGTTTTCAAGTTATACCAAATTGCGACAGTCAAAACATTGATGTATAACATATGCAATGCTGAATTGAGATAAAAGAGCAATGGAACCAAATAAAGCGAGATAAAATTCCCCAAATACTTACAGGACATGCGATAGAACTATACTCCAATACAGTGATAGTCAAACTACTAATGTACGGAGCAAACTTTTCAAATGTCAAAACACAATCAAAATTAACCACTCCCTCCGTCCCACAAAGTTTGGCACTTTTGGGAATTCCAACTTTTAAGGGAAAAAAAAATGATGTACAATTGAAATGCAATCTTTCCAATATTACCCCTCTATAATTTCACAAGTACTTGAACATTTCGAATTTGGTTCCCAAAATTATGTGTGGGCGCTAAAAATTGTCAGCTTTTGCCTTCAATTGATTACTTTGCACTCTGCAGACACGTGGTGGCAAACTACCCCGTGGTGTAATGAAAAGTGCACTTTGTCTACTGTGCAAAAGAAAAGGGTAAAATGGAAAGTTAATGGAAAGTTCACCAAGTTTTGCTATTGACTTTCAAACTAGACAAATATTATGGGACAAGTAAAAGCACAAAAGTGCCAAACTTTGCGGGACGTAGGGAGTACTAGCCAAATCCACTCAGCAATCCAATGCATAACTTAGATACAGAAACAATGGCAGAAAATCGAGGGCTGCAAACGAACCAAGCTGTTTGCGAGCAGCTTGAGGCTCGGCTCATTATGGGCTCGGTTTGGATTGGCTCGTTAGTCAATGAGTCAATCTTGAACACCTCAACAGTAAATGAGCTGACCTTGAGCTCAATTATTTGGGCTCAACTCGAGCTCAAGGTGGATTATTTGGGCTGGACTCAAGCTAGAGCTAAACTAGTTTTGAACGAGCCGAGCTCGAACACTAAAAAGTTCGGCTCCACTTTGCTCGTTTGCAGCTCTAGCAGAGGAATTCACCGCATAAATCATGGTAAATAAAGCAATGACACAGCAATTCACCGCATAACCCATCGTAAATAAAGCAATGATAGCAATTCACCGCATAATTCAGATAAAGCACCAATCGAAACAAATAAACTGATTGCGTTTACCGAATTCAGTCAACAAAATACTTACGAGACAAGAGATAAGACAATCCGACCGCGCACATGATCAGAAACACAATCCGCTTCTTCGCCTCCTCCGCGAGGTCCCGAACCGTCACCGCATGCTTTTCTTCCGTGCTCATTTCAGACCTAACATCAACCTTCAAACCTTGAAATTATAGCTACGCAAAACTTCAAACTCTCAATTCAAAACTATTTTGTGTTGTGCGTACGAAATCTTCTTCACACGATCAACGCGTGCGTGTTCTCTCCCTCGCTCGCCCTCTCTCTCTCTCTCTCTCTCTCTCTCTCTCTCTCTCTCTCACTCTAAAACATTAGTACAGATGATTTCTTCAACATTTTCTCTCTAGTAGTAGCATTTTACTTTAGTAGTAAAAGCCTGGTCTTTGATCTTTCTTTTTCTTTTTAGTGATGAGTAAAGTTTGTTGGAACTCCCCAGGAAAGCAACGATACCGAGAGCGAACGCCACGTGGCTGCGTGGTTATAATCGTATGTGACACGCCCTGGATTTTGTCAAAGTATAGGACCACGTGGCGAGTGTTTGTCTGGACCGACTTTGGGCATTTTTTAACTGGAAATATTTCCAAAAATTCAAATAAGTATTTTTTTTAAAAAGGCAATTTCAAACTCAAAAATCATATGTTTACGTAAATAAATTTTTTAACAATATAAATTTTATTTGATAGATCTTATTAAAATCTTTTGAACGGTATAAAAAAATTAAAAAATTATTTTTTATTTACATTATTTTTAAACTTGAAAATTAAAACAAACTACTTATTTGTTGAAAGATTTCTGCCTTCTGGAACAGGGTTATAGAATATCTCTCTGAGTCTGACCAATGACTCGACATCTAAAAAGACATCTGATTATTTTATTTTATTTTTTAAGAAAAACAACAATTGCGGTCAAAACAATTTTTTTTTTTTTTTTGTGATAAAAGGATGAAGTAGAATCTTTTGTAGAGAAAATATCCAACTTAAAGGTCTATTCTTTATTTTAATCCGGTGTTTGGTGGCACTTTCGGAAGATCGGGCGTATAACCCCAACTTACACGGAGTATGTAATTGGGATTTTCTGTTTGGCTAAATAAGTTAAGTGGTTTATTTTTTTGTCTTTACTCAAAATGTTTTCGTATTTGTTAGTTTGTGGTTAATTTTTAGGGAATTATTGCATCATCATGACGAGAGAAATTTAAAAAGTAAAAAATTATTATCGAAATTAAAAAAATTTTAAATAAAGACAAAAAAATTGATTTATTGGCTTATTTTCCTCTCTCCAACCAAACAACCAATTTCACTATTAATCCATCTATACCAAGAATCTCAATCCTCTTCTCGCTACCAATTCCTTTCGGCCTATAACAAGCATCAAACGAGGCCCAAGGAATTTCTTACTTCTAAATTTATTTTAGACGGGGCAAAATTAACTTGGGAGGACTAAAATACTTGCCCAAAGAAGAGGAATCAGAGAAGATATTCCTAGGTGAATGGAGATGGGTCTTGTTGCCTAAGTATAAAGTGGAATTCCCTATGACAATTTAACCAATGGTACCTTTGTTTTTTCATAAGAAATATTTGTACTACATTCAACAAGCAAATCAGCAGTGGCTAGAATTGTTTGCAGGGTAGTCCTATGGTACACACCCCTTATTAGGGATGTACCGTACGCACCATGATTTTAAACCATTGGATTTCAAAGTGAATAATCTGGATCACCTATTGATTAAATCAATTATTAAAATAAAAAAAGGGCTTAGCAGGGAATAAGTTGTTCTCTCCTCCTTGACTCTCTCTCTCTCTCCCTCATATGTAAAATATTACAAATTACATAACATAACCACAATTGTTATGACAATACAAAAAATTGGCACTTACTTACCACAATGTGTCGTACCAAAAAAAATCGATAAAAAAATACTAAATACAAGACTAAAATATGTCGTAGCGCAATCAATAATTATTATACTCAAGCAAGATACATGTCTAAAATATCACAAATTAAATATCGTATAACTTGACATCCTAACAACCCTGATCGATCATTCTAAAAATACACTTACTAACGACATTTAGATTGTACATTCAATTTATATTTGATATGAAACCTAGTCTTCTGTTGTTGTTGAATATACGGTAGCCATGCTACCGTGACACAATAACGACAATTAAATCCGTTGATTATTTTATGTTTGTTGATTAACTCACCTATGTAAATTTTTGCCTCAATCAAGTTTATAAAGCTCCATCATCGGCACGTAGACATTGATGTAAATCAGTATGTCGACTATAATAATTTTTTTTAAAAGAAAGTACAATGACAATAAATTTACAAAATTTTTTATATTGTACTTCCACGACCTAGTTCCAAGGACACCATTAAATTTGGATTTGTATGCATAGGGTGAAGGTTTGGCATTGATCGACCTGTCAAATATATAGTGCCAATTGTTAAGTGCACCACTCTGAATATCTGTATCTTGAGACAGTTGGGTAATTATTTGTTTTAGTGACCTCTTATTTTTCCATGAAAAATTGAAGGAATTTTGATTTTTTGAATTAAATTTTGTAGAGAAAGAATTTAATTTAGACTAATATTTTGAGAGGAAATTGTAGTTGTATTCGAAAATTTAGGTATAGTACTTCTTTTTTGGTTAATTTCTTGGATGAAAATTTTGAGCGAAAACTTCATTTTTAGTTTAAATTATTGAGGTATTGTGTATGGACAAATAAGTATTTGAAAAAATAGTGTGGACGGAATCAAAAATTAAGATATATGGTGGAAATTTTAAAATTTGAAAAAATAATGTGGCGGTAATTGAAAATAGTTAGTGGTATGGTATTTTGCTTATTTTAATTATCGTTTACTGAACATTCCGATTGGAAACGCCTATTTATAGTGTTGTCATAACAAATTTGGTTATATTACTAAATTTGTGGTATGATATTTTTTTATTATAACTATCGTTAACTGAACATTTCGATTGAATTTTTTTATACGACACGTTGTGGATATAAAAAAGTCAATTTATGGTGTTGTCATAACAAATTTGGTTATATTACTGAAATTGTGGTATGGTATTTTTCTGATTATAATTATCGTTAATTGAACATTCCGATTGAATTTTTTTATACGACACGTTATGAGTATGAAAACGTCAATTTATAAGGTTGTCATAACAAATTTGGTTATATTACTGAATTTGTGGTATTTTAGACATGTGTTATTATGGAATATTTTAATTAATTTCCTTTGGTACGACACATTATGGTAAGAAAACGTAAATTTATGATATTATCATAACAATTGTGATTTGTTGTATAATTTGTGGTATTTAAATATGTTTTCTTTTGTTACGACACATTGTGTTGAGAAAATGACAATTTTAGGTGTTGTCATAACAATTGTGGTTATTTTATAAAATGTGTGGCATTTTACAAATATTTTTGGCTTGAGTATAACAATTATTGATTCAGGTACGACATATTTTGATTTTGTTACGGAATATCATACGAGTCAATTTTTTTTTGTACGACTCATTGTGGTAAGATAATGCCCATTTATGGTGTTATTATAACATTTGTGGGTAGCATTATTTAATTTTTGATATTATACACATATATTTGGTTAGAGTACAAGTATTATGGATTCCGGTACGAATAATTATGGTTACATAACAACAATATTTTTAAATTATGAGAAACCTGCTAATGACCTGTTCAACAGGTAAATTTTAAAGTACAAGTCGTAACTAGAATCATAAATATGCATTAGAAAACCAAAAATTGGCATAATGTAAATCATAAATTGTCATAATTTAGACATACGGTATACCATAAAAAAACAATATTTTTGCAAAGCTCTTCTACTTGGCAGGCTGGAGTCTTGCCTTCTTATGATGTTGACAGAAATCCGAGGATCAAGCCAAAGGGTATTTGTCATATCTTCTATACTCAATCAACTCGACAAATGGAGGATAAAAAAAATAAAAAAATTCAACAGGACAATTGTTCTCAAACACATTTTAGTTCTTAACTTATTTCTCATATGTCCTGAAATTCTGTTCTCATAACACATCCAGGCTTTTGAAGTCAGTGTTTTTTAATTACTTATTTCTCAAGTGTGGTGATATATAAGCCGTTGTCATAACCACATGGGGTAGGGAAATCAGTTGAAAACCACCAATATTTGGAAATAAAACTAGAGCCATCAGTTTGTTTGATGAAACTTTCTATGTCAAATCAATCATAACAAAGAAAAGCTCTATCAACAGGTTGAGGCGATTGCAGAATAGCAATAACCAATGGAGGAATATTGGTTGCAAACGGAATTCACCATGAGGTCTCGAAAGGGGACTCCATAGGCAATCCGCAAAGGGAAAATCAGGAACGGAGTCACGGTTTTAGTCATACAGAAAGTCTATGCACACACTTTTAAAACACAATTCTGGACACAACTGTGTCCGTAACCGTTTGATGCATGTGGACTCATGTGCATCAAAAGCTTCTGGACACAATAACTATGTCTGCAAGGCGTGTTTTAAAGGTGTGTGTATATCATTGCTCTTTACCAGTAGGGATGGCAAATGTTTGTAGTTCAATGGAAGATTGATGTTGTTGCACTGCACAACTGTCCGACCTCCTATTTGACCCTAAAATTTGATGACGTGAATTGAGTCTATATAACCCCTCAAAGTTATGTCTTCAAAAAATCTTGAATTAGTTAGTCTAACAAGCGTTTCATAAAAAGGGATTACGATTAAACTTGGTTTACACAAAGACTACTTTTAGAGTTACTAATAATTACTAACAGGAGAGTAATTTTCTAGCAAGAGAGATTTTAAAATGCATTGGGGTGACAGCCGCGACCACTTATCCCCTTCACTCCATCCTTGGGAGCGTGACGATCACCCCGACATCATATGCCTGCGTGCAATATGTTCCTAAACTAAAATCGTCTCAACGAGATAAATCCAAACGTGCACTCAAAGTAAATTTTGAGCAACCTGATTTTCAATTGAGATTTGAAAAAACAAACACACAATCACATAGAGACAAGGACTTATGTGGTTACCCAAATCGGATATGTCCATAGGACAATGAATTCAGTATATGGAGAATTATACAACCACTCAACGTCACCCCACCTTCCATATATACTCTCATTTTTGGCTCACTCGCTTACCACAATCAGAACCAGAGGGGTATTATATATAAAGCAGAAATCATTACTACATACGATATTCACAAGTCCAACTTATTAGTAGCAAACTCAATCTTCGAGGATTTTAGTGTGGATATGCTCAACTTCAATTGAGATCCACAATCCAACAGACTGTACACAAATTTTATTTATACCCTTTCAATTAATAGTTGCAAATCGAGTTATCATAAATCGTGAATTATTGCTGGAGTTGATTCATCAAAAATCGCTAGGGTCCAGTTTCAATGCCCATCCTGTACAAGCGAGCAAGACATTGTCACAAATTTAAACTAGACTTGTGAATTTACCGTGCAGTATGCAGAATATGCAAAGTCAGATGCTCCAAAATTCACACCATCAAAAACAAAAGCCAAGGAATTGATCTGCTGCGTTTCTTCCTTCTGCCCCTCCGTCCCTTATCTTCCCAACAAACAAGCCCTTAGAGCATCCCCAATGGGGATGTATTTCGGAACCGGATGGATAGTTATTTTAGATAAAAAAAGTAGTTAAAAGTTAGTTTGATAAAAAATAGTACTTACCCCTCTCCAATGATGAGATGTAAAAAAAGAATGGATAATTAACTAAATTTTCCTCGTTCTTAATTTTTTCCAACTTTCTTAACCCTAATTTCCGTACAGTTGAAAAATAATTTTGATATCCGATAATCGAGGACTTTAAAAAAAAATTAATTCTGCAAAAAAAAAAAAAAATTATACTTCCGTCCCAATTTTTTTTACTTCTCATCTACTTCAATTAAGATTTAAAAAAAAAAAAAAAACTCCAACGGGCAGCCCGGCCCACCCCCAATGCCTTTTCATCCCTATTCTCTCCCTCTCTGTCTCTCGCTGTCTCTCACAGTCGGAAGAAACGTAAAAACAAGGGGTTTTAATCGAAATCACCCCCCCCCCCCACCCCACACACACACACACACACGATCTCTCTCTCTCGCGATCATCCATCCCTTGCCGATCCAAACCCTTGCATCCCGATCGAAAATCACCTCCAGATTCGACCCCAACTCCCGCCGGCGTCATCCACCTCACGGACCCCCTCATTTCCTGCTTCCTCACCTCCAGATTCAAGATTTGCAGATTCCGGCGAAGTTCAAGTTTTTCCGGTCATTTTCCGGCGACTCAGGTATACTCCGGTCGTCCATTGTTCTGGTAAATTAGTTGATTTGCTGACCTGGAGGGGATGGAAAGATGCATCTAGGGATGGATATATCCATTCCCATATAACTCAAAGCTATTTTCCATCCCCGGATCCATCCCCATTGGAAAGCTGATTTTTGATTTAGGACTGGATAATAACTATGACAACCCCTTTTCCATCCCCATTGGGGTTGCTCTTAAGGCATACAATAAAGATAACACAAATATTTTTTTGGTTACCCATACATGTCAGATTTGGAAACCCTGTAATGCAGGGTGAATTACAGGGGTTGGGCCTTATTCAAATGTCCAAAAGTGTTTGCAACGGTTCGAATTTAAAACGTACTCTTTTATAAAAGAGATTGTTTTAAATTCGGACCGTTAATTGTTGAGATAGATGACTAATGTGATGCACCCTACAGGATTCTCGATTCAATGTATGGCACGTGGCTTTGGTGAGAGGAACTTGGCGACTTATTTGATTGACACCTGGCAAAACTTATCCACGTGTCACCCCACCGGATAAATTGACCAAAATCGGATTCGGGCAAAAATAAAATTGGGGACGATTCCCTTCTTCAGTTCTTCTCAATTCCCCTTTCAATTTTCTTAGGGTTAGGGTTTTCACTGCAACAATGGAAGCAACGTCTGCAGCGGAGGGCTTGCTAGACCAAATCCGGCCGCCGCGTCTAGAAGACGCCGGCCTCGAAGACTGCGCACTTCCACCCGACTCGATCAAGGAAGCCTTCCTCAAGGCCGCCACCGCCGTCGGCTCACGCGCCGCCTCGATTTTCGAAAAAGACGAGGGGCGTTGCGTGGATGATCCGTGGGGCGAGGAGACGGGGGACGATCTGGAGGGGGTGATCGAGGGTGTGGATCCTTCGCCCGGGGCTTGCGTGGCCGAGAAAGGCGGCGGAGTGGGGGAGGCGGAGGAGAGAGGGGATAAGTTGGTGGCGCCGGGGCTGACGGAGGCGGAGGAGAGAGGGGATAAGGTGGTGGACGGAGGGGATCCGGTGGAGGGAGGGGAGGCTTGTGTTGATGGATTGAAGGGTTTGGAGATTGGGGATAAGGGGAAGAGCGGTGGTGAAGAGGAGGAAGGTGAAAGGCCAATTTTAGGTGAAACTTTTGTATGAGATTGTGAGTCTTGAGTATTTTGTTGCCTTCCAAAAAAAAAAAAAAAGTATTTTGTAGAGTGGGTGTTTGTATTTGCTGTGTAATTGGATGCTTTGTAATTTGTTTTTGTTGAATCGTTTCGATGAAAAAGCCGGCCTCCTAGTGTTCTAACTTCTAAGCTAGCACCTTGAACAATGCCTATATCTGTTGATTAAAACAATGCCTAGTTTTTGTTACTTACACCTGTTGTTTTGTTAATGAAGTTTGTGATTGGAGACTCGATAAGAAGTGTTCGGAATGTGTTAGAGATGTTGGCATGTGTGAGATATGTTAGGATGCCAGGTCAAGCAGTATCTTCAAAACATTGAAGCATCATCAAAATGGCATCAATGCTTAGTTCTTGATTGACTATCTTTCTTTTTCAGAATGAGCTTATCAACTAAAACATTTAGAGGAAACTCTGGCGTGCAATAGCCTTACGGTGGAATTTTGGTACTGCGGGATGGGCAGCAAATAGCCCATGATTTTAATCTAGTTGGAGTTGGAATGGGAATGGATGCAAGTAATGTTATTAAGCTGCTTTAGGCTGAGTATCTTTTTTTCTCTTCGAACTGTAATAACCACCATCTCAACAACGTCATTTGTGATTGCAGGCCTCTGATTGCAGGCCTATTCTCCAGATTCCAGAAGCTAAGAACTGAAGGGGCAAGCGTGTGTTTAGGGAAGCAAATCGTTGTGTACGAATATACTAGCTAAGTCTCAGCTTTAATTGGAATAGTTTTATTTTCAATTAGATGCCAAACTGTATTACTAGGCTGCTGGAAGACGGTCCTGATGGGTTGAAATACGCCTATAACTTTCCGTTTTAATTCTTTGTATCAGTACCAGTCAAATACTGTAGAAGAACTTTCCGAGTTGAGTCACCACCGGCATCAAATGCCTGGAGTTGAGTTCTTGGGATATGGAGAAGTGTGTAATTGTGAAGGCCCCGAAGTTCATTGATGTGGGTAGCAGCAGGGCAATTTAAATGAGGAGCTAAACAAAGAGAATTTTTTGGGTACTGGGTGGGTACCACGTGGTGGTACCCTTTGGCGATCCTAGCCATCGAAGGTCTAAAGAGACCAAGTCTAAAGGCCGACTCAGTGAAATAGATAGCCCTTTGGAAGAACCCGTGCAGTTGGTGTTTGTAGGCATTGTTTGAACCAATCATCCTGTGAAACTCGTCGAAGATTGAACACAGTTCTCCTAGGTAGCAGTTCAGTTGAATCATGGGACAAGTTCAACCAAGGAGCATCAAATTACATGAAATGTAACATGTAACGTAACATGTGGTCGTAGTTATGGGATCAAGCTATTGTTAATATTCGAAACATTCCAACTATTATCAATACTTTTGGGGTCAATTCACAAGTGACTTTTCCCCGACTTTAATCAATCAAGTAGAAGTATGGTGGGTCCTTCAAAAGTTACTGCTATTATTTACTAAGCTGAGCATACATTGGTCTAGATATTTGAATTATCAATTCCCACACAATATGCAACCACCGCTGTGTATATACACACCTACTCACAATCATACGTGGATCCATAAGCACTGCATATAGAATTTTGTTGTCAAATAAAATGGGATCAACCTGCCTTTTTAATAGGTGGTCTAGTTTTATTTAAATGATTTTTACACTCCCTTCCTTGTCTTTATCCACATAAATTTACAATCTTGTCCATGGATATGTAAAAGAACGTATTGAAAAAAGGGCAACGTAGTAAATTTATGTGAATAAAGATAAGAAAGAAAGTGTAGATCGTAAAAAAGTGTCAAAATCACTCTCCTATTTTAAACTCTAATATGGGTAAATTACATTAAACCTTCTTCAACTATGTTCAATTCCTGAGTTACTCCCTTATTGTTTAAACTCAGACACTTAACCCCCTTCAGGCATGAAAATTGTAAATTGGGCAAAAGCTATTAACGGAATAACAAAATTTACTCATTTGCCCTCTCACCATCAGCTTCTTCATTTCTTCCCAAAATACCAGAGCGCACGCACTCTCTCCCTCCACCGAAACTTGATTAACCCAAACCCAAATTAATTGCGAGGGCATACAATAAAAAATTAAAGTTGATGAGGACTCAACTTGGTGGTGTAACGTTAGATGACGTTGGAGCAATTGATTCGGTTGTGGTTTGCCCCGATTTGGGTTTCAAATACTGTCTAATTGTGCAATCCTCTCCCTTGGAGATAATTGGTGAGTGGGTGATGGTTGTTGTAGCAATTAGTATAAGGGTGGACGATTGTCATAGAAACTAATCTGCTCATGTGGAAATCAAACGGCTCGCGATCCTCATCAACCTAGTGACTAAAAGGCCGTGATGCCCATGTGGTTGTCGTCGGCTTAATTTTTAACACCACAATGATATGTGTTTGCATACTCTACAGATCTTTAAAGAAGTCTCAGATCAGGTTTTGCCAATTCCAATTTGAAATGTGACAAGTTATAAAGTGGCTTATACAGTCCTTTGTTTTTATATATGTATATAAAAGGGATACAATGCTCCTAAGCTATGCAACGGAGATTTTTTTCCCTGGGGTATGACAAATACAAAGAAGAATCATACCCAATACCCACAATCTCTCTAAAATTGACAATTCTAAAGAAAACTCCCATCTTTGTAAGTACTGTTTTCAAGCTGCATTAATGGCCAAATTCAATATTGAACCCTACTGACAAGCCAACTTGATCCCATCCTCCATCTTTCTTACCAAATTCTTTCAATTGCACTGCCCAAATACCTGATGGTAGGAATTTCCCATCATTCTCTATCTGGACCCACCCGTATTTGAAGAACCCAAACTTTCCAACCCTCTTTTTCTCCAACAAATGCAATTCTAAGACTAAAGAGGGAGAACAAAGGAAAGAGCAGAGAGAGAAAGAAGTCAAATGGAAGTAGGGCCGTTGCTTTTTTTCTTTTCTTTTTTAAAGAACTTATGGAAGAATGTTGCAATTGTGTTATTCAAGTGGAA
The DNA here is from genome assembly GCA_019656275.1 of Rhododendron kiyosumense. Lineage (NCBI taxonomy): Eukaryota > Viridiplantae > Streptophyta > Magnoliopsida > Ericales > Ericaceae > Rhododendron > Rhododendron kiyosumense. Next base: position 171,508 of record BPLS01000562.1, read on the forward strand.
GACAAAACAAGGGTAGTTTTGTCAAAAAGTTTAATTTATTCGGTCATGTGGAATATTCCTTCCTAAATCTTAAACGTTAGTTGACAGAAAGGGGTTCTTGTCCAAAGACAATACATGAAGGGGGTTAAGTGTTTGAATTCAAACAATAAAGGGGCAACTCGGAAATGGGTTTTAGTTGAGGGGGGTTTATTGGTAAGAAAAGAGAATAGAGAGAGACTGAGAAGTATATTTTTTTTAGAAGGGTGGACTGGATTGAACCGGTATAGTAACTCCCAATCAACTAGGGAACCCACCCGATCTAGATTGTTCGGCCTTAAGCTATAGCTGACTCAGCCGAGGAGGAAAAATTGATACGTCATCACGTCGCGTGCTCTGTTATCAGACCCCAAGCGAAATATAAATTAGATTGGAGCCCCCTCTTCTAATTATCTGGTCCCAAGTATTGATCTCGAAAATGATAGAGGAGGAGCAACTTTACAACCGCTGCTCCAACCACCTCGATGGTTTTAAAATTAAATTGACTTGGGACGAATTATACTCAATGTAAGGTTAAAATGGGATCCAAAAAAAGAAATAGATTCAAGGAATTGTTCAGCTAGCATGTAACAAAGAGTCCACAACCACAAATACATTTAGACAAAACACACTCTCACACACTGGAGGCATGCAGTGCGGGTCCCACATAGGTCCTGAGTGTGTGTATTTATTTGTTGCGTGAATGCGTCTGTAGTTAACACATTCAGACAAGCAAATATACACTCCCACACATTGCAAGCATGCAATGTGGGTCCCACATGGGTGCTGAGTGTGTATTTGTTTGTTGCTTGAATGTATTTAGGTCCCGTTTCCAGAACGGATTAGAAGTATTTATTTTTAAGAAGACAATTTCAAACTCAAAAATAAAGGGCTTAATGAAATCTAAAAATATGCAATATGAATCTTATTTGAAAGATCTTGATGAGATGTTTAATACGGTGTGAAAAAAATTAAAAAATTATTTTTTATTTACATTATTTTTAAATTTAAAAATATAAAATAAATACTTATTCCTCCCTCCGTCCCAAATTTATTGTCCTTTTTTAATATTCGTGCAGTTTTCAATCGCTTATATCTTTCGATGTGAATCTCCAAAAATATGTAATATGGATCTTATTTGATAGATTTCAATTTGTTCTATAATACAAAG
>BPLS01000562.1:173574-183727 GCA_019656275.1 Rhododendron kiyosumense
AAACCATATACGTAAAAGTATAACATAAAACTAACAAATGTAAAAAAAATTTAAATAAAAACAAATTCAAAAAATTATTATGCATAAATTAGTTACTAACGTAAATGGGGTCTACGTCCTCCTGTCCTAGTGTCCCACTATACTTGAACTCTACGCTCACTGGTCACATCACCGCGAATGGTCCAGACCTACTATACTTGTCTAATCGTACGATCGATACCCAGATAAGGCCGTGAAATTGATAACGTTACAAAAATGTGCGTTCACGAGCCAGCCCAAGAAAGAATTAGGTGGCGAGGAGGAAAGAGTCGAAAGACGGACGAAGCGCAGTTGACCAATTGATGCTACAAGATCCACACATGATTTAGAGAGAGAGAGAGAGAGTCAGACAGAGCAACGTGTACAGTTGTCCCCGGGAGCGCCAATGCATTTCACGTTTAGTGTCTCTGCAAATCTCAACCACTCTCATATTAAATTCCGAATTTGGTTGCAGCAATTTTCTTGAGAGAGAGAGAGAGAGAGGAAGTGGTGTTTTCAAGAAATCTGATGGGTGAGATTGGGCTACGAGGGAAGTTTTTGACGTCAGCGGTGGTTGCTGTCCTAGGTCTATCTTCTGTGTTGTTTGTTTCCAACCAATGGAGTACTCTGAAGTTGGTTTTTTCAAGTAGTGAAGGTAGAAATGGCGGAGATGTCGAACTGAATCACATTGCAAAACTACTCGATTTGGTATGGCGAGAAGCTCAATTGGGTTACGAACATGTTTGGCCGGTGAGTAAAATTTCATTCATTTTAATCTTATCGTATGCCAAAGTATACTAGAAATACCCCTTGGTGGATCAATTTTAAGTTTGCATGATGCTATTGAGACTTGCTGAAATTATCCTCCTGTCACCCGTGGTTGGTCGGTAACGGTAGAGAAAGTAGGATGATACGTAGCGAGAATTGAGTGTGGCGGTCATGAATTTAGTAAAATCATACTTGACGCCAGAGAATTTGAAGCGGTTGTAGCGGTCAAGTGCCGACCGTAGTGGCCGTGAAGTGGGCAAAAAATCGGATAGGAAACGATATTTATTAAGGAATCGGCCGCTTCGTTGCGAATGTTTTTGGTAGCCTGAGAAATCTGGCTGTAATGTATCTCAACGCCGGAAACAGAAACGTAGAGGCCGATGTGATATGTACTAGCTGTGTGGCCACTTAAATCTATGTACTCGAGCTTAAAAAGCTTCTTCGAGTTTGACTTGTTACATAGAACAGATCAAGATTAAGTCTTTGCAAAATTTTTAAGCTCGTTAAGTTTTGAAACTAAAGTTCAACTTTATACTGCCTTTTTGCCTTGACAATCTAATACAAATACTGAATTTCTGTGTGCAGCCAGTGATCCGCTCAGGTTAAACTCAAAAAAATTTTAAAATAAAGCTTGAAAACATTTTTGAAGTTTGCTAGGTTTCAAACCTACTCCTCGTTTTCACTTGGCTTGTTTATAAGCCTCGCCTCATGTAACAGTATTGCATTATTATACCCATTTTCACTTAATTAATTTGTGTTCAAAAGTATGGCCTCGAATTTGAGGTTGGTGGATTGATTCCGAATTTGATGTTATTGGATTGACAGGAAATGGAGTTTGGGTGGAAAATCGTTGTGGGGACTGTAATTGGATTCTTTGGAGCAGCATTTGGGAGTGTTGGTGGCGTCGGAGGGGGAGGCATTTTTGTTCCCATGCTCACTCTGATCATTGGGTTTGATGCTAAATCATCAACTGCAATGTCGAAATGTAAGTGTTGCAGCAAACTGCTAGTTTGTTTCTAGGAAAATGTTAAAAACAGTCCAGATACAAGGACCATTGTTTGCTATGCCATTCATTCATAATGTCATTCATTAATCCATCACTATCACTCAGGGCGACATCGGTTGGTTAAAAATATGGTGTAATTTTGGGGACTTTCTTAACCTTCCATTCTAAAGACATGATTTTTTTCCATCCTCAATCGCAAAATTCTTGCCACTTTCTGAATTCTTATTGCACATTACATTTTTCTATGCAAAATTGCAAATTCTTAATTTATCTCGGCAGACTCCCGAATGGGTATTTTGCTTAATCTTTTCCTTTTTGGTTTTGGACTTTTGGTGGATAAGTGTAGTCCAAATACTTACGCATTAATATGGCGAACTTGTACTTTTGTCGAGACAATATCCCCCTTGGTCTGTCCTCGATGCAAATTCTTAATTTATCTTGGGCCCTAGGCAGATTCACAAACGGGTATTTTGCTTAATTTTTTTCTTTTTTGTTTTGGTGGTTAAGCTGTAGTCCAAATGCATATGCAGTGATATGGTGAACTTGTATTTTTGCTAAGACAATAACTATAAATTTATTTTTTCTTTTGATTTTGATGGATTTAAGGTCTTGAATGACCCTATGCTCATAAAATCCTACAATCACCACTACAGTATCACTACACACTAAAATTCCAATATTTTCAAGTGAAAAACAGCAACGATAATGTAAGTACCATCCGTTTCACTCTCTCTTACATTGCTTCGTGGGTCCTACATATATTTGCATGGGACTCGTAAAATGAATGGAATTAAAAACTAGAGAAACAGGCGGTGCCTCTAAACTTCCTTTTTTCGAGCTTCTGCTTTGTGGCATTCTTAAATTGATAGGGAATGCAGGAATGCTGCTGTTACTCCTCCAACATCATAAGAAAGAAGTGGAAATTCGTTATTTTGCTTGCTTTGTAGGTATGATCACAGGTGCATCGGCCGCGAGTGTTTTCTACAATATCAAGCTAAGGCATCCTACGCTTGAACTACCAATCATTGATTATGACCTGGCACTTCTTTTCCAACCAATGTTGGTGCTGGGAATTAGCATCGGAGTAATGTTGAATGTGATTTTCGCTGACTGGATGGTTACGGTCCTACTCATTATTCTGTTTCTAGGTAATAATCTTGTCAATTGCAACTTTGTTTCGTTGGAAAATTTCGGTCGATTGATCAGATGATCTGCAGGCACATCAACTAAGGCATTCTTCAAGGGTGTTGAAACATGGAAGAAGGAAACTATAGTAAAAAAGGTTGAATTCTCTTCCAATTCAATTAGTATAGTAATCTCACTTATTTCCGATTGTCAAAACAACAAAACCAACCATTTTGGCTTATATAGTTTCAGCAATGACATTGCCACATCAATCTTTATGAGTTTTCTTAACGAATTTCTGTTAGTGAATCGTATTCTTTTTTATTTCCAGGAGGCTGCTAGACGATTGGCATTGGTGAGTTAGACGATTCCCTATTCAATCCTTGTAAAGCTTAGTTTATGTATTCTTTTTATTGGATTCATTTCATGTTTCGCGCTCTAGTCAGGTGTTGATAGTGAGCAAGTGGAATACAAACCTTTACCCGAAGGCCCAAGCAATGGCACTCAAATGGAATCCAGCGAATCGAAAGCATCCACGGTAAAATATATTAACAGGCTTTATATCTATGACTAGCTGTTTCCAGGGCTGACCTCTGTAATTTTCCAGGTTTCCATTATTGAGAATGTTCACTGGAAGGAACTTGGCATTCTTGTATCTGTCTGGGTCATTATTCTCGCGCTACAAATTGCCAAGGTTTCAATTTGTTGTACCTTATCTTTCTTTGAAGGTTTTTGAGGCTATGTTTGGATCATGGATTTGTGCAGGAAATATACAAGTGAAGGGAAAGAGACGTACATAATGAAGTGAGAAGCTTCTTTGTTTGATTGTTTTCAGAAATAGTTTTCTGGAACACTTATTACAAGACTTGTTTGGCTGACTGATTTCAATGCTTATAATTGAGATTTTCGTTTTGGAAGAGCACACACTTTTAGGAAAACACCGTAAAGATACTTCCATGTATTCAATAACCATCTCAGTCCAAAGATAACCACAATATGAGATCCAACAGTGTCTATATTTTGGAAACAACTTTATGAGAAGTGTGCAGGAAAACCGACTCAGTACCAACAAAGACATATGGTTCTTATGTTTTGGTTTCACCACCATATTTTTCTCCACAAATCCACGATCCAAACATGTCTTAATTTAGGAATGTCTGCAATGATTAGAGAGTAATCATGAGTCCATGGCATATGCATGTTTGGCGCAGAGTGAGACAACCACCTGTTCTGCAGCATATTGGGTACTAAACCTGCTTCAGGTACTTTCTGTGACTCAAATAAGCGTTTAGAAAACCTCCAACTGTGATCATTGTTCATCAAGTTGAAACGGTTTCTTTCCTTCTCTTCCTTCTTTTTTTTGGGTTTTCCTGCAGATTCCTGTGGCTTTTGGAGCATCTGCATACGAAGCAATCGGCTTATACAAAGGACGAAGAGTAATAGCATCCAGGGGAGATGTCGGAATGACTTGGCGCATTCATCAGTTGGTTCTTTACTGTTCCATTGGCATCCTAGCAGGTGTAGTTGGTGGGTTGCTAGGTCTTGGCGGAGGATTCATTTTAGGTCCTCTTTTTCTGGAGTTGGGAATTCCTCCTCAGGTGCATCTCAAACTTTAACATGGAGTCATGAAGAGAAATACTGTAGTTTTTTTCCTTTTTTTGAACTTAAGATACACTGTAGGTTATGCACGGTTTTGGGTGCCTATGTTACCTGGACTTAGGTGTGAGTATCGAGCGTGGGTGTATATCTAGGGTCGGACATCTCAAACCTTACAATAGATGATAAGTAGATGTGGATCCAAATTTTGATACATATACGGGGGTCTGTTGCATAATTATGGTTTATCATTATTCGTATCTCTAGAAAGAAAATCTAAAATTTTCAACAGTCGTGTCCAATCCATATCCCGCATCCACATGGGTGTGGTGTTGTGTCGTGTCAACGCGCATACTTCATCCAAAATGGTAGATCTGTGTGACATAAGTGTTTTGCTCTTCAAGTTTCATGCCGCGAAACCAACTCAAGGAACCATATAATGCTATTCTGGCTGCGCTTCTGTCATCTTGGTCATTATGGCCCTCCAGACTGATTAGAGTGCGGCCAATGCTACATTCTATGGTTTATTCTGGGTTGATGGATTACTGCTTCCAGTGAGTGAGTTGAGGAATCTGTAATTCTGTGGCTGCATGATAGATGTAATGGCGACTTTCCTATTTAGAATACAACCCTAAAAAAGGACAGATGTTTGAGCCTCTGAAGCGTTTCTTTAAACCAAGTAGAAGTTTTGTTCCTCTAATTTGCTATCAAACTCCCTTCTTAGTTCAACTGCTATGGTTTTCGTATTCTTGTTTAGTACTTATCGGTTGAGCACTTTTATGCAGGTGTCAAGTGCCACAGCTACCTTTGCCATGCTGTTCTCCTCCTCCATGTCTGTTGTGGAATACTACATTCTAAAGCGTTTTCCAGTTCCATACAGTTCAGTTTTCCGGCCAAATATATAGTTGTAGTAGATTAAGGTAGTGTTTGGATCATGGATCACGGTAGGGATTTGGAAAGGTAAAGGAAAAACAAATGAAAAAGATCAAATATGGGCCCTTGGATACTTCTTCCGTCCCTTCCGCTTTTCCTTTCCCTCCATGAACACCTACACAAATCCATGATCAAAATGCAGCCTAATGAGTGGTAGCAGGAGTCTTGAGCATAGTTATCTCTGTATTGCAGGTCTCTACTTTGTTGCTGTAGCTACCGTTGCTGCTTTTACAGGTCAACATGTGGTGAGAAGATTGGTCGCGATTCTAGGGAGGGCGTCTTTGATCATCTTCATTCTGGCCTTCACAATCTTTGTGAGCGCAATCTCGCTAGGCAAGTCTAGTTCTAGAATACCAACATTCGCTCGCAGTTCTATTGCATATAAAAAGTTCTTCTACAGGATCTTTCTATTGGTGTTGTTTTAACCCCAAAGTGACTTTTGATCTTTTTCCTTGGAATTAAAGGCTGTTGATTTTTTTTCTTACAGGTGGAGTTGGCATATCAAACATGATAAAAGATATCGAGGAAAAGGAGTACATGGGTTTTGAGGATATTTGTACATATTAGGCCTTCGGAATCAAAAGCAATAACAAAGGGTTCCAGTCACCCTTAAATCATTTTTGCAATTTTCTGAATTACTATTTATTTTTGAAATATGGAAGGATATGAACAATGGAGAAAGTCCATGGTAACAAGCGAAATTGTGACTGCAAATGGCCCAAGTGTTGGTCACCGTTGAGTTTGAAGTATGGTTGTAGTTTATTTCTGCTTATGTCGCTAAACTTCTATGGTCAACTATGTTTCCTTGCTAGTTAATATATGAATTTCCGATGTACCAAAGAAAAAAAGAAGAAGAAATGCTCTGTACTATGTGAACAAAGGCGATTGGCGTCTTCTGTGACTCATTTCATCGAGTGTATTCAGGGAGATCACCATATATGCGATGGTTATGCTAGCAATACGGCAGTACCAAAGGGATTTAAATGTGTGTGTTTAGTTTTGTTCGACGAACTGGAAATATGGTGGCACATTGTGTGGCGCGTAAGGGTGTTGGGGGGCCAGGAGTCTCTACTTGGGAGGTTTCCGTGCATGGCTAGCCAATCCTCTCACAAGGGGTGGCGGCTTTTTTTAGTTGTGATGTTCTCATTTTTGGTTACAATCAATAGAGTTCCTGACATTTTGACCAAAAAAAGCTAAGCAATGCATACTATATGAGGAAAGCTGAGCTTGATTTTCACATCTTGGCTCGAAGAAGACAACCTCATTCGATTCGCACTAGACTTGCAAAATTAATTTATCAGCCACAAAAAGTCGAGAAAAAAGTGATCACCAACCAAAAGGAGAGAGAGAGAGAGAGAGAGAGAGAGAGAGAGAGAGAGAGAGCATGCTTCAAATCCTGAGATGAACAAAAGACACGCCCATCTTATTAACCGAAATCAGAATTACATTATCATATGCCGTACCCAATCCAAATAATCTGCAAATACATCACACAAATCAGTTGTAAAAGCATGAATCATTCTTAAATTTCATAGGTTTGGTACTGGAGGAATCAATAACCACGGGGCAAGAAATCTGGACCTGGTGCTTCGTCCTCACCAATTTCCCTACCACATTTCCTCGTGAGTGAATATCAAACTGCAATGTCAATGGAACCTGAACAACACCGTTATTGGAGGCTGCTAAACTTGATCCAGCCCCATACAGTGGTACCTTTGTTCCTTCTATATTTACCAATGTTATCCGGTTACTCTTTCTCGGCTGATAGTATTTCTTCAACTGCAATCACAACATTCAAAATGAGTATTCGTATTCTGATAGAGGAGAGGAAGCCATGAAGAAGAAACTGAATCAAAATTGACGAAAAACATCACCTAATACAAAACAACAAAAAGAAACCAAACACCCTTGACGGACATCAGGCTAATGATCAAAATTCAACCAGAAAAACAAAAACGAAGAACCACCACGTGACTTGGTCGTATTTTCAGTGAAAATCAGATCCTAGAACGGCAAAATGAGCTACAATTTTCGAAACCAATGCAATTTTAAGAACAGCAATCAATCAGGGTGAAGTCTTAAGTTTTATGATGTAAAGCTGCTGCTATGTGCCATGCTCAACAGCCTTAATTGGGTAGTTTGAATCTAAATCATTTTCTCTCGCTTTATCTCTTTGTTAGCAATTCCCATATTGAAATACAGAACAGGAATGGGAAAAAAATATAGGATTAACATGAATGCCGGAAAAGGGACGAGACTGATGGATAGGATCATCACCTGTCCAGTGGCAACAGTAATCTCCGAGTAGACGAGACTGATGGGCGTGGAGCTAACATGAATGCCGAAAAATGTAGCAGGGTTGTATACGCTAATCCTCAGTGAGCCATTCACGGTCAACATCTTTGTTGGCACCCCGGTGTCATCTGAACCCTCCCCCAAATAGATGTTATTCACTGCCAAGCTCTGGAATGTAGATTGTATCATCATCAGAAATAAGTACTTGAGGAATAATGCAAATAACTCAAATCGTACGTCTGTGTGTGAGTGCTTGGGTTTTGCATGCACAACACACACACACACACACACAAAAACAAATTATTGTTGAATTTGAGTCTGATTGAGTCGAGGACAAGGTAATAAGCAACAAGGGATAAAAGTAATAACCAACATGGGATAAGGTAATAAGCAACAAGGGGTAAAAAGCCATAAGCCTCTTAGGTTGATCAATATAAAAGAACATACAGGGAAGCTGAAAGGAAATAGTTCCAAGCTTCACAAACCCATTCCCAGAAGGGAGCAATTATGAGCTATACTGATACAACCCAATCACTGTTATTAACAAGGAGCAGAACCCAAGTAGAGCCTTGTCAAAGAACATGACAATCATCGAAAGTATTCAATTGGTAGCTCATTGGAGGGGAAGACAACCAACACAAATATTATCTTGTAACACTGAAAAGTGAGTGCTTTGTTTGTTTTGCCAGCCAAACGGGGTTCAGATGTAAAACAAAGCACGTACTATGCAAAGGCCTCAAAAATTAAATTTGACATCCCGATTTCCATTTGATCATCTGAACTTCTCAAATCTCAAGGAATGAAAGCATTATACCATTGTACTACCAGATGGAATTGCTCCCTCATGCCATCTATAGAAAATCAATCAGAGAATCCAAATTTCTGATTGTTAAATCTCTGATATGCAAAGATAATCTGATTCTACTTGCTGTTATCACATTTGCAGCTGTTTTTCCTTCTTTCCCGAAGTTCTCAACTGCCATGGCATACATTTCCACATATCAATGATGCTTAAAAATTTTTACCATGAATTTTTTTTAGATACAAACAAATCAACTATACTACTAAACAGTTAGAATTCAGCATGGTATTCCGAAGCACCGAAAAAGACGAAGATAGAATTCAGCATACCTTCACAGTAACCTTAGCTTTGAAAGGCCTCCCAGCACCCCAGATGATCAAACAAAACACCGTGAACAACACAACAAAACTCAATAAAGCCAATGCAATCTGGAACCGCCGGCTAAACCCCTTATCATCAAACTCATCATAAGTCCCCTCTTCGAAAATCACATTACACTCAGGCCACCCCTTGTCGTTCCTTTTCTGCCCTCCTTTCCTCCCGGAAGACGACCTAAATATTCCTGAAAACCGACTTGCCGAAGAGTTCCTAGAGTGCCTCCCAACGGAAGGGTGTGAAGGGGATTCCATAGGGGTATTTGGTTGCATTGAGGACTTGTCCCCATCATGTGAGTCCCTTGAAGGACTTTGGACATAGTAGACTAGCTGCTTTGGAGACCTTGATGGGGATGATGGGTCTAAACTGGTTACATCAGATTCAGACTTTGTGTGCATCATTTTTCAATACTAGAATTTCTAGAAGGAGAAAATGGGAAATTTATCAAGGTATCAAAAATAACAAATTTCCAAAAGATTTGCTGACACCCAAAATGTTTTGAAACAATACTTGGTGGCCTAGTGGCAAGGCAACTTAGGTTTACCCCGACTCCCCTTGTTAGCAATTCTTAAGATTGTGGAACTGTGAAAGGTGATGTAGGGATTAGTCCGAGGAGCAAGTAAACCGGTCTAGTATGCCCTGCATTACCAAAAAAAATTATTAAGCAGATTAATGAAGCCCAACACCCGAAATTTTACAATTTCTAAAACAAAAACTTGCTTAGAAGTAAGACTTCATTAAAGCACTTGATTCACAAAACCAAAAATAATTAGAGCCACCCAGCAAGTTTTTGAGCAATAACTCGCCCCCAGGATTAGTCGAGGCACGCATAAGCTGACCAGATACCCAAGTTATTTAAAAAAAAAAAATGTTCTTGAGCAATAACTTTGAATTTTCAAAAATTGCTGCCACCCAGAAAGATTAATGATGTGGAAACTAATGTGTGAAGTAAGGGTCATCATCAGGCCAGGCCGGGCCGGCCTAGCCCGCCAAGTCACTACCCAAGCACGCCCACGGGCCGGGCAGACCGGGCTTTTACTTTTTTTCGGGCCGGGCTACCTACCAAAAATAATTAGAGCCACCCAGCAAGTTTTTGAGCAATAACTCGCCCCCAGGATTAGTCAAGGCACGCATAAGCTGACCAGATACCTAAGTTATTTAAAATAAAAAAAAATGTTCTTGAGCAATAACTTTGAATTTTCAAAAATTGCTGCCACCCAGAAAGATTAATGATG
>BPLS01000562.1:187031-357853 GCA_019656275.1 Rhododendron kiyosumense
TTTTAGAGTTCGTGTGAGTATTTTTCTTTGCACATATATTGTAGTAATTTATACTCCTATTTTATGTTGTCTTGAAAACTTTATTTAAAAAACTAATTGATGTCTATTAAACAAAATTTATATTGCATATGGAAAGTATTGTCAAACAAAAACTGTAACCAAATATCCATCCGGTAGGACAGATGAGAGACCAACAAATGGGGTTCGAAGGTGTATTTTTGTTTGTTTTGGTAGTTCACAAAATGAACAAGTTTACCTTGATCATTTTCGAGGCTTTAAAGTGAACAACCAGACAAATTTCTAATAGCTCCAAGGGCTAAAGGATTTTCAGTAGATTTGTAAATCGAACCTACTAGACTCATAAATCTAACCTACTAGACTCATAAAATCTATTGTTTGTTGTCATATTGTCACTCAACCAACTCAAGAATTCAGGCTCCGTTCCATTAAGATTTTTAATTATTTATTTTTTGCTTTACGAAACAGATCGATCTCCTACTCATTGTGTGGATCAAAATCAATCTTTCCATTTTTCGTTTACCTCAATTTGATAGCTAGCTTAACAATAACCCAAATGGTAAATAACTAGTTCTCGTTTTGAGAATCATTGAGAGTAGATTTCCCCATTTATTTTTCTTCCTAGAAAATCATTATTGAATTGGTGAAGGCACAGATTCTTGCCAACCCAAAAAGAAAGAAAGCTGATTGTTTTTGGAAAATGATTTTGCTACTCTCTTTTTTGTTAACGCCACTCCTCTGCAAATGCTAAAAATATACTTGCAGAGGAATGACATTAATAAAAAAGGGAGTGACAAAATCAGCAATCTTGTTTTTTTGTCAGAAAAGTGCAGACAATTTCGAAATCTCGGAAAGCCATAGAAATCTGAGAAATCTAGATTGACAAAAATACAATTGTAGATGAGTGACGTTAACATAAAAAAAAAAAAGTGACAAAATCAGTAGTTTTTTTTGGCCAGAAAAGTGCAGACAATTTCGATATCTTGAAAAGCCATAGAAACCTAGATTATTTAGGACCTCACCATCTTTATCCTCACCATCGTTATCCAAATTTGTGTGCGTAAGAGAGAGAGATAGAGATTGATTTCCCCATTTATTTTTCTTCCTAGAAAATCATTAGTGAATTGGTGACGGCACAGATTCTTGCCAACCCAAAAAGAAAGAAAGCTGATTGTTTTTGGGAAATGATTTTGCTACTATCTTTTTTTTGTTAATGTCACTCTCTTGTAAATGTCAAAAATACACTTGCAGAGGAGTGACATTAATAAAAAATGGAGTGGCAAAATCAGCAATCTTGTTTTTTTGTCAGAAAAGTGCAAACAATTTCGAAATTTCGGAAAGTCATAGAAATTTAGATTGACAAAAATACACTTATAAAGAAGTGACGTTAATATAAAAAAAGTGACAAAATCAGTAACTTTTTTTGTCAGAAAAGTGCAGACAATTTCGATATCTCTCAAAGCCATAGAAACCTAAATTATTTTGGACCTCACCATCTTTATCCTCACCATCGTTATCCAAATTTGTGTGCGTGAGAGAGAGAGAGAGAGATTGAAAGAATAAGGTTGAGGTGTCCTTAAAGTGAGGAGAAAAAGGCCAAAAAAGGGACAGGACCATAAAAATTGGCCAACGTGCCACCGTGACAGTGCTACAAATGGTTCCGTAACATTTGGGAATGCTCTAGACTAGATATAATAGTAGGAGTAGATTCTCCTTTCATTAAAAATCTCCTGAGCTTCTGCATACTTTTCTCATCACTGGTGAAAACCTTCCCTACTGGAAAACCTGCAAAAGACAGACAAGAAGATAAGAACTCCTAGAAATTTGTGGGTTTTGTAGATAAGTGCTAGTTATTGAAAATAGGGATTTTCCTTATAGCTCTTGAGAGAGAGAGAGAGAGAGAGAGAGAGAGAGAGAGGATGTTGGAAGGGAAAGCATTAATAGAGGACTCGGACATGCCAAAGAAGATGCAGATCCAAGCCATGTCTGCTGCTTCTCAAGCTTTGGATGTCTATGATGTCTTGGACTACAAATCTATTGCTTCCCACATCAAGAAGGTATTCTCTCTCTCTCTCTCTCTCTGCACGCGCCCCTCTGTTTCACCTAAGGCCCCTGTGTCTGTGTGAACAAGCTTAGAAAACGGAAGAAAATAGATGTGAAAAAGGAAAAAAAGAAGAAGGTAAGATCTTACTTTATTCTCTTGTATTCTGATGTGTAAATTTGATACTCCTATTAGTAGAAAAGATTATGCTAGCAACCGATTACTGAGTTGTGATTAAGGTGCAAAGTATTCTCTAAACTAAAACTTAAGTATATACTATTTCACAATACATCTAACACACGTTTTCTTATATTTACTCCATTTCGCAAGCTTATAAACTAAAATTAATATGAGAGTTTGCCCAGTCGTTAATTTCAAGGCTCCAGAATTAGTCGATACACGCGTAAGCTGGCTCGAACATCCTGTTATCCCAATATATATATATATATATAGTCCGGATCCAATGAGGGATCCCGCACGGCCTTACTGTGTGGGACCCCCTTTCCTGAGCATATTTCGACGATTCGGGCCGCTCAAAGTGATCAGAACGTGATTTTAAGGGTACCCGCGAGAAATTAGGGGAAAAAAATATTAGGAAGGCTTGGTTTGAACAGTTTTTTATTGAACGGTTCAATAAAAATCTGCTCGAATCAAGCCTTTACCGATCATTTTTTTTTTGCTGATTTCATGAGAATATCCTTAAAATCATGTTTTGCACACTTTCAGCAGCTTGGATGGTCGAAATTTGCTTGGGAAAGGGGAGTCCCGCACGGTAAGCCCGTGCGAGATCCCTCATTGGAAAATTGCTCTATATATATATCCGTCTTTTCTGTGGATAATGCATCGGGACGGTCAGAATTACTTGCACAACCAACACAACGGTTGTGCAAGTAGCATTTTTGTTAAGTTTAACGGGATTGTTCATAATGGCAGGAGTTCGACAAGAGATATGGGAATGGATGGCAATGTGTGGTTGGATCCAATTTCGGATGTTTCTTCACTCATACTAAAGGGACTTTCATCTACTTCACATTAGAGACTCTCAATTTCCTCATCTTCAAAGGGGCTTCTTCCCCATGAACCGTATGTGTGTTTGGCCGTAGAGCAAGTCCGTTGAAAGGTAGCCAGAAAAAGAGAGAGATTGAGCCCGGATTGAATGTGTGGTTTTCCTCTTCTCTTGTTTCTTCTTTTAGCTGCTTTTGAAGTATGGTCGGTAGAAATGGAGACGGGCCAGTTTTAGACTCTCCTCTCCTCCAGGTAGGAGCCTTGTAATGGTTTTTAGTAGTAGTAGTAGTAGTGTATTGCAATGCCTCACTTGTACATGTTTGTTGGACTATTTTGCCCAGTGCGACGATATTTATATCCAATTGACTGTGGCTCCGAGGATATAAAATTAAGCTCAACCCGCCCATGGATTGAGTGGACGTATGACATCAACTAGAAGGTTTACGCTCCCGAGCTCAGCTCCAACAGCTACAAAACTGGCCTAGACACTTGATTATCAAAAAAAAAAAAAAAAAATGATCGGAAGATTGGAGATGTCCTCAAGGGGTCCTCAATTTTGATATTATGCTACTTGAAATAACAGGCTCCATAAATAAAAGAAACCTACAATGGTGGGTGAGATGTTGAAAATTTACAGTCAACCAGCAGCTACAGCTAAGGGACTCAAGGAAATTTGAGTAGAAGTTTTGGTCCATGTAGATTTGATGAAACATATGGGCTCTCCCCCAACTTTGATGAAATGATACAAGCTAGTTTTCTTTTCGCGGCGTCCCTCAACAGAAACAACTACAGAATCAATTTCAAAGCAGAAATTAAACTGAATAAGCCCTATCAAGACTATCGGCGGAGTATGTAGTTCCAGTTGTAGATCTAAGCATAGAGATTCATTGATCTAGATCAACCCATAAGATTTTATATCAGAAACAGCGCAACCATAGATTTCGCCCGTGATGAAACGAAGATGATTTTGCCGGCGATGAAAACAACATAATCACTTCCAAATTATGCTTGCCTAAACAACATGCTACTTGAAGAAAGGAAACCTAGACGGTGGGTATGTGTCGAATAACCTCAATCAAATGACTGGAGTCAACAGTGGCTTCTTACAAAAATGTGCCTCCAAGTTTCCGATCACAAGGTCTGCCATAACCACGCTAGTTTCAACAGAATCACTTCCGATGTGGGAGAGGAGCACCACATTTTCTAACCCAAACAATTCCTCCGGGACCTCAGGCTCATTCTCAAACACATCAAGCCCGGCCCCTCCCAGCCGGCCTTCAAGCAAAGCAGACACAAGTTCAGGCTCATCGACGTGTGGCCCCCGTCCGATGTTGATAAGAACTCCCTTTGGTCCCAAAGCGTTGATGACTTCACGATTGATGATGTGACGGGTTTCTTCGGTGAGAGAATATGCAACGATGAGGATTTGAGAGTTCGACGCCAAGTCGATGATGTTTGGATAGTATTTGTAACTGGGATAGGGTTTTTGAGACCGGGAGTGGTAACTGATGGAGCAGCCGAATGCTTCAGCTCTCAGTGCAATTGCTGTACCGATCCTGCCCAATCCAACAATGCCGACTGATTTACCACTGAACTGAAAGAGAGACCAGTAAGTAAAGAATACAGAAACATGGCAAGTTAAAAACGATGAAATTGGCTTCCCACTTAACGTGACAGGTTTTTACAGTGTCACAAAGTCGAATCAAATTGCTAGTTATGCAGACATTATGGCATCATAGCAAAACATCATAAGCACGAAATGCAAGGTCTGATTGGCATTGCTATAGCAACAAGGGCTTCTTTTCCACAAGTAGCTTCCTTCTTTGGCTTTCATATTTGGTCAAATCTCTAACAATCAGGTTTATGCTAGTCTTCGGCATGCAAGGATATAACCCAACGACTAAGAAGCTGTGGATAGGTACAGTTTTACCACCAACGGACAATTTACTTGAACAGTAGACTCGGACAATTTTGGTCCATCCAACTTAACTTAATTGAGATATCTATTCGATTCTTTACACATGGTTCCTACCGCTGATGCTATTGTTATCGATGAGATTGACCATAGTTGCTTTTGCCATAGGTGATCCTACTATTTTTGCAGCACTGAATGAGGAATTACCCCTAAAAAAAAATCTCTCATCTAAACCGGCGAAAGAAAACGAGTACACTAGAGGACTTCTTTTTCACCAAAATCTTGGAGTCCATTTTGCCATGACTCTCAACAATCCATGTGCACCATCCTTCGTTGGTGCGCCGGCCCACTTCCCTAACCCCTTAGGAGCCGGCTACCTGATATAGATTGCATACTGATAAACTCAATCAACAAAAGTGGATATGGAAGTATCGACCAACAACTGGCAGCTACGTAATCTTTAGGGATTGGCTCAATGTAATCAGTTAGTAATCAAAACTTCAGGACTCTCTTTTGGCTCAATGTAATCAGTTAGACGTTCCTCGGATTTTAATTGGGTCTCCCGCTAGGGAATGATGGGTCGGTCCATTGGGCTGTATACCAACTTTATCAAAAACCCAACTAGCAGCTACATGCAAAGCTTTTCAGCTGAATACAAAGAGAATATAAATACACCAATGCTTGTAATTACTAAAAATTGTTTGCTCCTAACGTCTTATGGACCGACTAAAATATAATCACTGGAAAGCATTGGTCCAATTGATCAATTGTCATGTCCAATTCTTTGCAACTCAACGTGGTAGAAAACTTAGACATCTAATCCGCATAAACCTGCCATTCAAACGCCCGCACCATATTTCCGATAAACACAACAAATTTCACAAGGGGATCCCCAACTCAACTTATAGTTAGCACCTTAGTCACATTATCCTTCTAAGTGCCCTGTGCTCGCTCTCGCTCTCAATCATCAGCCCTCGCTAATCTTAGTAGTCTGGGACGTATTTGAAAGGCGGTTTCAGGCTCGAGTTCGTGCGGAACGAGCATGCAAATTATGTGACTTAGGTTAGCACTTGGCATTCATCAAGATTTCACAAGCAAGAGAGAGAGAGAGAGAGAGAGAGAGAGAGAGAGCAAAGGAAAAACCTTGGAACCCAACTGGAAATCACCATCCCTCCACGACCCACTTCTCACAAACCGATCACACCCACAAATCTTCCTCAACGTCGCCAAAGCAAGCCCAATTGCGACGTCAGCGACGTCGTCCGTAAGCACATCGGGGGTATTCGTAACCCTAATCCCTCTCTCCTCACACTTGCCCAAATCGATCTTATCCAAACCCACGCTGTAACTCGCCACGATTTCCAGACTCGGAAGCGAGTCGATCAACTCGGAGTCGGCCCCACACGCCGGATTGCCGACCACCGCTCGGACTGAATGAAGATTCAGTCTCAGGAACTCCGAGGAGGAAGAATCCCATAGTCTGAGGAGTTTGAATCGGTTTTGGAGTTGTTGTTCGAGGTACGATGACATTGGACAAGTCATTAGCACTCCTATGCCCTCCATTTTGAGAGGACTGACTGACAAGCCTTCGCTTGCTTGCTTCATTGCTCGGTGATAAATGAAGGGAAAGGGGCGCGGTTTCGCCGGAACGAGTATCCTGTAGTGCACATCATGCGGAGTAATTCATCTCAGTAAGTATTTAATGGTTTAGATTTCGTTCCTCCCTCCTACCGATAAGAATCAAACTCAACAGACCCACAAGAATGGTTAGAACCATTAAATTACAGAAACAGACAATCAAATGCCGCATTACCCGGTGCACTACAAGATCTGATGACTCTGATCTGTAGGACCGGTCCGTGGTTTTCACTTACTAACGTGGGAAAAAAAAGAAAGAAATGAGTATGTTTTTTCATCATTTTATTTGAAAATTTTGAATAGACAAAGGAAAATGATAATGGCAAAAGTTTTTGTTGGTGTCAAAATTTTCGTGCATAAAAGTCTTATACATTGCAAATCGTACAAGTTTTTTGTGCACTAAAATTTTGACACTGACAAAAACAATTTTGCCATTATAATTTGGATACTGATTTTCGCGCTCCTCCGTTTACTGCAGGCGCTCTACCTTTTTGTTTTTTACACTGTGGTATTGGCAGCAATACCACAGTGTAAAAACGAAAAAGTGGAGCGCCTGCGGTAAAATTTGGAACGCGAAAATCACTATCCTATAATTTCCTCTAAATAAAATTGTTCACCTGATCTTCTCTTCCCAAATCTCATCAAAAGTGGTGAGAAATAAAAATGGTTTTTTTTTTTGAAACGCAAGAGAAATGCATTAATGAATATAATGATTACAAGCTACCGTGTTCAACTAATACATCTGTTACAACGATCTATTATATACAAAGAGACAGATAACACAACACATCCAAATCAAATGAAAGAATTGAGTCCAATGATAAATTGATCAGACGGTCAGGTGTCCGAGCCACACATGGTTCTTGTTGATACCTAGCTGTCACGATAGTTTTACAATTGACGATGCTTCCCATAGACACCTACCGATGCGAACCTAGTGGTTGTTTAAAGGATTCCTCTCCAAAGTCCGAATCTTACCATCTCTCAAAGTCTCACTATTATGGTCTTTCAAATATGGGAAAGAATACTTTCTCTTGGTCCATTTTTTTTTTCTTTTCTCTTGAGAGGCTAAAAACGTGACTCGAAAGTACTGCTTGTACTGGACTTATTAAAAAGCATTGGCCCAGAGAAAACCAGGCCCAGTTGCGTGATGGTTTGTGGATTCTTTCCAATATTTGTTTAGTGGGGTAAAAAAAAATTAGTACAATTAAATCCGGACGGAGGGAATAGTAGGTTCATATGCAGGACAATTTTTTTAATTTGCTAATGGAAATAAACAATTATGTTGTAAGGTTAAATATAAGGGTCTATACATTTTGATAAATGTAATTTTGCTTTACAATGCATCCAAACATGTATAGTAGTATTTTGAAAATGATACATCAAAACTTTATTTGTTATATTGTGAACTCTCAAAAAGACGAGAACAGTTGGGATTTCTATGCATTTGAAGGAGGCCCGAACATTTAGAGCTTTTTTGTGGGCTCAAAAAAAAAATTTAATTGCAAATTATTGAATGCCCTTGTAAGAAATGAAAATGAGTAAAATCAAGTGACTCAACTTTTTTTTGGGAGAAGGGTCGAGCAACTCCACTTGCACTTTACACTATCCGTTTCTACAATTCTACTAAACACTACACATACTTGCGCACAATTGCAAAAATATTTACCCATAGAGAATGTTATTTCCAACACATTTAGATCAGCATTTTTGTCATGGGAAAAAAAAAACATTTATTATATGTTCTTTTCAATTTGAATTTTATGAATTGATTCAAGTAATCGAACGTCATGATTTGATGGATTCAGCCAAAAATGACTTTGCCAACATTACTACTCCCTAAAATTTGATAAAATATTATTGTAGCAAGTCAAAAAATAACTTTTGGATTGAAAAAAAACAGTAGCCCAAACCATTGAGATCGTCTAAGAGAGTAACAGGCTTACCGTGCTTCGGCTATTTTGAGAGACCATTTAATTTGCTGATAATAGAAGTGAATTGCTCAAGCTCAGGCCTAGGAGATGACCAAACTATGCAAATCAAAGAGCTATCCACAAGCAAGAATCAAAACTGAAACAAGTATTTCCCAGACAAGAGAGGTTTTCGCTAGCTCCGGGCATGCTTACAAAATGTACAAGAACAAGATGCATCGAAACAGAATAGAAAGGTTGAGTAAAACCATTATAGGTTATAATTCCAGGAGGATTAGATTTTGCCAAGGGGTCCGAGCTTGGGTGGAAGCTGGGGACCTTTTATGATCGGAAGGAGATCAGGCGAGGCGGTGGCGCTAACGAAAGCCAGGGTGGAACCAAATCCCAGTATCAAGAACTTGAGAGCAAAAACCCTTTCTTTGTGAACCGCCTTGTGAATCTCTCGAAGAATTTGCTCTGCACAATTGCACGCGTATATGTTAAGATTAGAAAACATCATTCAGCTTCACGTTTGAAAACGTTAATGTTTCACACAATGTTATACCATGTTTTGTGATGTTTGTTATCAAACGACTATGTAATTGTATAATACGTTCACTAATTGTTGCATTCAAACACTACGTAATACAGAACTATTAGTCGTTCACTTTTGTCGCATTCAAACACTGAATATGTAGTCGGTTGCGCACATTAGATGTTACATACGTTCCTGTATCTAATCCGACTAATCAAATCATAACTCAATGGATAATAACTTGAAGAGCTAAAATCTTGAATTTGGAGTTAGAAATGGGATTTGAATTTGTAAATTTACTAAATGGTACACTAACCAGTGATGTAAGCATTATTACCTGGAGATGGTTGTATGGTGAGGTTGCATCTGAACCATACAAATCCCACTGGCCAGTGGCGTTGCCCAAATCCTCTAAATCAAAGTACACCGTACACACTCTTGTCGCCGTACTTGGCCACCACTGCACCAGCTCTACATGATCACACCCCACAAAAATGGTACTCCCTCCGTCCCGATTTGTTTGTCTCTTTTCACTATTTGGGACCTCTTATAAAATTGTCTATATATTTCAATTTATTATGTTTTTTATATGCAATATGGATCTTATTTGATAAATCTCAATTAGATCTAAAATATGATGTTTTCGAAATTATGTAAAACATTATAGATCGTGAGATATAGACAATTTTTTAAAAGGCACGTATGTCGAAATTGGACATATAAACTGGGACGGAGGGAGTAACTTCTGCTGAAATCTACAGAGAATCTTGACCGATGGAAAATTATTCATTGCTCCTCGATCACCGCATGGTGCTCTAGGGTTCATTTAACAATCAACATATTGGTGTGAGAGCCACGCATCTTATATGGAGAAATTTTTTGGCTGAAAACGATTTTATTGTGTCTTCAATCACATGCATTATCATGCCTCGAAACTCTCGTATTCGAGGAATCTTGAGTTATCTTGTTGCTGAAAACAATCCGAAATAGGTGCATGTAAATCAGTATTTCAGCCACAAGACCATTCCTCGAGATCTCGTACTTGGAGAAAGTCACGTAGGGGGTGTTTGGTTAGTTCATTATTGCATTTTCACATTCACATTATTGCATTTTGGTTGTTTGGTTGGATGCAAATGAACTAATATAGGGATAGATGGTGTATATTTGGTCACATGATCCTGTTTCAAAATTCTCGTTTTTGGAAATTCAAAAAATAACGAATATTGTTGTTCCGACTTAGGTCCCATTTCAGAATACCTTATTAAAAAATAAGTACTTATTTTACATTTTCAAACTAAAAAATAATGTAAATAAAAAATAATTTTTCAATTTTTTTTGCACCGTATTAAAGATCTCAATGAGATTTATCAAACATGATCCATATTGATAGAAAAAGAATTTAAGTAAGCACATAATTTTTGATTTTGAAATTACCTTTTTAAAAAATAAGTACTTATTTTCTTTTCCGGAATGGAGCCTTAATGTCATTTTGGCACAAATTTAGATCAAACAATAGGATCAAAACCCATCTCGATCATCTAGTAATTTGGGCATCAAAGATAATAGTGTTACTTTTTGGAAACAACAAAACAAAAAAAATGATAATATTAAAATTGTTTTGGTAATGCTAGAATTTTAGTCTTGTACGATCTGCACAACTTTTACACACTTAATTTTTGACATTAACAAATACAGTGTTGATCACACCCAGCAAATAACGTTGAGTAAACTTAAATTTTGTAGAAATTTGTCAACGGAGCCAACATATATGTAACAATGGGTGAACTTCTTGTTAGCACTTTGTTTTATTTTGGTTACCTGTATTTGGTAGGTCTCTTGCTTCGGCGAGATGGCTTTAGATGAAGCTGTGTCCCGAAAAGGAGCTTCCGGTGAGGCCGTTGAAGGTGGAGGGTTGCACGGCGGAGAAGTTTGCTAGAGATGCCATGGCTAATTTCCCTCCCAAAACCAACCATAATTTCCCTCCCAAAACCAACCATAACTGCTTTGTACCTTGGTTGCGTATTTGCTAGATATGTTTGGGACGTTGAAAAAACAACAATTTTATAACCGCAACCATTTTACACACATCCACACACATAAGTGTGTGGGCTCTACACACACTACATACTCTAAGTGTATGTGGAGCCCACACACTTGTGTGTGTGGCCATGTAAGTGTGTATTTGGATATAGTTATAGAAAAATCTAAAAACCAATCTTGGGTGCCACGTGGCAAACTGGGTATGCTTGCAATAGTTATGAAACTATCCCTCTTAGGAAGTGCCACGTGGAGAAAAGCTGGATAAACACAACGCCCCCCTTCTTTTTTAAGATGGATGGTGAATTTTGATTTAGCCTACGTCGGCTTGGCCTGACTTTTTCTTTTTTCTTTGGATTATTTCTTGTTTTTATTTATACTAATATTTGTTGCTTTTTTATTTAAATTTTTTGAATAATTTGTTTATCTCTATGACAAGAATGTAAAATGTAAAAAATTATAACCACAAACTTAAAAAATTTCACTAAAGGCAAAAATAATTCTGGACAGACAAATGATATGGGATTATTTTGGCTAAGAATTGGGTATATTTACTTGACCCATATCATCCATAAGTTACAATATCCTACAATCATAAACAATAATGCCAAATAGATACAATGTAGGGAGTATCTTATAATTACTCTTCACAGGGAATGTAAACAAACTTCAAGCCTCACAAATGATATTTCCAAATATTGTGAAGGTACAAGAAAAGGGGACACAAAAAGAAAGCAATGCCCCTTTCCTTTGTAATGTAAAGAGGTTTACCCAAATATCTGAAAATGAAACAAATCAAAGAAGATTCAGACCTAGAACAGTATTCGTCACTCAGGAAGTAAACGAAAAAACCAAAAAATGTGATAACTAAAACCATAATTCTATGAACTTTACAATTAGGTGGTCTCTATCTGTCTAAAAAAGAGGCTGATAACGATCACCCATCTTCGCATTGCAAGCTTGTCTTTATGTTTCTTAGTGTGCATGATATCAGAGTGTTGACAGATTCCACAGACTCCATAGATAGTTTGGCTGTGGGAGAGGTGTTGGTCAGGATTTGAAATGCAATGGTGAGCAAGGACCCTCCTTCTGTGCTCTTCTCCTCCGGTCGCGAAGTGATTACCAGAGGCCTCGACTCGAGTCCGTCCGGAAGAATCGAGAAACCGGAAGGAAGTACGGCAATGTTGCTAGCGTCACAGCCAGTCATCACAGACTGCATGCCGGTGATGTCCACGGGAGCAAAGACCACCATTGATTCGTAGGCGTTGGTGCTGCTATCTTGAAGTATCCACATACTATTCTCTTTTGATTTCATTGTCTGAAATTAAGAGCCAATTTTGGGATGAATATTCACCTCTAGATTATTCTCACTTTGGCCGGACAAAGAAGAAGGAATAAAAATCTAAAGTTGTGCATGGATCACGGATTTGGGTAATGAAAAGAAAATAGAAAATTGAATGATCTAACCATTGTGAGCCGTTATATCCTCCAAATTTCTATTTCATTTTCTTTACCCGAATCCATGCCAACCTGTGTTCATAAAGGCAGAGAACTCACTTGGATTGTGACTGCATTGCCTCTATCCTGTCCTTTCGCCAAGTTCGCAATGGATTGAACTGGACCTCCACTTGACATGATTTCCCACTAGAATACGGAATAAAATACTTTAAGCTGTTAGTAATGAAACCAACAATATATATCAAGTTACGTAACGCACCCCACTCTCGTGCTATCCTATTTCTGTATTTCGTGATGAAGGCAAAGCAAACTAAATAGGGTTACCAACACATACAAAACACAGCGCACAAGAGATCAAACAAGGGAACAAACACATATAAGACGACAAGAGCCCAGGAGTCCAGGACAGATGCTATGTTAGAGCACTGCTATACAGTTGTTAGCCAATGAGTTTGACAATAGAAATTATATCATGTCTATTGAAGGAAAGCAGTCAAACCTCATGTCGACGGGCTTCATCTCTGAGGAAGTCAAACAGAACATGGTGAGACACAGGCAACCACACACATGAAACTGCACACATGATTACCCCAAGTGGTTCTCCCGGGTCATTTAAATTCTTCCTGGAAGCCACCCTTATGTCATCCCCCGTTTTACTAGAGACCTTGGTCCACGTATGGTAACTTGAGGCTCCTAGTGCACGGCAAAAGCTCCATGTCATTCTTTGTGCCAATTTCAGAATGCTTTTCCTGCCCGCCAATGTGGCAACACCTACGGTTCAGCAGTAGAAATGAATGATTTGTGCTATTAAACGGTCAAATTTTGAACAAAGACGACATGGGTAGGGTTTTTGTTGGCTTACCGCTTGAGTCTTTTGTTGGAACATTTGTAGCCATGAAGAACACAAGCCGCTCACATTGCTGCTGTAATGTTGCAATCCAATGCCTTGCTCCGAAGGCTATACCGCTATTAACTATAGAACGGTACATGGTGGGAATTATACTTTTCTGACATTCCAAGTGCTCTACCCAGATTACCTGAGATACATTAAGGTTGTTCACTTGGACTTCAAGAAAAATGTATAGTAACATGTTATAATAAGCTGAATGCCTCAATGAGGCAATACATAGTGACTCATTTATGTATGCCATCATGTAGGAGAAAAATTCAAAAACTAAGGCCGTGTGCATGTTATAAACTTTGGATTGAACTATATTGGGCACCTTAAAAAATCCCATTTCATAGTGAATTTGTAGTTACCTTACAGTGGCCATTTGATTTGTCCTCAATGATGCAACCGGATGGACGTTTTCTACATTTTACCAGAGATGCATCAATGTTGTCTTCAACTTTGTCGACAGATACATCGACAATAGCCCATTGGTCAGCACTCAATTGCTTGCAATGCCGGATAAAGTACACTTCTCTGGTTGGCACCATTGGCGTGAGCATTTGCAGCTCTGCAAACATCTACAACAAATTCTAAGGTAAGAACTTAATCCAGAACTCAGAACTCACATTCCCTTTCTCTTTCAGGCACATGCACAAATACACACAAAACAGATGGATATTGACACCTAAACCCGTTACTCACCAATTGAACAGCACCACTCCTGTTGGGACCTTCTCCATTCGAGATGACATCGACAGTAGCTGCTTTTGAAATCATGCATGGAAACATCTCCTTCCATTGATTCTAAAATCACAATAGAAGAATGCCCATCAGAAAAAAAGCAAAAAAATTGTGCTTCTTTCAGATGTTTTGGATTAATATCTTTTTTTGGCTTCAATGGAGATGTTTTTGCCAAATCTCTTTGTTTTTTTTTTTTCCGTTCGTACAACGATACAAGTACAGGACAATGCTCCTTTCTCTTACCACATCCATAAAACTCTGAACTAGCCGCGAGAGATCCACAAAAACAACTCCAGTGTCTCTTGAGGCCTCAATAGACCTTTTTGGACGCCCATTGCTAGAGCTATCCACAGAAAACTCTTTCACGTACTCATCATAGTTGAGTATCTCACGACCAGTTTCCACACTACGAACCCAAAGTGGGTCCCCAGCTGTAGCCATCTTTTTAAGCTCTTCCATCCCTTGGTTGACAATCTCCATGATTCTTGTCTTTTCTAGCCCGAAAATGCCAGTGTAGAAATCCAAAGAGCTTCTGTTTTCTTGGTCATTTCCGGCTGAGCACGAAGAGTTTGTCGGTGATGCTCCGGGAGGGTGTTTCCCCACAGCTGCTCGGAGTTTTTCGATCTATACAGCCAGTAGTCAACATATTAGGGGGCGAAAAAAGGAAAAACAAGTAGTACCAAGAGGCATGAGAACAAGTTAACATACTGTTAATTTGATTACGTTCTCATTTTCAATATTCTGTTTTTTTTTTTTTAATCTGAAAGGTGCTGGAACAACCCCACATTTGACAACCTTCCATTCCAAAAATAATGGCAACACTTTTTTCAAATATTTTCAACTTGTACAGAAACAATTCAAACACGTTTCCATTCTCATTCTCCCTCCCCACCACCTCCCACCAATCCCTCTCCAGGCCGTCCTCCCACTTGCAACCCCTTCAATCGGTGACCCTCTCAGTTGTTTTCAAAAACGTTTGCAAGTATTACAAGTTTTTTTTTTATAGTACTTCCTAAACAAAATTAAATGGAATGTATTCCTTGTTTTTCATTGTAGAAAACAAACAGCAGCAAACTGCCAATGTTACCAAAAGCTAATGAGTTTTTCGAACCTCGGCCTTGAGACGGGCATTCTCAATTTTCAGCTGTTGCTCCTCTGTTGCTACAGAGGCATCCTTGCTAGAGGTAGCAAAACCACAATTAGGACAAGCAGATTTCTTGATTGTTTCCCTCAAGCTCTTGTTTTCATCGCGGAGTTTGTCCATTTCAGTTTTCAGCAATGAATTTTCATGGCGCTCCTGTATCGCCTGCCGTAGCCGTCCACACGAAAATTCACATATAAGAAACTTCACATATAAAAAAAACTGGAAAAAAGAAACATTAAAAGGGTGATTTTACAGTCTCAAAAGCTGATTTCCCAACTCCTATAAGTTGACAATGGCATTGAAACTATGTCAGTATTCAAATTTTTTTGGGCATATCAGTATTCAAACTTTTCATCATATTCCCTGTTTAGTTGCCATTTCTCTAACGGTTTTGTATACTACCACTTTTCAAAAACATCTTTTATAAATGCAAAAACAATTTCTTTATTGTTTGAAATTATTACTAAAATTACTTTGGAAAATTGGATTCTTTTCAACAAGTTGTTATAAGTTTCAAAGACCGTCAACCAAGCAAGTTTCCTAGTGTTTAGCGAAACCGACTTTTAAACAACTACGAAACATGATATAGTTTGTTTCCAGAAACAGGAAAAACAAAAACGAAGAAAACGAGCTGGTGGCAATACATGGGTCATATGATTAGAAAACTAGAACATGACATTGTTATACCTTGATTTGGGTTCGACGATTTTGAAACCAGAACTTGACTTGTCTAGGAGCAAGGCCTAACTGCTTGCTCAGTTGCTGCCTTTGCTTCTCATCAGGATGCGGTGATTCTTTAAAAAGCCTGGCATAATTATTTTCATTACAAAAGTTAATGGAATCTAATTAGCCATTTCTGTACAAAATATGGCAGCCATTTCAGAATGAACAAGAAGTGAAAAAGACAAACAAGCAGGTGAAGAAGACATAGTTTATGCATGATAGAATATTCTCGTGTAGTATATTATTGGTTTATTATCAGCTTCCTAGTTTTTTATTTTTATTTTGTTTTATGAGAAAAAAGTAGTTAACAAGCACTTCTTTTTTTTCTTTTTTTCTTTTCAATAAGCTTCCTTTATGGAGCTTTGTCATAAATGAGAAACTTTTGTGTTTGTGAGTGCTTTACACACATGATAAAGGGTTACCCTTTTAGGCTCCCAGTCCTAGATGGATTCAGTGATTCACACACGAACACCTTACGGTGTGCGCAAGCAGTTTTTTTTTTTTTTTATTACGTCAAAAGCTCAAAGGCAATACAGATTTCATCAAAACAAATAAGAAAGAGCCAAAACTACCAAGATTTCGACACAGGCACTCCTTGCAGAAGCAAAACCGACGAAACGCCTAGATTAGGAACCAATCTATGTCCAGGTAGTAGAAAATCCTAACGGATCACAGCTCAAACCCGTAAAAAACAATAAGCACAGCTGAAATCTGAAAAAACAACAACTAAGAAACAACTAAGGAAAGTACAGCTCTCCCGCCAGAGTCCATGTCTCCCAAAGATCTGCACGCCTCCTTTATCGGATCGAGTCGTTGAAGCCGAACACCAAGGGCTGATTGCCCACTGCACCAGCCACCATCCCCGAACACCAAAATCTTCAACTTCAACATTATGCAGTTTAATGGTGGATGTTATAGAAACTTTTTGTGGTTTTCCAAATGGTATGCGGTAAATGTTGCACAATTTTGTAGTTTCGGTTATGCAATTTGTGATTTGTATTATGCCTTTTTGCAGTTGGTTTTATGTAATCTAGGGAAGAAGTGAACGGGAATACAGTATCCCAAGGCAAAGTAGGGCACCGTACTTTTCCTTCTTCTTTTTCGTCGATTTTTTTTACTTTCTCGGTTGATCAAACCGAAAAGTAAAAGAAGTTCATTTTGAAACAGTCTTGTTAATGAATGCATTTACCACAAATCCTTGGATATTTTTCTCACATAGTCTAAGTTCCGCTAAGGGTTTTTTTGGATTTTTTCTTATTTTGTTCTTATTGATTTTTTTTTCTTTTTGGATTTTATCTTGGATATTTCAAAAAATATTATGTAAAAGTCATAATTTTTTTATTTTTCCGGCTTGTCTTGACTACCCTTTTTGACTTTATCTTTGATATTTCAAAAAATATAATGTAAAAGTCATAATTTTTTACTTTTTCGACTTATCTTGACGGGATGAATCAATAAATTACAAAAGTTACTCGCAAAATTAACAAACGCATAAAAAATTTGAATACGAACAAAATAAGAAAAACCCCAAAAATCTTACTGGAACTTAACCATAATGTTGTGTTACAACAAAAAGTTGAATCTTACTCCGTATATTCATAAAAGACAAAAAAATAAAATAAAACTAGTACAAAGAAAGCAATGCATGTACTAAAATTGATTACTGAGTTCAATCCTCAACAAACTCCGAGTTAGTAATTAATTTTAGTGGTGCATGTCATTGATTACTGCACATCCAACAGTCCTAAACCTCAAAACTCGGAATCAGAAACGGAATTTAAGGACATCACAACAATCTTCACCTACTGCATTAACACTTTTGTACGATTGCACTCTTCATGACTCACTTGCAAATTGAAACGAGTCAACTCAGGATTAAGGAAATCCTGACTTCAATCTTGGAGCACTAGTGTAGAACACTGTGTTCGCTTTGGGTCTCTAGACCCAATTTGCGAACGGTCCTCGATAAGTTTTCTTTTCAATTATTACTCAAATTTTTCTATCTTGTCTCTCCTCACTTTTTATCCCAAAAATCTCCTTTAAAATCCAAACCAAACAGAACCCGGTCCTTGAGTTTTATGTATTTATGGTTTATATAAGATTATTTTTGATAACTAAGTATTCAGATACAGCTTAACGACCACTTAATTTGGGAACCAATCTCATTATCCACTACGGTTGTACGAGAAAAGAGCACATGAATCTTTTTGTAATGAGAAAATCACATGGCCCACATGCTAGAAATCAGATTTCTAAAATAGCCCAAATATTACAAAAAATATGTCGAATAACATTTTTTTTTTTTTAAATGAAGATTTGATTTTGAGTCACTTTTTTTTAAGTACCATTTCTCTCTCATCACAAAAGAAAAGAAAAGGACAAATTAAAGAGTAAAGAGAAACTCACGCTTCCATTTCTCGGATTTGCTCGGCGGTATGCCTGTGATACTTTTTCCTCTTCTTTTTCTTGTTCTTATCGCCGCCGTCCCCGTCTCCGCCGTCCCCCTCCTCGTCCTCCCCTTCGCCGCCGTCGAAATCCAACTCCTCCGACCTCGATCTTGCATGCCCCGAGTTCTCACTACTAATCTCCACCGTGTCCTCTCTCCTCCCAGCTCCGCCTCCGCTCCCCTCGTCTCCCTCCTCCACCTCCATGTTCGCCGCTGCCGCTGCCGCAGCCGCCCCATCTCGAAATATCCCGGCCTTTTCACAACAAATGAAAAAACAGCCATTAGAGTCACATGCATACACTACAAGGATACGAGTCCGGCCCTCTGTACCGGAATCTGGTGTATTCATGCTCCATTGTGTTTTCAAGCACGTAATCCTATCTCAAGCGAGATTACGAGAATCTCGAGTAACTTATTTGTAGCTGAAACCTATTTCATTGTGTTTTCAGTCGCATAATCGTGCCTCGAGATTCTTAGTGTATTTGAAGAATCTCAGGTAATCTTGTGGCCGAAAACAAACCAGAATACTGGTTATTTTATATTTCTAACACGTTTTCAGCCACAAGATGCGTGATTGAGATTCTCGGAATACGGTATTTCGAGGATCCCAAATGTTCATCGTGGCTGGAAAAAACAAACCGAAATACTGATACACTAAAATTTCGGTCATGTCTCGAGATCTCGTATCGGGAGATTCTGATTACGTAAAGTGACTGGCAAAACCAAATGAAAAAAGATTTGGGTACGGAGAGAATGAGAAAAACGAAAGGAGACGACGAAATGATTTACGTACGAGACTGAGGGAGAGAGCAGGGGATGCGAAGAAGTCCTTGGTGCGAGAATTCGGAGGACGTGGAGGAGGATTATTGTTGGTGTTGTTGTTCGACATGTCGACGACGCCCATGGCAGTTCTAGCCATCTGCTTTCGAAATGGGTTTGTTTTATGGGGATGGTGTGGTTTTGAGATAGAGAGAGAAAGTGTGGGGTCTGGTTGATTTAAGGATATAAAACAAAGAAAGCAACTCAGAAGAGAGAGAGAGAGAGAGAGAGAGAGAGGAATTTGGTTCAGATTGTTCAGTGTTATCTGTGAGAGGGAAGAGAGAGAGTGGAGGCTGGTAGGGGTTGACCGTTAGATAATCTGAAGAGAGTACAGGGTTTTTTGTTTATGTTGACTCAACTAACTTTATAAAGCAGTTGTGGCAAGCAAAAGGGGATGAAGCTCTATGCCTCCAAGTTCCAACTGATTTTTCTGGTTTTATAATTATAAAGTCTTTTATGGCTTCGGCTCCATTGCCTTGGCTTGGCTTGCACTCCTAGTTATAAGTCGGCAAGAGAATGAGCTGTTTTTAATTTCCCTTTTTTTTTTATAACATAATGTTTGGGTTCGTTTTCGCACAGCCCGACTAATTTTGGGGCTTTAAAATTAACGGTCGAACAAATCTCCAATGGCACCGAAACTTGGAATGTCTAACCTTCGTAGTTCGTACATAGAATTTAAAATTTTAACCATTTAAAGGGCAAGCCATTTGGTTACTCCCTCATATTTACTTTTGCCAAATCCATTCTAGTTAGGAATGGGCTGTTTGTGGGCAACCTTTCTTCGATATGCATTAATTTCACTCTGATGTGTTTTTTTTTTTTCTTTCTTTTTTTGGCTAAGTATGATGTGATTGAGTGGTATGGTAAATTTGGCAGCTTTTACACGTGGGACGACTGTTCCTCTGGAAATTAATAAATGGCCGTCCGTGGAGTTTACCTCAGACTAATTTTTGTACCAGGTAAACAAGCGTGGTAACATGCTATGCACAGAGGCAAGAAAAAATATTCTGTTATATGCTTAATGTTATAATTTATAGGTACGTGTAAAGTCTTGTCATATTATTTTCACCTCTAGCTCCTTCTTGATTTATGATTTGGTTCGATTTGATTTGATTTTTCTTCAATCTCAATTGTTCGTGTGTATGTTTATTTATTACTCCCTCCGTCCCTTTTTTATAGTCCATTTTCGTTTTTCGTGTTGTTCTTTCAACGCTTATATCTTCTAATATGAATCTCTAAAAATATGTAATATGAATCTTGTTTGATAGTTCTCAATTAGATCTATAATACAAAATTTTCAAAATTATGAAAATCATTGTAGATTGGGAGATATAAGCGTTGAAAGAACGGCACGAAAAACGAAAATGGACTATAAATATGGGACGGAAGGAGTATATTACACATATTTACTAGTCGTGCCGCATGTGAGGGTGTGTATGTAAACCTTATAGTCTTAACATTGGTTATTGTTGATGACAAATTTTGGACGGTTGATCCTAGAGGTCCCTTGCCAAGTACTCCTAGACGTCTCTTGCAAAATAAGTCTGAGGACCGGGAATGTTTCCAGTCACGAACCCTTCGACAATCAAGTTAGTCGGGGAATGATAAAAGAGAAAGTATTGTAAAAAAAAAAGGAAAAATAAAGTGTTCACCTCGTGATTGTCATGCCAACCCTATTTATAGGCGCCGCAAGGTCTCGTGAAGGTGCAACGGGTTTTGCCAAGTAGG
Source organism: Rhododendron kiyosumense (assembly GCA_019656275.1). Taxonomy (NCBI): domain Eukaryota; kingdom Viridiplantae; phylum Streptophyta; class Magnoliopsida; order Ericales; family Ericaceae; genus Rhododendron; species Rhododendron kiyosumense. The sequence goes on from BPLS01000562.1 coordinate 208,082, forward strand.
TATTGATCATGTCAATAATAGAGTAGTGGGCATGGATAACAGAGTAGTGGGTGTGGATCATGGAATAGTGAAAGCTGCGGCATAACTTGAAGGATGACCCGATCGTTTCGTGGGTTTCCTTACCGCGCAAGCTTACCAACCAATATAAGTCTTACTGAGCACCTGACCACGTATCACATTCGTAGTGCTTGTTAAAAGGTCATTATAAATACCAAAACGTGTGGAGTTTTAGGCATTTAACATCACTTTCTATAAATTCAAAACATGTGATGAGGGCTTGGATGAGAATGCAGAGGTGTTTTTAGTTCCCTAAATAACATGTTCATCCCAATAAATTAAGGTACACGTAATCCAAACCCAGAACTCTAGCATATCAAAGTCTGCAGGGATTTTTGAAAAAGAGATTCAGTGTGAACTATCTTTCCTCTTCTTTCTTCTTTTTTTAGTATATATATCAGGCCATCAGCTTTTCCTGTTAATTTTTGTTCACATTGCCAATTTATGATTGGGATTGAAGAACGTGAGGACTGCGCCGAGCCATATAAGGAGTCAAGAAGTTTGGCTTGAGCTTGACCCTTCTTCCAAAAAGGAGGTCTTCAAGTCAAAACGCACTTTCAAAACGGATGCTCAAACACACACACATGTGAATGTGTGTGAGGAGAGAGAGAGAGAGAGAGAGAGAGAGAGAGGAGAGAGAGAGGACTCCAATGATCCAACTGTGCAATAGTCCTTCCATGAATATACTACAATACATATACTCCATTTTATAATTATAAATATGTGTCGTGTGTGTCTTTATATCATTTAAAGAGTTGAAAGTAGTGAATGCAATTAATGGATTTGCCTCCAAGTTTCTCCAATTATATAATACTAAAACCATTCTCTTCTCATAATCATAATCATCATGGCTGGCTGTTTACTTCAACCCAATCTTTTTTTTTTTTAATAAAATATATAAAAACTAAAAATTAGGGTACACTTGCTCTCCCGTCCCTCTACCAGACAGCGCTGTCAAAGATTAGAATTATTATTTTTTTTTTGAAATTTGCTTGCCCTTTTTTAGACTGCGCTGTCAAAATTATTCGTGTGTTTACGTAAGTGATTACAATTATTTTATTATTTTTAAAATTTATTGAGAACGTGAATTGTGTTAAAAATTGAAGTTAATTGGGTACAATAAATACAACTACGACAAAACATTTGTATTGAGACACACAGAGTCAAGATCTAATTTCATAATTTATTTCGGTCAAGATAAATATGTTTTGAAATTTCAATTCGCATGAGTTTTGATAAGGTTAATATTTTCAACAAATTTTAAAAAATAGAACAATGGCCAAGTTACCATCAGCAAAAAGAACATTAAGACAGCTTGTAAGAAACAGGTAATTTAAGAGAAATGATTTTCACACACTCTTTTTCGATAAAGACATTTAATTTTTTGTCTTTTAATGGAGTAAAGCTTTTATGTGCATTTTTCCATTAAAAGACAAAAAAAAATGAGTGTATTTATCAAATAGGGGATTCCGAACCCAATCGCAACGACAATAATCGAACTCGACGACAACGAAGACGAAAAAAATCGTCCACAATCTCCACGTCCTTGTGGGTTTTCCGATTGGTTGATGTGTGGTTTTCATATGATGGTTTCAATTGGATGTGTGGGTTTGAGGTTTGAGAACATAATATTTCGGAGAGAGAGAATGAGAATGAGTTAGGTGATTTTATTTTTTTTGGGTCAACCAGGGGGTTTTGATTTGGGATTTTTGGAATTTCATTGAGTAGAATATATGCTTAGAGCATCCACGGTGGAATAATCAAAATCATAAGATTGTTAAAGTTAGTAATGTTCTTTTAAAAAAATGCTCATAGTGACATAACCAAACTTAACGACCTTTTAGCAACTCATTAAATTTTGGCCATTAAATAATCAAAACTAGCAACTTTTTACTAATAACCCTCTCTCTCAACAATGTTTATAAGAAAAAGATTTTAAAAGAAGTTTTTTTTTATTTACATAAACAGTTAAACCGTTTTTCAAAAACTTTTTTGGAAAAGTGTTTTTCAAAATAAAAGTTTTCAAAAATTATTTTTTATTTCTAATAACATGTTTTTATTAGTTTGAAAACTATTTTTAAAAAAATGTTTTATATAGTGACAATTTTTAAATTTTTATATGTTAAAAATGTGATGTGGCAAGTTTTGATTATTCAATGTTCGATTATGCCATTGTAGACATCTGCATTGCTAATATTAGCAATCTCTTAAATGGATAATCAAAAGGTGATGTGACAACTTTTGATTATCCAATTTTAATTAGTCCACTGTGGATGTTCTTAGGCCGTTCGATGGTAAAATTATTTGATGGCTAAATGAAGTAAAAAATTGCACTTTTTCTAAGTTATTTACCTAAGAATATCTCATTTTTTAAGGAAGAATAAGAGCATCTCTATTGTAATAAGCAAATGAGTGTGGATAAGCAAATTTAATAATAATGTTCAAAAAATACCTCACATTGTAATAAGCAAAGTTACAAGTCTTTTAACGAATAACCAAATTTCACTCATTCCATAACCAAACTTAACAACTTTTATCAATAATCAAAACTCATAACCAAACTAAATAACTCAAAACATCCCACATTGGAATCGTCTCATCGAAAATAATAATTTGGTGTGGTTGGATGCATGATTGGAATTCGTTTTCAATTGGATATATGTACATTGTATATTGTGAGGGTTTGTTTTGTTAGAGAATGCAAAAATAATTAATATGGAGGTAAATATTGTTAAGTTTAATTATGAATTAAATAGATAATTAAATGTTGATGTGACACATTTTAATTATTAGTTTTGATTATACCCGGCCAATTCATTGGTAAGAGGTAGAGGTGGCAATCACAACCCATATTTTAGAACCCGCCCAAATCCGCCCGCTTATAACCCAACCCAATCCGCCCATATTGTATAATGGGTTTATATGGGTTGAACCCATATAAACCCATATTTACATGGGTTTAGGTGGGTTGAAAATGGGTTCAATATGGGTTAGAATTGAAAGACCCATTCACTACACAAGAGTGAACCAAACCTGATACCTACGTTGTATTGTTTATTTTTCGATCACCTTCATCTCCAGCAAAGGAAAAGTTTATCTGTGATTACCTATGTAAAAAATTACACGATCAAATATTAAAATAGTTTCATTAAAAATTGACGGAAAAACTAACAAAGACGGTATTTTTCGAATTCTTTTCGTTTCGTCCTTATTCAATATTTTTTTTTTGCATTTATTCGTTTTGCGACAAATTTTTTACTACTACTAAGTCGTCTCGACGAAAGAAATCAGAAAAGTAAAAGTTATTGACTTATACCAAAATATTTTAGGAAGGGCAAAAGTTAAAAAAAAAATTACTTTTCCGATTCCTCTCGTCAAAATGAATCAATAGAGGTACAAAGTTCGTCGCAAAACGAACAAATGTGAAAGTTTTTGAATAAGGACAAAACGAAAAAATCCAAATAGCCCAAATTAAAAATCCATAGCGGAACTTAGCCTAAATTCAACAGTGAATCAACCAAGAGCAACTTGAGTTTAGATTCTAGACCAGTAGATCAAGTGCTTCGCAGTGGGCGTGATCCTCTCCATCTCCCCCGTTGTCGCCAACTACCTCTTCGTCCAGAACGTATTCTTTGTCTCTCTAGATTTTTCATTCGCATGTAATTTGAAATCTAAATGATTTTTAGTGCGATCGTATTCTTCAATGAAATGATAAGATTCGGTGGAAGAACTGTTTGAAAGTAAACAGTGCGTAACTATTTAACAAAGGTTCGGCGGAAGAACTGTTCCGATGGATCGGACGTGTCGGAACACCGCCGCGTGGGGAAGGATAGGACCCCCTTTTAGTAGTTTTCGTTGCATAGATTTTTTACTAGTAATTTCAACCATTTCCCAGCAGAAATGAAGGAAGGAGGAGAGGGACGGAAAAAAGAAAAGAGAAAAAAAAAAAGGGCCAAAAAAAAAAAAAAGGAAAGGAAAAAAACGGGTCGGTTTGGGTGGGTTTGGGTTTGAGCTGACCCATATTTAACCCGACCCGTTTCAACCCGTTTACTATTTGACCCGTATTTGACCCGTCCATATTTGACCCACAACCCGTTTCAACCCGCCCAAATCCGCCCGGACCCGCCCATTTGCCACCTCTAGTAAGAGGGTAAGCATGAAATGGCCTCAATGCTTATCAACTTCAAGAATATCTCATTGAAATTGTTAGTGATGCTCAGACCTACGAACTCCATCTATGGTGGGATAGAATAGTCATTTTCATAGTATCGGGCTAGCCATCAGATTCCTCGGCAGCATCACATATTTTTTCACACACAAATTGCTCAGAACCAATTGAAAGTAATACTAAAATATTTGGACGTAATCAATGCCTAGAAAAGGAATGGTGGTAGCCTTTAGATCTGTCAAACAAAGAAAGCTAGAAGAGTCATAATACTCATTAATTTCACAGGACAAACTTCGGTTGACTGAAGTACAGGGTAGTAACTTTCAAAAAAAAAAAAAAAAAGGTACAGGGTAGTAAAAAATTTATATATTTTTATTTGTGGTCGAGAAGTTATTAGATGTTTTCGATAGTAAATAAATTATTGATGAATTTATAAGTAGAGTTCCTGTAGCAAAAATAGTTTTTGTTGACAACCTTTTTGTTAATAGAAACGGGATGGTAAATGTTAAAACTTTTTTGTTAGTAGAAACGATATGATAAAATACGTCAATTTTTATTGTTTTTTGTTGGTAGAAACACTCCTTAAGTTTAGCTAAAATTTTTGATCTTTTTTTTTTTAAAAAATCGTGTTTATTAGTTTTGCTTTTAAATGATACATATTATTCGAAAAGAGGAATCGTAAAAATAAAAAATTATAAATTTTACCCAAATATTTTCGAAAAAAGAATGGAGAAGTAAAAGGGTCGTCTAACCCCACGAGATTGGCTTGATGGTTAAAGCTTGGGAATTAGGAAATTATTTTTCTCTTAAAATTTGAAGTTCAAAATCTTTTAGGTGCTATCAATTCTTTTCTTGCTTGTCCATATAAGACTTTGTCCAAATTTAATAATAGAACTTCCCACGAGTAGATTGTGGGATCGGGTCCTAAATTAATTGAGGTACGCATTAATTGGTCCCAATACCTTAAGTTATAAGAAAAAATACACGGAGAGTCCTTGGTTTGCATTTTGTTCTTTTCGAAAACAATCAATCATAATTTTTTTTATTTTTAACCTTTAATTAATTTTTCATTAAACCCCATCAAACTAGGAGCAAAACGGTACGCGTACGAAAAATTTAGAATAGGTGGTCAACTCACACTTTTCCGAGCCAATATTATATCAAATTCAGCCAAAACATACCTAGTACATAAGGAAACAAATGATTTTGGCTATGGATTTGAAGTCAATTTACTAAATGAAAAATCCTTTTTAAATTAGAATTGGTGTTAAATTGGGGCAATTACAACAATTTAAAACTCAATATCAAGGTAGAATAATCTCATCTAGTAGATATTTGCTTGACTTTTTCTCGACTTTTGCAAAAATCTTCATACAACCTAAGAAATATGGAGTCAGCCACCACTTTTTTGACGCATTCTCTTTAATGCATTGCCATCACCAACTTCAAAAAAATTATTCATTGGATTTATAGAGATGTAAAGTTAGCATGACAACAGATACAAGGCTTAATCTTCGAGCTATTAACTCACTATCAACAAAAAAAACTCTCGAGATCACAATTGAAAGTTTGTCCAATCGTTAACTTTAGTGACTCAAAATTAGTTGTAAAAATAAATATTATAAAGATTGACAAAGACCGTTATGATAAACTTCCAGCCATATGATCATATTACAAGGTCACAAGACTTAACCCTTTCTCTAGGTTTGAAAAACAAACCCTTGTCACAACTCACAAGCAACTAATCATCTTTAAGATTATTATACACTTCTCTCCCTATACATCACTCTTGAAATCTTAGATTTGCTTTAAAATCTTTTTTTTTTTTTTTTCCTGTTTCGACGGCCATGGTCTTCGGACGAGCGAAATGTTAGATTGCTTTAAAATCTTTGTTTTTTTTGTTTCGACGGCCATGGTTTCCTAACCAGCTCATGTGCATCTCAACTAATCCCCTTTCGGTCCGGTCAAAGATATATCGACATGAGACTAGGATATTTACAAAAAATTCCTGGTCAATTGTGTCCTTGTGCTGATTGCTTGAAAATCTGGTTTATTGCTTGATGGATCTAATTATTTTCTTACTCCAATTTGGATGACTAACGAGACTCAAATAACTATATGGCATATCCGTCCTATATTTTCCTTTTATGAGCTACACTTCTGCAAAGGTTCTTTTGGTAGTTAAGAATGGTAGATAAAATGAAGCAATCGCATGTACCAAACAGGACCCAATAAAGAATACTAGCATTGAATCCTCCGATGTTCCTTTTGGAGCTCGCTCTCCACTTTAATGTTCTTGCGTCCTGTTTGCCTCTTTTTCATCCATTAAGGAAAGCAATACAAGAAGAAACCGATAGAACTTGCAAAGTTGGAAAAAGTTTCACCAAGAAAACAAAAGGAGAGGACAAACCCATCAAGATAACACATTGCTGTTACTGCGATCAGCCAAAAATTTAGAGATCTTGGGTTCAACTCTCGTAGACGACATTTTGACTTACCTAACACCGTGATTGTTGTATCTGTCTCTTACCGCGCGTAGGAAGTGGGTTCAACGTGATCCTCCTTTCGAAGAGCTCTTCCTTAACAAAGAAAGAAAATGAATCAACCCAAGTTGCAAGAACGTTATATTGATCCTATCGTGCCACATTCAAAGATCACGGGAAGTTAGTATTTTAGTTAATTTAGCGGTACGAGTTAAAGACAATTTAAAACACTCTTTGCATGTTTTCTTTGCCATATTTAAATTCATATAAGCCTCCCTATTCGTGCAACTAGGATGAGAGGATAGCCTTATCCAAGGCGCATCTTCCTTTGCTTGCTTCTTTTTTAAGTTTAGTAGTAATGGTTTCTTGTCAATCTAGTCCTGCGTCTTGGAGATGAAAGGCTAAGATTCAAAAACTAGGGACAAAGTTAAGCAAAAAAGCATTGATATTCTGAAAGCTTAAGAAGGGAGGAAACTTAGAACAACAAGGTGATCATAAAAGGCAAAAAAACACAACAAAAAGAAGGAAAGGGGTCAAAAGAAGTATAATAACTGCCAACCAACTTTGTTAAATTGGTGTTTAGGAAAGATGTCTGCACTTTGAACCTACATTTGGGGATTAACCATGAATCCACCTGAGCAAGGAAATGGAAAAAGAATGAACATGTGTGTGATGAATACAGCTCAAGAGATGCCAACGGGGCTTAGTCCCTGCGGCACAGGAGGGGAGCTTAAGTGGCCATGTGAGAGGTCTTAGGTTCGAGTGGATGGAGAGCTACTATCGGCCTGGTTGTTGATCTAACTCCTAACCACTAACGCTTCCTATGGCAAACTGCAAAAGAAAAAACAAATACAGCTCAAGACCTAAATGAACAGTAAATTACAAAGAGCACGTATAAGAAGCACTGACTCCTGTTAAAAGGTTGTATACCTTCAAAATATTTTTATGCTAGTTAACTTAAGTTTATACATACACCATCACTGTACAAAATTGGAAAGGACAGTAGCAATAGCTTTTATGATTTGATTATCTTTCAGAAAATCTTGGTGATGGTGCAGGCTATTAAAAACTTTTTTCAGTACAGATATGGCATAGAAAATAAATATAGAAGACACTGCCCTCACTACATTATATCACTTCAAACATATTCTACAACAATATTCAAATTAATTTGTTATAAGACAACCCTTCAAAGAGCCCCTGTACAAGCCAACCTTTGGACTTCTAAGCCAACTGGTAATTTGCTAAGAAGCACTCAGACACGAATATGAACACAAACATTGTTATTGATATGGGACACGATAATTCTAAAATATTATGGAAACAGACACTGCGAAAGACACGACAGCATATGTATGTGTCTGTGTTGATGTGTTTTTCAGATATACTATTAAGTAGTGTTATCCCTCATTTTCACAAACAACCAAAACTGTCATTGGACTCATTACAATTTGCAATTTTTATCTTGACTACATTGGAACTTTTTGATTTCCAATATTTGCCTTCCTATCAGTGAAAAAGTATAATTTAAAGCCCAAACCAAGTATTACAAACTACTATATATTGACCCGTGCCATGTCCCAATCCATGCTAACTTAAGACACACATTTTTGGGGCGTGTCCCCGATGTGTCCCCCACTTACAAGTTGGTAAATTTAACTAGAGTTGCCACTTGGCGTGTCCTCAACGTGTCGCGTTTGTCCTGTGTCAAACATGGATACGGCGACCAATTAGGCGTGACGGTGCTTCATATGTAATTTGGCACAGGCTAAATTATCAACACAATAATGTTCGACTAGAAATTTCCAGTCAGCAAAGCTAATGCAAAAATCCTAACACGACACGCGAGCCTCAGTAACCGCCATGGAAATTTCGAGTCAAAAGAGGATGCCAATAACATGGAAAGCTGAAAAGAACATGTTTTATATAGAAGGGCTTCTGAAAAAAAAAACTGAAGCTCTATGGCTATCTATACCTAAGAGACAGTTAGTTGTTGAAGAGTAGATGAAAATGGTGGTTTTGTAAGGCAGGTGAAAAGATATGCCACCAAACAATGCATACAATATTGAAGTGATCCTCATAATGGAACGGAAATGTGGAATAAATGCTCATGAAATTACATGGTGGAGGTTTTTCTAAAGAGACTTGATGAGTGTCCGTACAATTTTTTATGTCACTCATTCATGAATGCCAATGCTTTCCACTGTGAGGTCATTCAATTTTCAGGGAGGGAATTTTGATTTCTCTCCCTTCATTTGTCCCTTCTTAGTTATTGAACTAATTAAGAAATTTAAAACCTTACCTGCTCTCTCTCTCTCTCTCTCTCTCTCTCCCTCTTACACACGCACACACACACATATGCACAAAGTTCTGCTTATGATGAATTAAGGATTAAGCTTCACTGATGCATCTGTCAACTAGATACACCTCAAAACAGCATATATATTATCTTCGGTAGATATCGAAAATAGAATCATATTTGAATAGAATCAGCATCATATTAGTTTCTCTATGAATTAATCTTGCAAACATGAATATATGCATGCTTCAAAGATCACAGCAGATCAGCAAAATCATTGAATTCCATCAATGAAGGGCAAAATTTTTGTAGATCAATAGTGATGGAGATGCAGTTTAGCATTGGCAAAGTGTCATGCCAACGACAAAAATGCAGGTTATTAAAGTCAAAATACCAATAAGTACAAAAATCGCATCTAACAGATCCTCATATAGTATGTAGCAAGTAACATACTCCAAAGGGTTTTCAAATAACCTTTAGTTAAAAGTGATATTTGAAGTTGAACATTTTGTCTAGATCAGAAAAAAAGTTTTAACATTTTGTCATTCCAGACAAAGTGGAGAGAATTTGATGGACCACATTGATGACCAAAACAATAATATTGAATGGAAAGAAATGAAGCAATAAATCTACCATTCAACAACTAACTCTCATTCCACCATGTCCAATAAGTACTTTTCATTTCTATCTTGAAATTTAACTATGTATAAATAAGGTGATTGGGACTTCATAACTATGGCTTTGTAAGCATGACATGGAATTTTGCTGACAGTTATGGCAAAGAATTAGCTTTTCAACTTATGCACAGGATGAGAACCACTTCTAGCGAAGTTGGTTGCTCATCTCCCTCCCTCCAGTGGTGACCAGGGTTCGAGTTCCACGGGAGGCAGGGCTTTGGGGGCTAGAGCTATGGATAGCATCTGGACCCCCATGTGCTAATTCTAACACCCCCACTAATCCCCGCTGATGTATACAATGTTAACCAAAAAAAAAAAACTTATGCACAGAATGACAGAACCATATTAACATCAGCATAATGTTTAAGCAACAATGACTCAATGAGCAGGAACAATGTCTTAAAGTAGATGAAACCCTGGAGCTAAGGGAAGTAAGCAAAGAAAGAATGAAAGCAAATAGTGCTTAAGCAAAATGCGGAATGGCCATTGTTATCTGCATAAAAATTCAAGATGACCAAGGCCGTTGGCCCGCTGGTCATGTTGGAGCACTTTATGCTCTGAGGTCTTGGGCAGCTGGGCTCGAGCTGATGAAAAACATCAACCCCCTGGAAGTAATCTAATAACTCATTAACCCGCTAGTATCGTATTTCGTGCAACAAAGGAAAAATGTCAAATTCTTAAACTTTGATGGGGGCTCAATTGATCCAGTACACTTGAACATGGTAAAATGTCAAATTTGTTCTGGAACGACGAGTCTCCCATAATTAATCCCAAGTTGCAAAGATTATCAGATTCAATATCCACCAAGTTATGGTAGGCTGGTAGCTAATTCCCAATCAAGAAGTCAACTGTAGGCAGTAACCATGGGTTTACTTGCTGGGATCTATAACCAAGTGTCTTTAAAAGCTTTAAGCATTTGATGTATTGGTTTTCAGGAAAAACTTCTGTGATCATCTTCAAAACTGTTTTTGAATCATCTCATGACTAATTGATTTCGCCCCAATCAGTTTTAGGGGAGCATTGAAGAATTAGGTGCACAGATTATTGAGATGTATTTGTTTTCACCCACATGTTAATAAGATTTTAGATTATTGACTTAGATTTGACAAGTAGTTGGATAGCATATTGAGCAGGGAAAAATCTGCACTTGAAATAGTTATGGCGTGAGACAGCGGCCAAGAAAACCACCAGGATGTCAATTGTGTAAAAAATTGCACTCCTTGGCCTTTATGGTTGCGGTTTATGGCGAAGGCTATCTTGAGGGAAAAGAATCCCAATTCTGGCAGTGGACTTGACGAGCAAGTCTTCCTAACTGGGTCTGCCCTACCATCAAGGAGCTTCCCAAGAGCACGGACTTGGGAGATGCGCACAAAAGTTCTGGAAGTAATTGGACATGGCAGGCAAGTCTTTCTTAACTAGGTGTGTCCTAAAATCAAGGAGATTCCTAAGATTTGGATTTGTGAAATATACCGTAACTGTATTTAGATTCTTCATTCATATATCTTTATGGTGGGCCTAGGTCCTGCACTAGGTCATTTGAAGACAAATGGAATTCAAAGCACTAGTTGAAATTAAGCTTCCTTTATCACATAAAATTTACAAAATCTTAGCACTCTTGGGAAACTCTAAATAGGTCGTGTACTGTGAAGAAGGAGATCCCTGCAACCAGGATAATTAGTGTATGGCCTCATCCATAAAAGAGTATCTTGCTTGCTTTGTTTCCAATATACTAATGGTTTCTTATCAAACAAGGCCTTGGGTCAAGGCATGCACAAGTTGGCCCGGACATCCGGTAATCAAAATGAAAAAACAATGCCTTGTGTCTTGGAGATGAAAGGCTAAGATTCAAATGCTGGGGCTTAAAAAACGGATTGATTACATTCTAAACTTCTATGAGAGGAAAAGTTTGAAAAAAAAAAAGGTGGTCGCAGAAGGCAAACATCACAAAAAAAATTAAAATAAAAAATAAAAAAGGACAAGGAAAGGGGTCAAAAGAAGTAACTATCGACTACCTTTGTTAAGTTGGTGTTTAGGGAAGATACGTGCACTTGGAATCTATATCTGCGAAATTAGCAGGAAATTAGGAAAGGAGAGAAATGGAGCATATAAAGACAACTAAGGAACCAAATTTAACAGCACAGCAATAAACAACTACAGATTCCTCTCAAAGGTTGGATTTTTGTTTATTCCAACTTAAGCATTTTAATTCTTATTTCTTTCACTCTTTATCCTATGCCAAGTAACAACTTCCCTAAGAACATAACATGTAAGTGGAGATCAAAAGGGGAGAAGGGACAGCGATGCACACCAACCCACCCTAGCCAGCCACATTAGTTCAAAAATATTTTTCCGATGAAATTCAGATTAATTTGTGTAAGCTAAACCGTCCAAATCTAATGAGAATCTTGTCATATTGCCCATCAAAGGAGAAGTCATTTTCTGAAAACCATCTCATCGAGCAAAGACCAACATAGTAAGTTGTTTACGCTAACATCAACATAATGATGCTTAGCCAAAAAAAAAAAACACCAACATAATGATGTTCCTTCAGAAATTTCCAGCGAGCAAGCTAATGCGCAAAATTATAACACAACACGCGACCCTCAGCAACGTCGATGGAAAATCATGTCAAAGACAGATGCCACTACTGTGATTTGGCACAACCAACATGATAGTTACAAGAACATGCTTTTTAGGAGGGCTTCCCAAAGAACTAAAGCTCTATCCATATTTGAGAGATAGTTAGTTGTTGAAGAGTAGATGAAATGGTGGTTTTGGAAGGCAGATGAAAAGATATTACCACCTCAGAATGCATGCGACGTTAAAGTGATCCTCATTGCAAATAGGAAACAAATGCCTCATGAAATTATATGGAGGAGAGCTTTTTTATTTTTTTTCTAAAGAAACTTGATGAGTGTCCGTGCATTTCTTATGTCACCCAATCATGAATACCAATGCTTTACAGTATGAGGTCATTCAAGTTTCGAGGAGGGTATATGACCATCTCTATCCCTTTTTAGTTATTGGACCGCCACCCATTTTTAAGTTACCTACATTTGTCCCTTTTAGTCATTGGACCCCCCCAACACAACGCCGCCCGCCCCCCCCCCCCCCCCCCCACCCCCACCAATTCTTCATTTACCTTCCTTTGTCCTTTTTTGTTTTGGTATTAATTTTGTCTTTTTTGAATTCTTGTTAGATTCAGATTAACTTTTCGGATTGGCATTTGTCTTGACAAGAGAAGTCTAAAAGGTAAAAATTATTACCAAAAACAAAACAATGTGCCCTAAAGATGAAAAAATATCTAACTTGTGTCTTCTTTTTTTTTCTATCTTTAGGCCGAGTTTCCCTTCACGCTTATTTTCCTTCACAAAATATAAAGGGAAATGAGCCCCTATAGCCGGTTTAGCTCCGTACGGAAACATGGCCTTAATGTCGTTCTATACTTCTATATGAATATTTTTTCAACTACGTTTCACAATTGTTTATTTTTTTCGATTCCTCATGTCGAGACAACTGATTAAATTACGACGAAAAGCAAATAAAAAGTTATGAAAATTAAATAGTACAAAGAAAATACAAGACCAAAAATTTAGGAAGAACAAGCCCCAAATCTCTCTCTCTCTCTCTCAAACACAAGGCCGCAAAAATGTGGCCATAGAAAAGCCTCATTGATGCATCAGTAAATCAAATGAGCAACAGCAAACCAGCTAGATACGAATCAGTACCCCAAATGTCATCTTAATTTGGAAAATTTTGTAATGAGAATCAAAGTAGATTAGAATCAGCTTCTTAGAACTCTCTGCATGAAGGAAACTCGCAAACGAATGTCAATAATTGAATGGGGCAAAAATAAACGCAAAAACTAACGTTTGGTTTCCGAACAAAGCAGTGAGGTTTTGATGGTTCACATTAATGCCTGAAACAATGATGTGGAAAGAGAGAGAAACGAAGACAAAAAATCTACCATTCCACAACTAACTCTCTCATTCTACATCAAAATAAGTCATTACCATACCCTACTTAAAGTTGCTCTTTCGAATGAGTAAGGTAAATGGGGTTTCCCAAGTATGGTTTCGTATTTATGGTAAAGAGTTAGCTATTCAACTTGTGTACGAAACTACATCAGTAGTGAACTAATGTTGTAAGCAACAATGACCCAATGAGAAGGAGCAATATCTCAAAGTAGATTCCAGACACCCAGGAGATACAAGGAAGAAGCAAACAAAGACTGAAAGCAATTACCACTTGAGGAAAATACATCTAGGCACCAAAATGGACATGGTTATCAGACCGTAATGGATAATATCCAATAATTGTCAACTATTCATATAACGATTCAAGCACAGCCATACACCCTACACCGCAGAAACTTGCCTAGCCTATTCCGTGGGGACTTGGGAACTATTATATCGTGGTGATTACAAATCCCTTCTTCTTCGTCAAAAGTGAAGGAACGTGATTGTGGGAGAAGTTAAAAGAATCAATATAACAAGAAGCTAACAAGAAATCTGCCAAACCAAGCCACAGGTTGAGCAAAACATGTATTACAATATGAGTTAGCTATGCGTATGCAAATCTCCTGCCTCGCATGGTGTGTTGGCTACTCTGTATCTTTTACTTTAGTGGGGCTCAACTAAACATAATACAGCAAAGTCCAACATTGTTGGTTACAAAAGTATCGTGAACTGCATAAGCCTGGGGGCAACCTCACCTTAATAGTTAACTTTGGGGGGCTTATTTCTATCCCCCCAAAAATAGAGTAACATGGTAAGCTTAGTTTGTAGGAGGTTTTGGGTCCAAGTCTCTCCAATTATATTTGTTACCCTTCTCTCCTTTGGGGGGCTACACATGGGAGAGCGTGTTGGATTCAGATTCAGGAATTTTAAGATGACTTGAAAGAGGAATTGTTAAACACACAGCAAATACAATACATGCATTTAGGTAACTACAGACATCAGGTGTGTATATACAATTTTCCAAACTTTTTAGAAATAATTATTGGTTCAGCAGTTAACATCGTGGTCATCAGAAGATGCTAATCTTAATAAGGTCCAAAGTTGAACTCCTATTGCTTTCTCTTCGTGCACAAAGTGAGCAACCATCTTTTCTGGATTCCTGGGATCCAAAGGATAGCCAAAACAAAAACTTCAAGATGCAGAATAGTGCATGCTCATTTCATGCTAGAATTGATACCAGGTAGATAATAAGCTGCCACCTCATAATTCTTATGGGGATTTTCCTCGTCAACCAAAACTGATGAACGGGAAGAAAACTATAACTTGATGGTTGATACCTTCTGTTACCAGCCTTTTTGACATATTTTGTCACTTCTTAGGGTAAAGCAATTTGCAATTCCAACTCAAGGCTTAGACCAGAAAGTTACCCTCGTTGTGGTTAATGGTCCAACGTCTTCTCAAAGAGAAAGTAGTACCCCTATCAGGAATGGCCACTCCCCATCTCGTAACACTAGAAGAGGGGGAAGGAGCAGCTACTCCCAGTCAAGTGGAGGGTTACATAGGCATTTCACCCCACCTGCACAATGCACTACAATTTTTGCTTTGATAGGTAAATTTGACAAAATACAGAAGGAAAGTCTGTACCCTGAATCCTGATCATACCCTTGAACATATCCTCTAATATGTTTATTTGCATAATCCATTGTTCCCACTCCTCACAAATTCGTGTTGCAAGCTAAGTATCTTTCACACCCTTTTAACCTGACATTTTTTCGTTACCATCTCTGGTAGTATCACACATAACTATACAAGCAACTGTATCTTGTCATCATTGCAAAAAGAAGCTTATTTAAGAAAGGCTGCAAAAATAGCCCTTCCTCTTTTTCTAAACTTTTGAGCTAGCCTATTACCATTTTGAGCCCCAAGTGGTGAAAAAATCGTCAACTCCATGTTTCTTTAAAAAATTGGAACTAAATGACTTCGCCAAATCTACAGCCAAACAATTTATGATATGAAGCATCAACTATAACCTAAAAGAGATGCATTGATAGAAAGTGGATGCAAGTAGTCGTACAGGTTGAATGAATAAAGTCATACAGAATTGCTAGCTGGAAAAACGACATCATGCTAACAGCCAATCCATTACAGTTAAAAAAAAAAAAAACTTACATGGAGTAGATGGTTCACCTCTCTGTCCTGCTTACTGCGTTAGCCTTTAAGGGCAAGACAGGTTGCTCTCAGGGCTCTAAAGTTGCATGGCCTATTCCACGGGGAAAGCTAGGTAGCACAAGACTGCATTTTATCTCTTCCTTGCATGCCTCCTCTTAACTGCACTTAAAGAAACCAGCCCAGACAAGAAGGGCATGCATTGAAACATCAAGGAATTGAAGTTAAAAATGGATTGTAAAATCTCTCCCAAATAACTCTTAATTTGTACTAACTAGCAAGGAAGTTCACGGTAGCAGTTGTTTTTGATACTTGGACAATTCTGGAGAAACAACAGCTATTTTCAAGACAATGTTGTAAAATGAAAAATCTACACCCTACCATGACAAGAAACAATAAAAAGTTACAATATGATAGACCCAAAAGAAGTTACACGTGACAAACTCCAAATGGCTGCACTTAAGAAAAGATTTTAGATAACTTATTAAGATATAGAATCAGAGATCACTTAATGTAATATTAGGACCTCTTAATTACCTAATAACTTAAGCTTTTGGAATTGATATAAACTTGGCCAATTGGGAACTAGAAAAGCAATTTAAGTGCTTGTCGAGGTCGCATGTTCGAATTCCACAAATTAGTGTCTAAGACACGTACACATACGAACGCATGCACAGAGAATTAGCGAAGAAAATAGGAGTTAAGAGAGGAAACTGGCTGACCTGCTTTGTTCATTATACAGCAGGTCTCGAAAAATCGGCATTGACTATTGTAGGATCGGTCCGATTTCTGAGTGGACAAATACTCTTTAAGAGAATAGATGTGCCGGAGAGGTTGTAATAGCCATGGAAAAGGATGAAATGAGTGATCTAGAAGGGTGAAGAAGAAGAGCAGGGGTGAACAGAGAGGGTAGGCAGTGGAGACCCAAACCCAAGAGATCCCTAGGAGGAAAGACAATAGAGCCCCTGAAAGAGGATAAGACCTCCTTTGAAATCAGTGCTCACCAACTTTCTCTCTCTAGGAACTGTTCACAAGCTCAATCGCTTCTGAGGTTCAATGAAGAAACGTTCATTTTTATAGCCCACACGAGCTAATGCTCGGGCACCAAGTGGCGCGCTGATAAAATGACACGTGTCCCTTCTGTACCCCCTGACCGCCGAGGTGTCGCTACCCTCGCGATGACCGCGAGTATGACGGTATGCGTATCCTCTTATTCGCGGAGATCCTCTTCTTCTTTTACAGCCACCAAGCCACTAGATCCCCTTCCTTCCCGTAGGGCAAGGTCGTGACCTACTCGGTCGCGCCAATACCGCTTGCCAAGCCTCAAGGGGCCCCTCGGGTCCTGCCTAAAGGCCGGAGCAGACATAAGAGTCTGGGCAATTTCCCTGGTGCCTTGGTTAAACCGCATTAATCGCGCCAAGTGTCCACCGGAATGAATATAACTCTCTCCTTAAGGGAGGAATTTGAGCTCGCGACCCTTATACGGGCGCTGCAAAGCTATGGGTAGCACAAGGCTCCCACGCGCAAGGCCACGTGTCGCGCGACTGAGGCGCCACGTGGCGAGCTAGGGTTCGTTGGTCAAATCGTCAACCCCGCGAAGACGAGTACACGTGTCAGCTGTTCATTGGGTAGTCAAACGGTCAACGGTCGCGCCTATTGACCTTTCCTACAACTATTCTTGAAGATAATAAACGGAAAAGCGCCGTTGATGATTGTGATCGGTGCCATGCGGACTGAATAAACAATCTAGGGTTAGAGAGAGAGAGAGAGAGAGAGGAGGAGGAGGAGGAAAGCAAAGTTCGTTAAGAGTCGTTACGCCAGATCCTATCCGGACACCCAAATAATTCTAATTCAATTTCCAAAATTACCCTTGTTCATTATTATTTTTTTCAAGCTTTTATCTAATTGGTTTCCATCCCAACTGAGTGTCCATCATTGTCGTCACTTTTCATTCTAGAATTTGGTTCACACTTCACAGTTGGACTCTTGAACAAATCAAGGCCGTTTGTACTGTATAAAACCCTAAACACAACTCAACAAGGGATTCTCACCTTAGCAAGCTGTTACTTCTCACGCCTCTCTCTCTCTCTCTCTCCGGAAATTCCAACGCCCAAAATCGAGCAAGAACGCAGAAAGCATACCAGTACGTGACTGGAAATTTGGTACTCTGTACCCTTCTCTCTCTCTAACGCTCAAGAACAAAGTCTCCATTCTTTTCTTTTTTTTTCCTATCAGTCGATCATAGTAAGGCCTTCTGGTGCCTAAGTCGAAATATGTTCTTTTTTCTATTCATTCGAGCTTTGAATTTTGGTTTTCTCGAAATAGTTTGGATATCTTCATAATTAGATCAAATGATTCAGACTGCATTTGTATTCCAATCCTTAAAATATGGTATGATTTCTTCTCAATAAGAAATTGTATGATACGTTTTGAATCAGGATACGCTATTATATCGTAAGATAAGTTATCGTATTGAATCGGGATATGCTATTATATCGTAAGATAAGAAGACATTGATAGAATTCCTATAAAGAAAACATGGGATGAAATACGTATCATTTTTGAATAAAATAATACCACTCGTAGGATACGTATCCGTATAGTAGGATTTTAACAACCAGACTCGATCTATCCAATGAATTTGAACCACCGATCCATCCAATGAACTTGAACCCCCCTTTTCAGTTATTTCTGAGGATTTTCATCCCCAAGCACGAATTGCTTTCTGCACCCGGATCAAAAACTAGATCGAAGTTTGATGCGTTTATTGGACAAGTGAATCGTAAATGAGTTTTTTTTTTTTTTTTGCATTCGTTAATTCCGCATCTAATCTATCTTAAGTGATTTGGGGGGAGAGATGAATGTTTACGGAAATCGAATTTTGTCCATGTGCCAACTGCAATTCACTCCATTTGTGTAAACGAGCTTTAATCGAGTCGATTTTTGAGTAGCTAAATTTTTTTTATACATAATGGGCCGGAAAAATCTCCCATATACACCACTTTTTTGGGTCTACCATACCCCTTTTCGAATTTTTGTGACTCTTGTTATGAATTTTTGTGGACTAATATTGAGATTTGTGGTAGTTTATTTTTAGGGAAGATGATGGCCAATGACGTGTTTTGATAATTAATACCCGTCAAAGACATTTTCAGCATTAATAAATGTTCTCAGCATGTCTTTGATGTGTATTAATTATCAAAACACGTCCTGAACCGTCATTTTCACTTATTTTTAAGAATTCTTGTGGCTTCTTTTATGAATTTTTGTGGTTGTATAATAAGATTTTGTAGTCAAATTCATATTGAACCTTTTACGAATTTTGGTGGTATTGTTTATGAAATTTGCGGTAAAAAAGGGCAGCTTAAAGTTATGTACTTTTGTAGTGTTGTTTACAATTTTTTATGGGCTAAAACCAAACCCAAGTACATGCTCACCTCTCTTTAACAACTGCATAGGTTTGACCCGGAAGCACACGTGTACATGTATCCAGTAGTGCCATTAATAGGCTTTGATTCGAATTCGTAGTTGGACTGAAGAGGGGGATTTCTCGCCACCGTGGTAACGGCCAGTCCTCCCGGACGGTAGCTATGGCTCGAACCGGACATTTCACAGGCGAGTCGGGAGCCCCTATGGTCACACCCAGAGAAGAATTGCTACGCTGGTCGTCCCCTCTACCTTTTTATGATAAAAAAAAAAGAGTACATGCTCACCTTGGACGTATAGATAATTGCCTAATTAAAGACCAAAAAAACATCCAACCTACCTAAAGACCTGACAGCTTCCTCAAGGCCCCGTTCCCGTTCCAGAACACGACTAATAATTATTTATTTTTTAAGAAGGTAATTTCAAGCTCAAAAATAAAGGGTTTAATAAAATTTAAAAATATGCAATATGGATTTTGTTTGAAAGATCTCGATGAGATTTTTAATACGGTGCAAAAAAATTCAAAAAATTATTTTTCATTTATATTATTTTTGAGTTTGAAGATGTGAAATAAGTACTTATTTTCCAATGAGGTGTTATGGGACGGACCCTAATTCTGCCTGGAGACTAATTAATTCCTTACGGTACATATACGGGCATTTGTATCTCGTCCTAATTGGTGTTGTGTTTGTTGTTGGTCTTTTTCAATTCAAAGATGGGGGTTGAAAGTGGTGAAGGTGCTGCTGCCGTAGAGGAGAAATACCAACAATCCCTAGGCATATCCTCGGATGCGGGAAACACCTCCAAACGCTTCGACGACGATGGCCGCCCCAAAAGAACCGGTAATGTCACCCTCCCTCCTCTTATCTTGATTAGGATCTGGCTTCTTAGGCGTCCAACGGGTGAATTTCAAACTCGGCCCTTCATCTTAACAATTTATATCGACAATCAATACTCCAAATTGCATAAGGTGGCGTTTCGGTTTCTGAAAAAAAGAACTTTTAAAAAAAGAAGATAATTTTAAGTTCAAAAATCATGTGTTTACGGAAATAATTTTCCTACTAATATAGATCTTGTTTGATAGATCACATTAAGATCTTTTAAATTCTGTAAAAAAAATTGAAAAAATATTTTTCATTTTCTTTATATTTGAGTTTAAAATTACCTCCGTTTAAAAAAAAAAAAAAGGAAACTTTTAGAAAAAGCGGAACACCCCTAAGTATCATTTAAGCAAATCTGGACCATTAAAAGGGGAATGCTAGGTACAAAGAAAATGATCGGTTGAAATTACGTGTCTCTGCGATCCAAAAGCCGTAGACAAGAAACGGATTTTTACTTTAGTTGCAACTAGAAGGTGGGCACACATTACCTGTGTGCACATCAATACTAGAATAGACTATTAAATTCTACTTCTAGTATTTTTTATTTTTTTTTTGCACTATACATAAGACAATTACTGTATTTCGCACTAACAAGTAAGAACAGATGAACTTGTGTATTAATAACATAAAAGTTTCATAATTGTTTGATTACTAATAGGGGCTAAAGACACCACTAAACGGGTCATCTTTATATATATTTTAGAAGGATTAAGTTACTTTGCGAATTGAGAAAAAGAAGATATAAATTCAATTATTACAATTATAGCTGAAAGTGCAGTTTTCATAAAATTCAGAGGGGAAGTTAGAACCTTCGCTTGCTACTAGTAATGTGGTTTTCTCTCTTTCTGTGAGGTAGGGGGAGTTTGGACTACAAGTGCCCACATAATAACAGCAGTGATAGGATCTGGGGTTCTTTCCTTACCCTGGGCCATTGCTCAGCTGGGATGGATAGCTGGTCCAACAGTGATGCTCCTCTTCTCTTTTGTGACTTTCTACACTGCTGCTCTCCTCGCTGACTGTTACCGCTCCGGTGACCCAGTCACCGGCAGGAGAAACCATACTTACATGGAAGCTGTGGAATCTAATCTTGGTATGAAAATTTCAAATCCTTAATTTGCCCATCCATTTCAGACAAAATCCAAGTTTGGTGTATTTTAATCAGTTGAAAAGCATTACAGTATTTTAAACAGGTGGGCTTAAGGTCAAGATGTGTGGTCTAATTCAGTATTTAAATCTATTTGGAACTGCAATTGGATACACCATTGCAGCATCTTTTAGCATGATGTAAGTAAACAATCATTTTTCTTTTTCTTGGTTATTGTTTTTGCGATTTCGGATTAAATGGTTTACATTCTTTTGATACACAGGGCAATCAAACGGACTAGTTGTTTCCATGAGAGTGGTGGGAAAAATCAATGCCATATATCAAGCAACCCATACATGATTTTGTTTGGCATCACTGAAATAATATTTTCCCAGATACCAAATTTTGACCAGATATGGTGGCTCTCAATTATTGCTGCGGTCATGTCTTTTACCTACTCATCAATTGGTCTCGCCCTTGTAATTGCCAAAGTTGCAGGTTGTTATTGCTCTAAAACTTTGAAGGATGAAGAAGTCCATCATTTTTTTAATTACAAAATTGACCTTGTATGAAAACTGACTCATTCATTTTCACGGGTTTTTCAGCTCATGGGATTAATAGTGGTAATCTTACTGGTGTAAGAATTGGAACTGTGACTCAAGCCCAAAAGGTATGGGGGAGCTTCCAAGCTCTTGGTGACATAGCTTTCGCCTACGCTTACTCTATGATTCTTATTGAAATCCAGGTACATTCTGACCCATTCAGTTCACCAAGGCTGTGTTTGGATTTTATACAGGGATTTACCAAGTGGAAGAAAATAACGTCACAACTAAAAGGATGATGTTGTGGTCTTCACGTAACTGTCTTATTTCCTTTGCCTCTGCGATCCAAACTGATCAATTTTCTTTGAGGGTCTTCGCTAGCCTGAAAGACAAATTTTGAGTTAAAACTGATTGATTTTTCTTTGTATATCAGGACACAATCAAATCCCCACCATCAGAAGCAAAAACAATGAAGAAGGCAACCTTATTAAGTGTTGGTGTGACCACAGCTTTCTACATGCTTTGTGGGTGCATGGGATATGCAGCATTTGGGGACCAATCACCTGGAAACCTCCTCACTGGTTTTGGGAGTTTTAACCCATTTTGGCTGCTTGATATTGCCAATGCTGCAATTGTGATCCACCTTGTTGGGGCATACCAAGTTTACTCCCAGCCACTTTTTGCATTTGTTGAGAAATGGGCAGCAGAGAAATGGCCCGGCAATGAATTCATCAACAAGGAAATCAAAATCCCAATCCCAGGTTTTCGCCCGTATAACCTAAGCCTCTTCCGTTTGGTATGGAGGACAGTTTTTGTTATAGTCAGCACTGTAATATCTATGCTTCTCCCTTTCTTCAACGATGTGGTGGGATTTCTTGGGGCGATTGGGTTTTGGCCGATAACAGTGTATATTCCAGTCGAGATGTATATTGCCCAGAAGAAGATAGCAAGGTGGAGTAGCAGATGGATATGCCTCCAATTGCTTAGCATTGTTTGTCTTATAATTTCTATTGCAGCTGCTGCTGGTTCTATTGCCGGCGTTGTTCTTGATCTCAAGACTTACAAGCCATTCCAAACAAGTTTCTAGACCTGTAGTGTTTTTTTTTTTTTTTCCTTGCAATTGATTTAGAGAAGGAAGTAGTTAACAAGTTTCTACATTGTGTTTTTGGGTCAAGGGTTTCGGATTTTAATAATTATCATATTTCTCTCTTCACTCATTATTCTTATTTTCAATCATTACTTTCTCCCTTTTTTTCCTCTCTCCAATCATTATTCTATATGTCTCTCTACACTCATTACCTATAAATCCAAATTCTAAATTCTAAAATGAATAGAGTGGGTAGTTCGAGATCAATGTTTTTTAGACCGAGGTGCATGGAAGCTAACCCGGACACTTAAATTATCAAAAAGAAAGTAGTTCCAAATGAATGTTTCATTACAAACCTCAAGTAGTTGGTTTTGTGGTGTTTTTTTCTTATTTAATTGTAAACAAATTATGGCAAAGACCATTTTGACCCCCTGTGATTTGGGCCATGTGCGATGCGCCCCTAATAGTTCAAAAGTGTGCACATAACATTCTGTGATTTGTGAAATGTGCAAACAGGTCTCCTACCGTCGTGCTGTCATATTTTTCTTCTATATTACTAACATTCATAGCATTAAAAGACTTTTTTGTCCTCATCTTTCACACCTGTCTCTCTCTCTCTCTCCCTCTCTCCTTTGCTCCGATCCTCCCTCTCTCTTCCTCCCTACCACCGACAAAAACTGTAGTAAACTCCATTTTTCAAAAATTTTGAAATATTGCGCAATTTATGTTTTGTTTGGTTTAGTGTTTGAATTTTTTTTTGAAAAATAGTAGGGGTAATAAGTGGAGAGAGATAGAGAGAGAAAAGTTGAAAGTAGGAGAAATTTAAGGGAAATTTTTTGAAAAATGCTTTTTAAATTCTAAAGAGAACAAGGAATAAATGAAAGGCGGTTGTCAGAGAAAGTCTGTGCATCATAGGCGGGAGGGAGTTTGGTGTAGTTGTGGTTGATGGAGGATGACAGGATGTGGCGGAGTGGGAGGGAGAAGGGAGGGCGACAGTGATAACGCCAATTTGAAGAATTAAAGGAAGGGATAAAGAAAAAGACAAAAGGGTATTTTTCTCTTATATTTTTTTTCCAAAATTCAAAATTACGTTAATATGGATGAAAAATATGACAATAAGGGGTGTCTGCACATTTCACAAATCACGAGATGTTATGTGCACACTTTTAAACCATAAGAAATATATCTGCACATGGCCCAAACTACATGGTTAAAATGGACTTTGCCCAATAAATTACTTGTGCAAATTTTATTATTTATTTTTTAATGGTTTTCCCAAGAGATACTTGGGACAATTCAAAAAACCAGGAGTTCTTGCGTCCGTTCTTGAAGGGCAGTTATCATTATCAAGAACCAATTTGAGAAAGTGTACGGCCTCTGACAAGCTGGCTCCCAAGGCAATTTTGAAACGAAAAATTATACTATGCCCTTGGGACATGTTCGTATGGTGCACGAGGGGCTCTTTACACCACACAAATATGTGCGAGCCACTGTTGTCTAAATTAACTTGTGTATTTAGTTTTGAATAGAAAAGATATTAATTCAGATCCTAGAAATACTAATGAATTGTTGATGTAGACTATACACTGTTGTCTAAATTAACTTGTGTATTTAGTTTTGAATAGAAAAGATATTAATTCAGATCCTAGAAATTCCAAACTTGCATGAATGATGTGAAAGAGATTGATGTAGTATGATTTCCTCTATAATATTGCAACGAAGATTGATCTTGATTCCTCAACAAAGATTGATACTGATAGGGTTGTCATAAATCATTATTAATTAAAACAAGAAGGAAAAAAGGATGGGGAAAAAAATATTATTCTGTGTTTACATAAAATTTTACGAATTGTAGGTTTTAAGATTTTAGTGTGTCAAAATTAATTTCTATATTTGCTCCAAAATTCTCTTACTAGCATATTTTTTAAATTCTAGAGATTCAAGAAGATGACAAAAGGGCTTCAAAATCTAAGAAAATGTAAATTTGTGACGCTTTTATAACCAGGTATTTTGATAAAAGAAAAAGAAGGCTTAAAAAACTGAGAAAAACTAAATTTGTAATGCTTTGAGACAAGTCCAAATTTTCTTTGCATTTGTTTGTATTTGGTTTAAAAATTGGTCAAACCAACAATTCAGAAAAAAAAAAATTAAAGAACATAAGACATAGAGCTTTTTTTTTCTTTTCTTTTTTTTATCAACAGCAAGTTCATTTCATATAAAAAGATTCCAAAGATTTCATCACAATATGTAGGAATAAATCAAAATTACCAAAATCTAGACATGGAACATAGACATGGAACACATCCACTGCGGAAGCAGACCATACATAAATACAGGGCAAAAGAGCTGACGTGATTCTTCAACTATGTAATTAAATACATCCACGACTCATACCAATTTTTATTACTCCCTCCGTCCCATTTTCATTGTCCATTATTCATTTTTCACTTTTTTGTCTCTTGCTTATATCTTTCAATTTATAATATTTTTCATGATTTTGACATCTTTGTATTATAGAACAAATTGAAATCTATCAAATAAGATCCATATTGCATATTTTTGGAGATTCACATTGAAAGATATAAGCGATTGAAAACTGCACGAATATCAAGAAAGGACAATGAATTTGGGACGGAGGGAGTATTTAACATATGAAAAATGGAGTACACTTACATCAGCTGGGTTTTTTTTTATCCGATACATAGATCTGTTGCAAATAATAATATTTACTACTCCCTCCGTCCCTTTTTAATTGTCCTGCTTCGTAACTCCAACTTATTAAAAAGACATCATCATTATACCTTTCACATCAACTTTTTCCTTCACTTTTCCTATTTACCCATCATCATTACTCTTTTACTTACTAACTTTTCAAAATAAAATCTACTTTTAGGAACAAAATAGTCAATGCACCAACTTTTACCCACTAACTTTACAAAATAGACACTTAATAAGGGACAGCCCAAAATGGAATACTGGACCATAAATAAGGGACAGAAGGAGTATAAAATAAGGTTTACATCGTTAACTATCGCAATACCCTTGTCTAGGTTTCAAACAACCCCAAATATTTAGCGAAGCGCAATTACACTGAATTAGGCTTCACAAACTCAACGATATTTTGATAAAAAGTTGGGTATTTGGAAAGTTGATCTTTGATTCTTTCAAACAAGGATTTTTCCTTTTCCTTTTCCTGTTTGTTAACAATAATTTAACAACTACTACTACTTTAATTATTTTCACGGTTATCCAAAAAATGCCCCAACAAACCGGAGACGTTGACCCATAGAGAGGTTCCTGGATCTTGACGAACCCGCCTGGCATCGGGGCTTTCTTCGGTTAACTTTTTAGTTTTAATTTTCAATTATTATTTTATTTTTTTCTTCAAATATTATCTTATTTATCTAATTATTACTTTCTCATTTCTCTCCAATCAGTACCCCTATCTTCAATCATTACTCTATTTCTCTCTCCACCAATTACCAAAACTAAATTCCCAACCAAACAAAATCTAGATAATTACCGTCCCCTAGGGAAAAAATATTTGGTGGTTTTTGGTTACCGCCACGTGATATTTCAAAATTGTTATCTACCACACATTTTTATGGGGTCTAGAATCAGATGTATAGACTCATTGAAATGTGTGGCGGAGGACGAAAAATTATTCAATGGTAGATGGATCCCTGATTTCCCTCCTCACGGAAATATGTGGCAAAGAAGGAAAAATTATTCAATGATAGGTGGATGCCCCAATCTCAATCCTCCCACATGTTACTATAGAGTCCGTCAAATTATACGAAGCTCACACAAATGCATGGTGCGGAGAGAGTCGGCGCATTCACATACCATGCCTCAGGAGCACGAATGTGGGCACCGAATAATCACTTGTGGGTGTTGGGGGAGGACTGAGGTCTAGTCCAGTTTTTTACTTGTCCAGTTTTTGGGGAAAAAAAAATTTCAATGCAACGGTTTTTATAAACACCCTTCTACCGGATGTGAACTTATGTATATGTGGAACTCACCCCGTATGATAGAGGCACTACAAATAACAATGAAATTGGAATTTTTCTTTTTAGTTTTGGGCCTTTGTGGGTCCCTCACGAACCCACAATGCAGATAAATATTGTTCATTTTGTAAATCTCATCGAGCACGTCCTCCTCCTAAAAAAATTAGTTTCTCGATCCAAAAAATTAATTTAATCGAACATGAATAGATACATAAACGAAACAGAAGGGTGTTGGGGTGAGTTGAGTAATTTCTCCGCGTACAGGTGTTCGTCTCCTAGCTCTGTAGGACTTTTTTGCTTCTTCCACAAACAAAGAGTAATGAATGTGGACAGAGAGTGACAATCAATCAGTCCCCTTCCCTCACGGCGCACGTTAACACCGGCCCCTCCACTTCCTCTTCTCCCTCTCCTAGGAAACGTTACCATCGAGATTTCGCTCCATTTCCGTTTCCTTCAGTCGTACTCATCAATCAATCACTCCCCCGGCGCATGTTAGCCTCTTATCGCCACCGACTCTCTAATTCTCTGCTTATATCCCCTGCCATCTCCTGGATGAATTCCGACTGCATTTCAGTACTAGAAGTCTCGCATTTGGTAATGAGCCTCTCTCTCTCTCTCTCTCTCTCTCTCTCTCTATATGCATTGGATCCGAAACCATCTCACTTTTGCTGTTTTCCAACGCTCTGTTCTTAGCTCCATTTGTTGTGTAAAACGAATCTACGTATAGATATACGTGCATTTTCACACGTATTATATGTGCAATCTCTCATATGTGTAGTTGTTGTACATTAAGTAGTCGCCTCTGCAGAGTTTTAAACGTACTCTGTATCTGATCAGAACGTACCATAGCTCAAAAATATGTAAAATATCTCCACGTGTGTGCTGAGTGCATATCTCTGTGTGTGTGTACTAGACGCCTGGGCTGTTGGGCTGGGCACAGCCGATGCGTGTGCAAATCGTGTTATGCAAAGGATGGAAAGAAGAAAATGTTGAGTTGAGATTAATCTGCAATGAAATCTGGGAGAAAAGACGGGAGAAGAAATTTGGAGTGGCCGTTCCTTTTTCTTCCTTCTTGACAGTTTTTTGGGCAGTTAAAGGGGTAGTTTGGGGAACAAAAGTGTAAGCCAGCCTCAAAACTGAACTTCGCACCACAAAAGTTGTTCCTTTATAATAGTAAGAGATATATACACATTTTGAATCGGACAGCAACGTGTTCGTAAGTTGTGTTTATGCCTTTATGGCGGTGAACAACTAATTTTGAGTAATTACCTGTGAAGACGAGACTTACACGATTAATTTATTTGAATAGAGTAAGAATGTATGATACTCCTACCTATAATTTGCCAGGAATTTAACTGTAATTGTTTCCGGAAGTGTTGTCTCCTCTTTATAAATGTGTAATTGTATAAATAATGTGGGGGCCCTCGGTTTGTATGTCGGTAACCGGGCCATACGTGCCGAGCCTTTGCCCTCGAGGAGTTTGGTCGCTAGGCTGGTGGGAAGCCAGGGGGGCTCTGATTCTTCTCCTCGGTAGTTAGTTCGGTGAGCTGTTTCTGTCTCTATGACTGGAGAAGTTGGAGTAAGGTTGTTATACCAGATGGTCCCCGCGCTGATTATACGGAGATAGTAATCATTGGGGTCAGAGCTGGCCATGTGCTCCGTAACCGTCCTAGCCCTCGCATCACGTATGACGTCACCCTAGGCGGTTACCCGAGCGTACCCTCCACGCGCTAGCTTGGAGGCCAAGTAAACCTAGGTCTATAAATACAGGAGGATACTCATCAAAGAGAGGTATGACGTTCTCCCAAAAACCCTAGACCTAAATCTTCCTTCGTGATCTAACTTATTCATCGGAGGGTCACTGGGCTACCCAAGCCCTAGTGACTTGTTGCAGGAAGGGAGCTAGGGAGCAGAGCTACGAAGGAGGGAGCCTACCTTGAGCGACGGTCAAGGTCCCGATAATCTGAACCCCTACAAATAAGATCAAACAGAAAATTGTTTTTCAGCAGTAGTGTTTATAGGGATGAACTGCTGAATTTAACTAATTACTTGATGTGCTGAGAGAAATATACTGCACCTTAGTTGAAATATACTGTTCCTTATTTGTTTGCAATTGAAACTCTGACTTAAAAATCTAACTTTATTGTGTGAGTCATAAATGTGATTGTTTTTGTTACTTGCTTATTGACTCGCATGGCAATAGAGAAATCAGGAATACTGAACCTCTTGGATAACTGGTTACTTTGGTGTGGCAGGGTTAGTTGCAGAATATTTGTCATATTTCAGAATGCAAGGGCGAGATGTTTATTCTACATACAAGCGTTTGTCGTCGAGAGACCATATTAATGCCCATGAGGGCCATGACAGAGAAGATGGATTAGGTATTTGTAATTACTATGAGATTGTTGCTGGATCTTGGTGTTCTGAGTTAGTCATGATTCATGTAGTGACGGGCTTCAATCAGGGACGGAGGCAAGGCATAGGGTGGGGGTGCCCAGGTTTTGAAGAATTGCGCTAGGTACCACATATAAATAGAAACTTCCCCAAATAATCTCACATAATTTACATAATTGGCGCCCTCGTAATTTATAGATCTTAAAGCCTTAATTCAATAGATTTTCATTTTGTTTTATCGTGGTTCATAGGTCATATTGCTTTTATCCAATAGTCGTGCATAATGTAATTGAGAGTTGTATACCTATTGCAGATTTTAATGTCTAAAAAATTACAATGGGCCTCCAATAAAAGTATATAAAGTAAAATTATGAATGTAACTGTATATTAACATTATTTTCCTACTGAAGTTACAGGGTCATTTTGCCGAGTTCCTTCGACATGAGTTTAACCCTGTAATTTTATCAAATCTGGATAGGAATGTGGCATTCAGTTTTCAAGGGTAATTACGAATGAAGTTTTCACAACCATTTTAGCTTATGTTCTTTTCTTGTATCACCAACTAACTGATACCTGAGATAGTCCTTTTTGAACTTCCTTTATGAGATCTGCTTAAGAAAATTAATTTCTACATTCATGTTAAATAGGCAACACTGCACAATGATTTTACACTTCAATAACACAAAGTAGTGGCAGTTCGGGAAGGAACAAAGTTATACCACAAGTAACCAAAATTAGAATTCCACGAGCCAGAAGAAATATAAGAACACATTCATCATCTTTTATTGATGTGGCATGAGTTCTCTGTCTGAGGGCTTAAGCACATTCCTCATATGCGCTACAGGCAGGTTGCAGAATGGGATTGGGAAAGAATCGACAAACCCTTCATGGAAGCATTCTCTACCACATGTACTTGTTGCAGCTCTTTCATCGTTCTTATTTGGTTACCATCTTGGGTGTGTCCAAAAACTCTAGAACTCACCACTTTTCATTGTTTCCTCTTTACTTTAGACTGTTGATAGGAGAGAATTTGAATTACAAAAAAACTTCTTGTTTGTTTTTGGTTTATATAGGGTGGTTAATGAAACACTAGAAAGCATATCCATGGACTTGGGCTTCAGTGGGAGTACTATTGCTGAAGGTATTTGTAAATGTTGTAAATCTCTTTCTAGTATATGTTTCTGGTGCTCATGATAGAATTTCCACTGAATGAGGTCTTCTGTCAAATGAAGGTTTGGTTGTGAGTACATGTTTAGGCGGTGCCTTAGTTGGATCTCTGTTCAGCGGTTGGATTGCTGATGGGGTTGGCCGTCGAAGGGCATTCCAATTGTGTGCTTTACCTATGATAATTGGGGCCTCGATGAGGTAATTACATACTTACATTGTGATACACCTTTCTCTATGTCAATGTTATGAGCTTCATTTTGTCTCAGTCATCATTTTCATTTTGTTATGCCGTGGGGTTGGGTGATTTCACTGACTGTGGTCACTGTTGGGAGATGAATTACAATTTTGTCCCCACTTAGTGATTTTATTTCACTCAAGTATGGTTTTAGTGTGTTATCCTACTTCAATATGGCTTATGTTCATTGTTTCGGTGGTGGTTGTTATTTTATATCTTCTTCGAATAATTAGTATCATTGTTGTTGTTTTGTTGCTGTTCAATACACTCGACTTCTATTCCGTAGGTCTTTTGTTTACATTATGCACATAGATTGTATTGGAATGAATGCATTTGGCCTGTGAATTGCTATTCTATCATAGTCCGCAACCAATAAAAGCAATGGAAACCTTAAGATGTATTTTAAATGATCGACAATGGCAACCTTGTGATTAACTCACTGATCACAAAAAAGACCTTGTGATTAACTCCTCACCCTGGCCCCAAGTTAAGTCGGTAAGAAATTTCCTTGCTGTTCTGCACGTTCCATGTGAAAGATGGAGAGTGGAGGTATGCTTGGTGCGTGTAGGATCCATCGAGAGCTTATTTTGGTTGGGAACTATATTATTATACATAGCCATTTTCTTTTTTGTCGTGAAGGCAAGGCAAACTCCTCTCCAATCGTAAGAAGGGGAACTGAAGCGGATAGTGGTCTATGCTTTGCCTTGCAGAGCTTGATCTTAGTCCTGTTCTAAAGCAAAATTCTATCACCATCCCACCTGTATGGATTGGATTACTTATTAGGGGCCTATGGGGGCAGCACGGCTTGGGATGTGGAGTAAGCTTTCCAATTGCTGGTATAGTTATTTTGGTGCAGAATGTATACGTGATCTTCTGGTCCCTAGATGTTGACTGTATGCTTTTGCTTTGTTCTATCCACTTAATCAGCTGCATTTTAATGGCTTACTAATGTTTGTAGCATATAGGTATGTTTGTAGTATTAGGTGTGTTGCATTTTGATCTGTTGTAGGTTTAGCTGGGAAGTGACCTAGAAACTCTTGCTGAACTTTCATGTACTTTCTTGAACTAATTAGTTCGGGGGTTGGCTAAGGAGGTATTATGGAAACTTGTATTTTAGCTTAAACAAAACATGATCGCGATGATCTTGATACAAAACCTCATGGTAGATTTTAAACGCAAAGATTGTTACATTAATGAAACAGCTAAACTTTTGTTTAACCTTATATGTTGTCATTCTTGGTTTTTTGCTATGCAATGTGTAGGAGCTTAACATCAAATCATCTTCCTATCTGACTCAAGATCCAGGATAAATGGCTGTGCCATGCATGGTTGAGATATAGAGACTTGTCAATTTGCAAAGAACAAGCAAAACTTTAACACCCTGTCCACCTAGGAATCTCCGGGGGTGATCTTGGGTATATAAGGAATGGGCTATTACTTTTGGGAGAGTTCCCATGGTCGTTATGTTGATTAGTTTGATATATTGTTGGGTTCATTCCTAACAACTTTAGCTTTGGGGACAATCGATGACTAAACATGGTATCAGAGCTCAAATTGGGAGACTTGTTGGGTTGTAGTCTCTCAGTATGCATTTGTTTCCCATTTGCATTCTGCTTCCCCCTTCTTATTCCATTTGGATTTATCTATATATATATTTGCATTGCACATCAGGGAAGTTCTTCGATTAGCTTGATATACCCAGTTGGGTCCATTTCATAACACCTTCAGCTTTTGGTAGGTCAAAGTTCAGCATATAAATTAGAGAAATGATGGTTGTAAAAATGTTATATATATACACACGCTGCACACTGTGCTATATGCTCCAGAAATAAGGGATGATACATATGATCAATTAACTCAGAACTACCAACTCCTGCGAGAGAAAGGATTTCTGAATTCATGTCAGTAGTCCTGCTTCTTTGCTCTTCAAGAATTATTCATGCAACTCACTGAAGGATATTCAACCATTAACATCCAGTGCCACCTCAAATACAATCGGGTTCATGCTTCTTGGGAGGTTTTTAGTTGGAACTGGAATGGGTCTTGGGCCTCCTGTCGCATCTCTCTACGTAGCAGAGGTAAATGCATGGTGGCTAACTTGTTCCAATCATGTTCATAAATTTGGTGTTGCTTACTCCCATTTTGATGTGCTCTTGTTTATCTGTTTATCGTTTGTCTTTGTGACCAGGTCTCACCAGCCTTTGTAAGGGGTACTTATGGGAGCTTCATTCAAATTGCAACATGTCTTGGACTTATGGGGGCGCTATTCATAGGTATCCCAGCCAAGGATATTGTGGGCTGGTAAGAAGCACAGCATAAAACAATAGTGGAACTAAGATAACTTGTTAAGGTCTGCTCAAAGCATGTCGTCCTGTTGGTTATATGGTTGGAGTACATTAGTAACTTGTATCCATACGTCTCTTGATGCTGTGCACAGGTGGAGAGTTTGTTTTTGGGTATCTGTCATTCCCGCTGCAGTACTTGCTGTTTTA
This sequence comes from Rhododendron kiyosumense, assembly GCA_019656275.1. Lineage (NCBI taxonomy): Eukaryota > Viridiplantae > Streptophyta > Magnoliopsida > Ericales > Ericaceae > Rhododendron > Rhododendron kiyosumense. The sequence goes on from BPLS01000562.1 coordinate 241,206, forward strand.
ATGGAATTCTGTGCAGAGAGTCCTCATTGGCTTTTTAAGGTACGTTTCTTTCATTTGAAACAGGTGTGTGCTTGAATTCGCTTGCTATAATCTGAATTGACAGATAACAAAATCACAATCAACCTTTCAAAAAGAAAAAATCGAGTACAAATTTGAGTTTGTGTCTTTCCTGTGGGGAAACATAATGGGTTTCTCCCGATTTATACCAGTACCTACCATCTGATTTTTATTTTATTTTTGCTGCGATTGTCATGTAAACGGAATGATAGCCGATAGGTGCGATTGTATTATTCTTGATTTGATATGAATTCATGGGGAATGGAGTTTCATTTCAGGGGATTGAAGTTTCATGGTCAGTATCTGGGCTTTTTGAGCCACTTATGAGTAGTGTGTTTGGCATGTTATCATTCCTAAGTTAGGTTCTTGTGATGATCAGGTTTGGAGGAAAGCTGTCAGTAGCACTATTCCAAGAAAATAATATTATTCTGGCCTCAGCCCGTCTTTTAGCGCTAATTTTACTCCCTGTACTTGGCCACTGATCAGCCTTAAAATGCTGATCAGTGAGCGTGATTCTACTTTGGTGCATTTCTCCTCTCACGTAACTCAAAAGAATTAATTGTTGCTTTTGTCATTAAGTCATGTTTTCATTGAGGATTGTTGCTTGGCGTAGCTCAGAGAGGAAGAAGTGCTGAAGCTGAGATTGCATTTGAGAAGCTTCTAGGAGGGTCTCATTTTAAATCTGCAATGGCAGAGTTTTCAAAATTAGATAAAGGGGATGAAGCGGAGGCTGTAAAGTTTTCGGAGCTACTCTACGGTCGCCATTTCAGAGGTACATATGCTTGTCAATTCTATGTTATCATTTGTTCAGCGCTTTATTTCTGGTAGTTCTTAGGTTTTCAACATCCTATTTCTTTCACTAAATAAATCTTAATCACTTCTTTTGCAGTGGTCTTCATTGGGTCTATGCTGTTTGCTTTTCAACAACTATCTGGAATAAACGCTGTATTCTATTTCTCTTCAACTGTCTTTAAAAGTGTAGGAGTACCTTCTGACTTCGCAAACATATGCGTAGGAATTGTAAATTTATCAGGTGGTGTTTATTCTCAAGCAGCTCATGCATTTGGAAATTCTTGGTAACTATATCTAATCAGTATAAGAACTTCTGTAGGGTCAGTTATTGCCATGATTTTGATGGATAAACTAGGAAGGAAGATCCTTCTTTTCGGGAGCTTCTTGGGTATGGTAAGTAGAGTACCTTTTACTATTTCTTCGAAGATTCTTGGGCATGGATCAGCTCTTGTTAAATAGATTTTCTTTAGCTGCATAGCTGTGGCACCATTGATCACATTCTTTTTTTTTTTTTTTTTTAACTCCATGCATTCTGCACTTCTCTGAGAGAAATATTTTGACAATTTATCTGACTATTGATTTTCTTACTTGATTTTTTAGGCAGTGTCAATGGGTTTTCAAGTGGCTGCAGCCAGCTCTATTGTCTCAGGCTCTGTGGCTATGTACCTATCTGTTGGTGGTATACTGCTGTGAGTAGTGAACCACTCTGCAACTTGATAATCATCATAATGTTTTAGCAGCTAAAAATTCTAAATGGCTCATACTTCATGGTTACGGACTCCAAAACGCAACTTCATCTGTTGAGTTTCTGGGGCCGTATCAGAGTTGGTATTAAATTCTAGTTATTACTATAGGAAAATGAGAACAAAATGAATATGTGTATGTCTAATCCAAGAACTAAACATACCATGATCCGTCTTGGAGAAAGTGAAACTACTGTATTCTTGGGTCTCCAAATATTAACTGAAGAGAGGAAAAATGTACACTAGGAACCTTTCTATGTTGTTGTCATGTATTCTTGGTCTTATGTAAGTTGTTTATGCAGGTTTGTCTTTACATTTTCTCTTGGTGCTGGGCCTGTCCCAGGTCTCCTCCTATCAGAAATATTTCCAGGTCGGATCAGAGCAAAAGCCATGGCAGTCAGCATGGCTGTGCATTGGGTAAATCCTGTAGTTTTTTTCTGCAATGTTTCGTCAAAGTTTATTTTTGCTCCCTATCATTTCCCTTCCTGTCCAACTATGAAATGGGAAACTACTTGCAACTTCTAAAATGCTTGGTGAACAGTATGTTCTTGTTATTTTCTCCCAACAATAACTTTTCACACTGCAAATCATAAGTTTAAACAAGGCTGTAAAGCTCGTCTGTTAGCTGGTACAATGGGTTAGCAAAACATGAAATTTGGAAGTCCAACATTTACGCACTTTCATGTTTTAAATAAATTGGATGTAGGTGGTCAAAAGAACTTGGATGTAGGTTTTTGGTCAAAAGAACAAGTAGGGGTTATGTCCCTTGAGTAAAGATGCTGTACTATTCTCTACTGGTTGGCCGGTTGTTATTGTTAACTGGTAGTATTATCAATCATACATTTGGATGGAGTTTGTTTTGCTTCCCTGCCCTTGCTTAGTTTATTTTTGTTCTCTCTCTCTCTCTCTCTCTCATCACAATTTGCCTCTTCACCAGGTGATAAACTTTTTCGTTGGCTTATTATTTTTGCGTTTGCTGGAGCAACTTGGGCCGCAAATTCTGTACACAGCCTTTGCTACCTTTTGCTTGATGGCTGTGGCTTTTGTAAGGAAGAATGTGTTGGAAACTAAAGGCAAATCACTACAGGAAATTGAGATTGCCCTGCTTCCAGCAACCTAGAGGTATTAAATCTAGTGTTTGCTGATATTAGCTATTACCAATTTCTAGACGAGAACTTTTGGGTTGCTGAGAGTGTGAGCTTACTTCCAGTTTCCTCAAATCAGAACTTTGTTTCACATGCCATGCGGGGAAATAGAACTAATTCAAACCAATCTTTTCAAATACATGAAGATACGCTGCTGTGAGGATAAATATGATATTATCATCCTTCAAAGAAAACAAACAAACAAACCGAATTTGATGCTTTTACCGGAAACTCAGCAGAACCACAGTTTTCAATTTGGACCCTAGCCCCTAAAACGACGATATTTAGTTTACTCTTTTTCCCTGTTGTAGCTTCAAAATTTTTTCACTTGGTGCGAACTTTTGCACGCCTGGCTGGAAACTATTGCTCTTGGCCGTTAACTTTTGCTATTGGCCGCAAACTTTTGCACATAACTGCAAACTATTGTGTACCTGGCCACAAACTTTTGCTCTTGGCGCAACTTTTGCACAATTGGCCGCAAGCTTCAAGTTTCAATCCAAGTTGTAAAAAAAAGTTTCAACACCAGTTATTGAAAAAAAAAAAAGTTTTAATCTGTGATTGTTAGCTTGTGCCTTGTTGCATGCTTCACTTTTGCTAGCTTGGTGAGCTTCTGAGAAATGCTGGGCCTTGCAATTACATGTGCCTTAATGCAATTCCTACTTATATTACTGGGGTGTCCAGATACGCATCACGTTACATTAACAAGAGCATAAGATGTTCTAATTTAGGAAAGTATCGCGTATCGCGTATCGCGTATCGCATCATGGATCCTATGGTTTCTGTGGGTATTGCAAGAACATTTACTTAATTGTGAGATACCTTTAGAAATACGTATTGGTTTACCTCTAAACTTTTGAATAGTAAAGATGCATATCTTATTGTTTGCGTATTGTAAGATTTATGAACTTAAAATATGTTCAAGGATACTATAGTTATATAACAGTTTCTGGATTTTATTTGTCTTCATCTTGGTGCATCCTTGTTGATCTGCCATGCTACACTGGAGTATGAAGAAACATTAGTTGGTGGTGTTAATTTTGGAAACCGTCTGTGCAGTATGAGAGCCCCTTTTTTCAGTTTTCTCGACTACTTCCTGAGCACTTTGATGAGTGCTGCTGAGCTCTACATATATCTTCGGAGGATCGCTGCACTGTTGCAAGTTTGTCCAGTGAAAACTAAGCTCTTACCCGCTATTTTCCACCTTTCTGTGTTTCATGTATTCGCTATCAGCTGTAATCTATGGAATAAAACTTCAATTATTCTACGAGTTTTTTTGTGTTGTATGATTATCGTGTAGTAAGAGGAATGTCATTTTGTCGATTCTTGAAGGTAAACCAAGAACAGGTAGGGAAAGGTTGTGAAATACGATACATGTAGATTTAATTGGCTAAATTAGTGGAAAAGTGTGTTATTTTTCGACCCAGGGAGCCATTTCTCCTGCCAAAAAACGGCCCAGGCATTTCTCCGGCCAAATTTGGCTGAATCAAATGGCCTTGACCATTTATGCCGCATCAGCCTTCCATCCAAATTTCAACTACTGCCAAATACCCACCAAAACAAATAATGAAATTCACAATTATAGTAATTGAATTTCAGATTAACGAGGAACCCTAAATAATTGCATCTTTTTAACCTCCTTTCAAATCGAAGGGAAAAAAAGTGATCTCTACACCCCATCTTCCTCAGACTTTTCTTCTCCATTCTTAACTCCATTTCCTAGTTTATGCAACTCTTCCTCCTTAAGATCTTTATCATCTTTTCCCTCATCTTGAAGTTTAGAGAACCCTTGATCGGCACAAGGCCCGTATGCCCAACAACACAGAACAAAATAAAGCAGATTAACAGAACTCAAAACCGCGAGAAGCCAATAGTAACTCTCGTAATGACCCGTGTTAATATTACTCGAAATCCAACCCTCTTTTCCCCCCATTTTAGTGACATTATTCACAGTACTTAGTATCAAACTGGCCAACAAACTCCCTACAGCCATTCCTAATCCAGATAGAGCCATTGCAATGCTTGACATTTTCTTTGGCAACTCCGAGTAGAAAAACTCATTTGATGCAATCACGTTCAAAGCTTCTGCGACACCAATCAATACATATTGTGGTACGAGCAACATAGCCGACATATTAACAACTCCTATGGGGTTATTGTAGTACCCACTCTCTATCGCTGTTCTCCTTCTAAAGTGCTCCACAATTGCTGCAACTACCATGCCCAGAAAGGAGCAAAATAACCCAACACCCATTCTTACTTTCACGCCGACCAAAAAGGGTTTTCCTCTGATTTTCGAAACTAAGGGAATGATAATCCTATCATAAAGAACGAGCCAAACTATCGCACCGATGATTGCGAACAAAGTGAAGGAGCCAGCAGGTAATTGGAACCTTGGAGTGATGTGTCTGTTCATGGATCCAGCTTGGAGTAACTGGAAGGTGCCCTGACTTAAGTTTACCGATATCATGATCGATGAAGACCACAAGGGCATGACTCTGATGAGTACTTTCAGCGCCTCGACTTGTTCCACTGTGCAGATACTCCATGTATTAGAACCCACTCCTTCTGGAGTTATGTCATCAGGGTTCCTAATGATGCAAGCTTTGTTTAAGAACCTGAAAGGGAATGAAATAACAGCATTTTCATCACTCTAGAAATGGAGAAGCTGTAAAATGTTTCCACCACAGAAAATTTTGATTTCAGCTTAAGAAAGGCTAGTTTTAAATACTCCTCTTCCAAAAGTCCTGTTTGGTTGCAGTTTTCAATCCCTTCTTTGGTTCTGTCTTCATTTTTTTTGGAACGCTGGTTGATGATTTTCTAGACATTCTTTTTCAAAATTTCTGAGCTGAAAACTGGAACCAAAACACTTCGACGTACAGCTTCTTAAGCATAAGCTAAATAAGATGGCAACAAGTGAAAAACATCCAAAATTCAATCTAAATATCCAAAATTCAATCTAAATAAGCTGCAAAGAAGTGGGAAATAAACGGACAATAGTACGGTTAGTACCTAAGTTTGTTGGATGGCTTGGATAGAGTCGAGTCGCTCGTGTGATGATACCTCAAATTCGATTCCTCAAACGGGAATGCTACTTTTCTGTTCTTTATACAAACCACAATCACTCGTGCAAGGTTAGTTAACAAGCTCGTGTCAGCTTTCTGCTTGATATAAAGCGGAGAGGCAACGAAGAACGAAAGAGCAGACAAGAACATGAGGATCACCGGAACTAAGAACCCCACTTTCCATCCAGCATTATCTTGAATGTAGACGATAACCGAGAACGCAATGAAGAGCGATACAACAATTGAAGTGTAGTACCAACTGAAGTATTTCTCCAAGACTCTCTTGTTGTTGGGATTGTTTATTTGATTTTGGTCCAGTTGATCTGCTCCAAAAGCCAAGGAGCACGATCGAATCCCACCGGCTCCAATGGACATTAGTATGAAGGAGGAGAGAAGGATTGCATACTGGGATCCTGTAGGGTGTTTGCAGCTCTCCCCATCAAGTTGGTTGCAGTAGGGTGGCCTTGCTTGTGGGATCATAGCCGTTATCCATAGGAGGACCAAACCCTGTAACAGCAAAAGTAAAACTTAGATTATAAATTGGGTTTAGAACAAGTGTGTTTAATACCGAAACAGATTATGAATGAACAATCAAAAATTCTTCACACCCACCATGGAATATATATTTAAATTTGAGTAACCAATGTAAAGGAATGTTTTAGAGTATGGCTGTTATGATCCCTTTTCTTTTTTTTTTTGTTTGATAATCAGCAGCTGTAGAGGTGCGCGTTGTATGGGTCAGCTTACACGCACCTCTACAGCTCCACCAATCCCATAGTCCACTAACGGGTCTCCCATTTAAAACCAGAGCAAAGCTCTGTATGGACTGACCCCAAATAAGTTGATAGCACCGGAGATGTTTGGAATCTGAGACCTTAAGAAGGAGCAAACCCCAAAGTTTTAGGCTTTGACCACTAAACCAAACCCCTTGGGGTTAAGGCTGTTATGATCCTAATCTCACATAGGCTAAGTATGGACTTGGCTTTATGTACATAAATTCCGAAGCATATTGATGTCAGGTATCACTGGATTCGGGATGTGTTTGGACAACAAATTATTAGAGCCGGAGAAAATCCATACTGACCAGAATGGTGCAGATATGATGACAAAGACCATCATGAAGCTTGCAGAGACACAGCGGTTATGGTGGATCCCTCCACATGCGGCGGAGGACGCCCGCTGCACCGAACAAAGGTACCCTTCCCTTGCAAAGTCGGGTTTTAAGGGTGGGTTGTACCCATCAATATGGTATATTTGGAATCTTGGTTCGAGCCATGGAGGGGCGACCTATAATAGCCTTGAATCTCGATTAAAAAACTCAAAAAAAGCTCGGCTCGTTTAATACTTACACCGAGCTCAAGTTCTCAAATACTCTCTCCATTTCATAATATTTGTCCGGTCAGCAAAACAAAAATAAAAAAAATAATACATTTCTTACAAGAAAAAATCAAATTTTTTATATAAATTAAAAGATTTTTTTTTGCAAAAAATTGTATCAATTTTACGTCCTTGTTTTGGGTACCAGGAAGATATTATGGGACGAAGGGCTCAAGCTCGACACTTCGGCTCCATTCTGAGTTTGGGCCGAGCTCCAACTCATTGAATTTTAAACAAGCCGAGCTCGAACACCGTAGAACTTGGCTCATCTCGTTTGCACCCCTAATTGTGGATGTCAGGTCTGGAGCGTGGTAGTATGTTACAATCCTAATGTCCCCAAAGAAAGTCCGGAGAAAGAAGACAAAAGTTCAGAGAGAAAGAGAGAGAGCGCTTGCCAGGAGACTGAAGATGGAGCCAAGGCCAATGGTGAGGAATCGACCCAGATATGAATCAGAGATGAAAGCCCCAACTAGTGGGGAGAAATTGGTAGCCGCAGACCAGAAAAAGAGTAGGTTTGTCCCTTGGGTTATCCCTATATGGTAATCTCCCATCAAATACAATATCATGTTTGGCAACAATCCATAGGTAGCCACTTTCTCCAATGCTTCATTTGCTGTTCATTTTACCCACAAACACAAAAACAAGAATATTAGAGATTAGAAAAAACCCAACAAAGCCCAAAAAGCCCATCGAGGTCATCTCGTTCGACGTACGTTTTCATTTGTTGATTTGAGCCGTTTATTTTTTATCCCTTGGTGTGTTTATCATTCTTAAAAAAAAAAAGAATCAAATTGCTCAGATATTGATAAAAGCTTGGTTGAATCATATTTGTCTAAAGTGAAGTAGACGGTCAAAGTATGATCATCCACTTCTCTGGTAACAAATATGATTTGCTTAGATTGATTATGATATTTCGATTGAGCTAAGTTTTGCGACAGATGGTCTATACATCAATGTCTGGTGTACATCTATACAATGAACCGCCGGTGGGTCTTATTAGTGAGGGATCATGTAAGAGGAATGGAAGTGTGGATAGAAATATTGTGTACCTAGGATGAATGGCATGGTTCTGAGGCCACCCTTTTGCCTTCTCCTTGGAGGCTGCCCCTGCTCCATGTTGTTCTCATGTGTTGAGACCTCCATCTCCTTCTAAAAATGCAAATTTCCTCCCAGTAATATCTAATATCTTGAGCTTTACATAACATTCACATAGACCAATCTTTGTTGATGCAAGGAGGCGTGTTGAAAAAGGAGATCGGGCGACAAGATCGCAACAACTCTTCCTTAAACCTGTTTAATCTGAGAATATCCAAGAATAAAGGCAACAACAATTGGTTGATTCACGCAGAAAATTCAAAAGTTGGCGTAAAAGAGAACACTCTTTATAATTTCATTAATTATTAGAACCTAAATAGCCCTAAGGCTTACAACTAAATTTATAGCAGAAGAAACCCTATTCACTAGAAAATAAATAAAAAGGAAACTCTAAAATAATAATCGAGTTATTCTTCTTGACCAAGTCATTCTCAAAAAGAAACTAAATAAACTAGAACACTTATTTTTAAAATTGCAAGACTAATAAGGAAAACTTAATATTCTATTTCTTAAAATAATATAATCTTTTCATTTTGCATCATTTGTTGAACCAATCACTCAGCAAATTGGATGATTTGTAAAGGTGGAGGAGGATGGATATATACAAGTTGGATGATTTGATCCCTCACTTCTGATTTTGCCAGCTAGTTTGATTTTCGACAAAATTATTAAACAAAATATGTTCTGAAAAATTCTGCAGTAAACAGTACTGATAGAATAATGAAAAACTTCGCCTTGAGAATATGGATGGCACTATAATATTTTGGTACTGAATTTTGTGACATACTGTATCTTTTCAACCTATACAAACGAGTTTGAAATATAGAAGGGTTGATGTCACTGACGTAAAATGATACTCCCTCGGTCCCTTATTTAGAGTCCAGTATTCCATTTTGGGCTGTCCTTTAATAAGTGTCCATTTTGTAAAGTAAGTGGGTAAAAATTGGTACATTGTCTATTTTGTCCCTAAAAGTAGATTCCATTTTGAAAAGTAAGTGAGTAAAAATGTAATGATGATGGGTAAGTAGGGAAAGTGGAGGGAAAAATTGATGTGAAATGTATAATGATGATGTCTTTTTATAAATTGGAATTACGAAGCAGGACACTTAAAAATGGACGGAGGGAGTATCAAACAAAAATGAAAACTTCACGTGTAACTTCTAAGCTCTTGCGAATTGTAAAGTGGACTTCCGCACGAGGTCCGGATCGTAAAAAAGATGCGGAATCCCTGACCTAAAGAGAACTGCTAATCTGAATTAACTTCTTTTTTTTAAATAATTGCATGATCGTACTGATTCGGGCTTCCCCCAATCTCTTACTTTTCGTCAATTGAATGTATTAAAAGGCAACCAAAAAAAAAGACCATTGGTCAGCTTCTACGTGTCATAGTAAGAATTTTGTTTCTCATACAGGTTGTATTCCGCGCACGAAGTAGAAGTTTTGACTATAGATGTATTAGGTTAATGGAGTTATGTGAAAGCAACTTTGATCTTATCAATAAAAAAAAGAGAGACCAACGTAGGGTGCAAAATTATCCTCAAAGCATATTCTTCGCCTTAACATGTTTTGGCAAGTAAGATTTCGAGGAAAAGAGCGGAATGCATACGGAATGGGGATATGCAAATTTTAGAGGCCTCATGCGAGATTACGAAATAGAGCCAATGGAGCTCCTGTACTTTTTCTTTAAAATAAAATTCAAATCAATGAAAGTTATATTAAATTGATATTCTGTAGGGAAATATATATTTTTAAGTATTGTGCAACATTTATATCGTTAATTACACTGTCAAAAATATTTTAGTACACCATTGGCCCTACTCTGACATAGAAACTTGTTGCACTTTTTTGTTTAAAAAATAGCAGGGCATAATAGGTCTATAAGGGACCCCATAATCCCAACAAATTAAGTGGTATAATAACGGCACATACTTAAAACAAAGTACAATACGTGTTAAATCTCCTACTATTTTTTTATTTTAATTAAATCGAGTTTGTAAAAAAGAATAGTATAATGTGGAATAATTTTTTATCTCAATCTTTTGGTTCTTATTAAAATTAGATCGTGTACTTGGTGAGTTGGTTGTCTCATTTCCCCTCTCAGTGGAGACTGGAGTTCGAGTCCCACGAGGGGCGGGTTTGGGGTTCAGGGCTATGAACAACGTCTGAATCTCTTGTTGACTAACATACTAACCTCCGCTAATATATACAATATTGGGAAGAAGAAAAAAAACTCGTTGGTTTTGTTTCTCAAAGATCCTTTTGGGTGCATAGCTTTCATTTTCATTTGCAAACCACATTCTGCAATCTGCAGATGATCAAAGAACTCTTGGTGGTTCAAGAAAAATTACGTAGACACCTGAAAAATAACGAGCCAGCGCCAACACCAACACCAAATGATCAAACCTGTACCCTCTCTAGATGAAGGACTGGACTTCTCAGCAGTCCAGTATTCCTTGCACCAGACTGCATGAGATTGGGCCATCGATTTCAATGGTTTTGATTCATAATCTCTTCGCGGTAAGATACGTATATGCACTAGCCGTTGGACTACAGAGAAGCCAACTCCATTTCAAAATTTAACGATGTTAAGTCCTAATTAGCCCTTGAGCAATGTTGGATTGTCCTGCCTTATTTACGGTATGTTCTACTAACTAAAATAAGTATTTATTTTTTAAATGGTTGTGGTGACGTTACTGTGGAAGTCGTAGTAATCAAGTGATAGTGTTAGTGGTATAGACACCCAAATTTAACTTTCTTAAAAGTACAAGTCATGTACGGATCAAAAAAAAAAGTACAAGTCATGTCTTAGGCGCTTTGGGCGAACCCTGATGACGAAACAGATTTCGCATGCTTTGATGAAATGTGAAAAGTTTCGATGATAGAAGTAGTGGCCTGTTTTCTACCCCATTTTCATAACATAAAGTTTATTATTTTTATTTTTGAATTGCACCATCATTTATTGCTTTGCAAACCCTGTTTATCGATATATCATGGGTATTTATCTGATTTAAAATGAGAGAGATGTGAGTGTTTTGCCGAAATTATTTGTTTTTCGACGAACTAAGGGTAAAATGGTCATGTCATTTGATGTACAAAAATATTAGGTTCCAAACTACTTGAGTTAGAAAGTAGGCTCAACAATCTTTCTAACGGTTCAAACCACGTCAAAATCGGAGTTCGGGAGTGTCTATGGCAAGACAACAAAGTTTGGCCGTTTTGTGAACTTCAGAAAATGCGCCTGGGGCGCAATGATGTGCGCCCGGGCGCATATACGTGCGCCTGAGGCGCATATATAAAAATTACACAGCATGTCAAACTTTGCGGACTCATTTCAAACACTCCCGAACTCCGATTTGTGCATGGTATGGACCGTTAGAATGCTTGTTGAATCTACTTTCTAACCCAAGTAGTTCGGATTCTAATTTGTTTGTACATCAAAAGATATGACCATTTTACCCTTAGTTGGTTGAAAAACAAATCATTTCAGCAAAATACTCATATCTCCCTCCTTTTAAATCAATTAAGACCTATTATATATTGATAAAAAGAGTTTTAAAAGTACTAAAAGAGTTTGCAATGTTTTTGCTTTCAAAATGGTCTTTTAAATATTGGCAATTGATGGCAGTTGGATGTGATTGGCATTGACTAAGCTCAGTTCTTTGATGACCTTTCTGATTTCTGCTGCAAAGCAGCTGATCTTGATGAAAAAACTATAGTAATTGCTGGAATGGACAGCAACTACGTATGGTTCGGCATACAAATCCTTTTCCTTTCTCTTCCTGTCCTGATAAAAATTTGGGTCTGCTTGTTTCATGCAAAAATAAGGTCCTATTTTGATGATGTACTGCTTTTTGCTTGGAGTATTTTACATCTATAGTTCCAGCTTCCCTTCTAAAAATGGTGGCCATATCTCTATGATACTTATTTGTATGTGTAATCAAATGTTTGTTACAGAAATAGCTTTGGTTCAGTGCTTGATATAATTCCCCTTGCTGATTCCATAAGTTCACCAAGGTGACAGCCCGATGTGAACTTTGTGGCAAGCGGGCGTTTTTCACCCCACGGAAGACCGGGAAGACAGAGACAGAATTGATTGGTGGTTCTGATGTCTATATGACTGTCGGCTGCCAGCACTATGTCAATGGACAAGCTGTTGCGGAAGCAATGCAGAATGTCCTGAAACCTTGAGGTTGCAGTTGTTTAGTGATATCTCTACTTCACAACCTCATATTTCTTTTGGCTTCTATGTATTTCAATCTGCTGTCTGGAATACTTGTAGAATTTGGATTTCCTGATGTTTGTTTACGGTTTAGCATTTGCATATGTTTATAGAAGAAACTTTGCTGCTTGCAATCTGATCATTATTTGGCACTTGATCAGTAGTTTTGCCTTAGAACTTCATCCACGAAAGAAGGTAAAAAAAAAGGCAGCAATGCAGCTAGGTTGAGACCATCCAGAATACCAATGACAATGGATAAACATGCATTAATTCGATCAGACTTGCAGATTTCCTAGGAAGGCATCAAACATTGTAACCCCTTACATGGACTCCTCTCTAAATCAAAAAGAGGAACCAAACACTTTGAAGTACAGCTGCTTAATAAGCTGCAAATAAGTGTGACATTCAAAATTTAAGGTAAATAAGCTGCAAACCAGTGGGAAACAAACAGACAGTAGTATCTAAGTTTGTTGGTGGGCTTGGAGAGAGTTGAGCCTCTCAAATGACTCTTTTAGTTCAAGAAAAATTACGTAGACACCTGAAAAACAATGTGCCAGCCCAATACCAAATGATCAAACCTGCACCCTCTCTAGATGAAGGACCGGACTTCTCTGCAGTCCACCCCTTGCACCAGACTACATGAGATTTTGGCCATCGATTTCAACAATCAATGGTTTTGATTCATCTCTCTTTGCGGTAAGATATGTATGTGCACTAGCCGTTGGATTGCAAAGAAGCAAACTCCATTTCAAAATTTAACAGTGTTCAAACCTCCTAAGCCCTAATTAGCCCTTGAGCAATGTTGGATTGTCCCGCCTTATTTAGGGAGTGTTCCACTTACTAAAATAAGTACTTATTTTTCAAATGGTGGTGGTGACATTACTGCAGAAGTCATAGTGATCAAATGTTCTTTTTAGTTTTGAATTCCACCATTTTCATTGCTTTGAAAACCCTCTTTAACGACATATGATAGGTCTTTATCCAAATTAAAATGAGGGATATGTGAGTGTTTTGCCGAAATTATTTGTTTTTTGACGAACTAGGGGTAAAATCGTCATATCATTTGATGTACAAAAATATTAGGTTCCAAACTACTTGGGTTAGAAAGTAGGTTCAACAAACTTTCTAATAGTTCAAACCACGCCAAAATCGGAGTTTGGGAGTGTCTATGGCAAGACCGCAAAGTTTGGCTATTTTGTGAACTTTAGAGAAAGCGCCTGGGGCGCAATGATGTGCGCCCGGGCGCATATAGGTGCGCCTAAGGCGCATAAAAGCTACACAACATGTCAAACTTCGTGGCCTTGTCTCGAACACTTTCGAACTCCGATTTGTGCGTGGTTTGGACGGTTACAAAGCTTGTTGAATCTACTTTCTAACCCAAGTAGTTCAGATTCTAATTTATTTGTACATCAAAAGATATGACCATTTTACCCTTAGTCGAAAAACAAATCATTTCAGCAAAACACTCATAGCTCCCGCCTTTTAAATTGATAAAGGCCTATTATATATTGATAAAAAGAGTTTTAAAAGTACTAAAAGAGTTTGTACTCTTTTTGCTTTCGAAATTGTCTTTTAAATATTGGTAATTGATGGTAGTTGGCTGTGATTGGCATCGACTAAGCTTAGTTTTTTGATGACCTTTCTGATTTCTGCTGCAAAGCAGCTGATCTTGATGGAAAAACTATAGTAATTGTTGGGCTCAATGGCGACTACATGAGGTTCGGCATACAAATTCTTTTCCTTTCTCTTCCTGTCCTGATAAAAATTTGGGTTTGCTTGTTTCATTAAAAAATAAGGTCCGATTTTGATGATGTACTGCTTTTTGCTTGGAGTATTTTACGTCTATAGTTCCAGCTTTCCTTCTAAAAATGGTGGCCATATCTCTATGATACTTATTTTTATGTGTAATCAAATTTTTCTTATAGAAAGAGCTTTGGTTCATTGCTTGATATAAATCCCCTTGCTGATTCCATAAGTTAACCAAGCTGACAGCCCGATGTAAGCTTTGTGGTAAGCGGGCGTTTTTCAAACTACGGAAGACCGGGGAGATAGACAGAATTGATCGGTGGATCTGATGTCTATATGACTGTCTGCCGCTAGCACTATGTCAATGGACAAGCTGTTGTGGAAGCAGTGCAAAATGTCTTGAAACCTTGTAGCAAAGTTCAAAGTGGCTCTCACGTGGAGGAAGTTGCAGTTGTTTAGTGATATGTCTACTTCACATCCTAATATTCCTTTTGGCTTCCATGTATTTCAATATGCTGTCTGGAATACTTGTAGAATTTGGATTTTTTGATGTTTGTTTACGATTTAGCATTTGCATATATTTATAGAAGAAACTTTGCTGCTTGCAATTTGATCATTATTTGGCACTTGATCAATAGTTTTGCCTTAGGATTTCATGCACGAAAGAAGGTAAATAAGGCAGAAATGCAGCCAGTTTGAGACCATCCAGAGTACCAATGACAACGGATAAACATGCATTCTTGCCTAAGTCATCAAGAATTCGATCCGACTTGCAGTTTTCCTAGGAAGGCATGAAACATTGTAACTCCTTGCGTGGACTCTTATCCGGATCAAAAGTATAATTCTGCGAACATTAGTATCTTGACGGAAAGATGGAAACATTTAATCTGAGGCTTTGCTTTTTTCTTAAGAAAATGCCATCAACATGCTAGAATAGGATGGGTGATTTTAACAGACGCATGCAGATTGGATATATGCAGGGACATTGTGTGATACTGTGATTCATTTAATTCCGTCTACAGTTGCAACTGTACTCATTGAAAATGTTCTCACAGATCTATAAAAAAAAAACATATATATCATTAATGTGCATATATTTGTGTTGGGACAAATACTGAATCCAAATTCACCTTCTTCCCAATATCAATTGGATGGATATATTGGATCAGAAACAACTATATCGAAATAAAACAAACAGAAATGTAGTTTTCACCATTATCACTAACACCTTCAAAGCAAGTATGGCCTACAGGGAACCAAACCAAAAAAAAGAAAAAGAAAAAGACTAGACTATGCGTAGTTGCTGGAAAAAGTAATGGCTGCATCCTGAAACTTCACCTCAGAATTCGGAAATTGGAAGCTCCTCCTCTTCACAATCTAACTTGGACAGGAAAGACTCCTTTATAAGATCAGCAGCTAAGGGTCTTTCCCTTGCCTGGTCTATGCATTCCTCAATGAAGGCTTTCAATTCCAGATCACTAACTTTGTTCAAGGCTTGAGGCTTCACTCCCACCTTCACCTTCTCGTATATCTTGGCTATACTATCACACTCGCTATACGGTATCTCCAGCGTAGCCATTTCGAGCATGCACATTCCAAGTGAGTAAACGTCTACTAACTCATTGTAATCTAGTAATCTTCCTCATACAGTTCTGGTACCATGTACTCTGGCGTCCCCAACAATGAATGTGCATGATGGGTTTCATCTAGTATAGCTGTCAAACCTAGATCACCAATCTTGACCTACACATCAAATCAGATCCAGTTTAGTAGAAAAGCGATTCGACGAACAGAAACACGCTCAACTAAGGTATCCCGATGACTTCAATCATTTCCCTTTTGTTTGTTGTAGCCACTAATTAGCTCCAATAACAGACGTTCGCTATTGAAAAAAATGGTAATGCTAACATTTTTTAAGCGGTAGGTAGTGCTAAAAATTTAGAACTTCAATACACATTTTAAGCATTTCAATTCACTTTCATATATTTTCCTATAATTTCTCATACTCCAACAAACACCTAAACCCACGTGTCTAGTAGGTTGTGGTCAGCATTTTCTTGATAAAATAGCATTTCATTTTATTGGTCAATTACAACTAGAAAACCAGCAAGAGATTACTATTTGAAATTTTAAATTCATCCACATACTTAGCAACCAAACTAAGTTTCATTAAGTTGAAAGAGAGAAACAAACCTTTCTGATGTTTCCGTTGATGAAAACATTACTGCAGTTGAGGTCTCTGTGAATGATGCGAGGATCATGGCTATGGAGATAATCCAAACCCTTGAGTGTCTGTCGCGACCACTTCCTCAATTCCTTCATTGACACATGGCAATGCTTCTTCCCGTAATCCCTAAGATTCCCGGAAATGCATGCTTCAGTAATGAAATTAAGGGGGTAATGCTCATCGTCCCTCCAAAAACTGTAGAGAACAATAATGAACTCATTCTTCAATGACTTCAGCAAAGCAATCTCTGCCGAAGCCTCTTGATGACTGAGGGATCATTACTAAACCTCCCTAACTGAACCTGATTCAATGCACGTCTGTTCCTTCCCATTGATTAAATCCCCTACAAACTTTCTCGACAGCACCAGCTCCAAGGAGGTCGTTGTACCACCCAAACCTTCCGGATGGATCAACTACAATAATGGTTCTTTTTTCTTGCTCACATGGATCAGGACTTTCAGACAGAATATCAAATATATGTCTTTCAGGAAAAATTCCAGGAGCGGGAAAAGACACCAGGCAAACACTAAGGGAGAGAAGAACAAGAGAGCCCAAGTTGAATCTGTAAACAAGCAAATTAGAGATCCAGGATTGAAATAACAAGTATTGAATTGAAAAATAAAAATTCCATGAAGCGGCACACTTTTAGGCTCAGATATTTAACTTTTCAAATCAAGATCATAACTGCTCAGTCTAAAGTTTGATAGCAGTTCACCAACAAAATTTCTCGTCGGTAGACATAAAATGATAAAAAGTATAGGGGAACACAAAGGAATACCCTTTGGTGGCAACCGAAATGATAGAAAGTATAGTGGAAGACCAAACCATTAGACAAGTATGTAGTCCTCAGAAAACCAAGCAGTTCAAAGTAATTTGCTTTGAACTCAGGCTCGTGAACTTATTATCATCAAGAAATGGCTGAATTGAACAGAACAACACAACACGAACACTATTTCTCCTGAAGGAAAACAGAAACAAAAACAACATAATGAAAAGACTCTACATAGTCAAAAGAGAAGTAGAGAACATGATCACTACTCTTTCTAACATCTCAAAAAAACCTCAGTAAAAGAAAGCGATTGGGTAAATTCTACACCAAATGATTCTCTGCTGTTCTGGAGATACACAAAACAACAACAGGTTTTATGAAGGGAAAACTTATTCTCCATAAGTCTATGTGGAGTCTTACATACTTAGCAGCTAGCACAAAACTCATTACGAAATTGTATCAAATTATAGAGTAGAGTTTATCGTAAGGATCTCATATTCACCCTCTTCAGATATTCTGGGGATACCTTCAGGCTTCAACATCTAAAACAAGAAAACCAGAAACCTACATTTGGGGAATAAGAGGGTGAAATTCGTTTCTGCAGCCTAAAACTACGATCCAATGTCCATAGCTGTCATATGAACCAAGCTACTTAAGTTTCGAGTGCTTACCAATTGATCAGGATGTTTTTTTCGATGGATGCAATGCATTAAAGGATAAAAAATGAACAACTCGAATGACATGTGCACTGTATGTGTAAGTTTCCCGGGCAACAAAACGATGGGTCGTTCAAATACATAGTTTAAAGCTTAAGTTTTCAAACCAAGGTTGACCATAATTTTGAAAACTAGTTGAATTTTCAAGCGAAACTTGCAAAACCCACTACTCAACTCAACTAGTTTACATCCCACCAACATCATTTGTTCAAGTATCTACTCAGGCCTAGCAATGTTAGCCAATTCTCAAAGAAAAATTGTCACAATCCACACCCTTCAAAACTAAATTGACAACAAGACTCAAAAAAAGGGGAAACGGAATCAAGCAGCCATTTTCGTATGCATGGTCATCATTGTAGATACAGAAACCTTGGCAAACCAGACCGGAAAATAAAAAACAATACTACTCGGTTGATGGTTCAAGGTCATACAAAATCAAATTGAAACACCAGACCAACAACCCACAGCACCAAATGTGATGAACTCAAGAAAGGGGGGGAAATGAATCAAACAGCCATTTTCATTTGTCACCATCATAGATACAAACCAGAAACAGAAATTCATAGCAATTAGTACTGGAACTCTAGCTCTCCAATCCATTGAAGGAGTCGAGTGGAAAATCCAAACAAAAAGTTTAAAAACACATCTTTAAAACACAATTCAGGGCACAACTGCATCCGAATGTGTATCGGCTGCGGATGCAGTTGTGTCTGGAGTTATGTTAGTAACATTGCTCAAATCCAGAAGCTCAAAACCTTTTCTCGATCACAACACAAGCGTTGAGTATTTTTTATAATTTTCAAGATGATTCACTTATTTATTCAAACTGGGGAGGGAGATTTGGGTTTCATTCAATGTGGGTATGCTCATTAATATGAGCCAATGAGCTGAAATTCTTACTAATTCTTTCCGATGAGATACTGATTGCTATTCTATTAGCATGAATTCTTCCTAAAATAATGATTTCAATGAGGTCTATAGTGTGAACGATTCAGATCGTTGAAAGGTTAAACACGATTCCAAATTAAAATCTTCAATTTCTTGGTGAGAAGCCATGTCAAAAAACTTCGCATCTTGAAAGCACGTCAAGGAATTATGTTTCATCAAAGTGAACTCTCGTGTTTCTGCCAGTTAGAGAAGCAAGAATGTGTATGTTCATTTATGCTTTCACTAATTAACTGTAAAGAACCAGAAGAAATAGGTTTCCAATTGCTGCAATAGCTTTCAGCAATTACTCTTAAAACAAGAAATTCGAACGAATTCAAAAGAAAGGGGATGTGGCAAGACAATGACGAAGACGGTTCGAACAAATTCAACAGTCTGAACCCTAGATATGCCAGTTTTACGAGAGAATCAAGAATGTGTGTGTTTGTGTGTGTGTGTGTGTGAGAGAGAGAGAGAGAGGAACGTTGCGCTGCTGTGAAGTCGATGGAGGAGATTGGCGCAAAACCAGTAAACAGAAATAGGCGTGGTTACCGAACGCGTTTTGTTTTTATTACTTACTAAAAGCGTGGTTAGCGTCTACGACATCTCGTGGTTTTACTGACTACTGGCCGCTTTTAATTGCAGTTGGCCGCGGATAATTGCTCCTGGCCGCGTTTAATTGCAGTTGGCCGCGGATTTTTGAAATCGTTATTACTGTACGCGTTTTTATCCTTGCCAATATACCTCGCACGTTGAACATGCGTGGTCAAACATTGCTTCATGTCTCCAAAATGACTGCGTATACAAGTTCCTCGCATCTCCAACGACTGCGAGACCACGACGCCGTCTCTCGTCGTCATTCCGTCGCCGTACATTTTGGTCGCCGGCCACCGTCCCTCAACGCCCACCTCTCTCTATCTCTCTCTCCCTCTCTCAACTTCTGTGCTATCTCTCTTCTCCCTCCCATAACAGGTACATCTCTCTCCTTTCCAAGTTATAATTACTATATTTGTTTTCATTTTGGATCGATAATACTATTCATATTTAGGGATTTCAGCATAAAGTGATGCTTAATAGGTATCAAAAAAGGACACGTAGTTAGACATGAATTGAAACGATCTTGAAAGGAACATTGCTGGTGAACCACACGAAAGACCGGTCATTAATCATTTTGGCATGTTCTACGGAACGCATGTGATGTTTTACTGCCACCAATTTTACCATAGCTTTAAACTTAACATCTTCGTTTTTTGTGAAATGGTGTGCAAATTGTCGTTGGCGATGTTGATGCTGCCGAAGTTATTCAAGATTCCGCAATTTTCTCAGGAATGCACGAACTGCATCATCATTTGTTACCTGAATATTCAGTTCAATACTTGCTTATTCTTCTTGCTATTTCTGGTATTAGATCAATCCACATTCATTTCACTCTGCTAGCCCTTTTGATTCAGTAATGTTCGTTGACAAGGACTTCAAGGATTATAGTTTCTTTCGCTATCGAAACTTTTAAAGAAGGAAAAGAAAAATTCTATGGCGTGCTCCTGTAACTATACTTGAAGTGGTGAATTTCTGATCTCTAGACCCCATCTTCCATGGACTTTTCTTCTCCATTCTTGCCTACATTTGCTACTGTAGGCAACTCTTCTTCCTTCAAATCTTTACCCTCATCTTTAAGCATGGAAAAACCTTGATCTGCACAAGGCCCATATGCCCAACTACACAGAAGAAAGTACAGCAGATTAACTGAACTCATAACCGCGAGAAGCCAATAGTAGCTCTCATAATGACTTATATTGATATTATTCGAAATCCAACTCCCATTTCCCCCTCTTTTAGTAATATCAGCCACAGTACTCAGTATCAAACTGGCCAACAAACTCCCCACAGCCAGCCCTAATCCGGATAGAGACACTGCTATGCTTGACATGCTCTTTGGCAACTCCGAGTAGAAAAACTCATTCGACGCAATCACGTTCAGGGCTTCTGCGATGCCACTCAGTAGATGTTGTGGTACGAGCAACATAGCTGACATATGAACAACTCCGCTAGGGTTATCGTGATAGCCACTTTCTATGGCTTTTCTCTTTCTATAATGCTCCACAATTGCTGCAACTAGCATGGCCAAGAAAGAGCAAAATAACCCAAGGCCCATTCTTATTTTTGCACCAACCGAAAAGGGTTTTCCTCTAATTTTTGAAGCAGAGGGAATGATAATGCGATCATAAAGAAAAATCCAAATTACTGTACCAATTATTATGAACATAGGGAAGGAGCCTGCGGGTATTTGGAACCCTGGAGTGATGTGTCTGTTCATGGATCGAGCTTGGAGTAATTGGAAGGTGCCCTGACTTACGTTTACTGACATCATGATTGATGAAGACCATAACGGGATGACTCTGATGAGGGATTTTAGCTCTTCAACTTGGTCTACTGTGCAAAGGCTCCATGCATTTGAAGCTTCTTGTTCTGGAGTAATGTCCTCAGGATTCCTAATGATGCAAGCTTTGTTTAAGAACCTGAAAAGGGTTGAAACAAACACATTCATTAATCCAGTCATGGAGAAGCTGTAAAACGTTTCCACTAAAGAAAATTTTGGTTTCAGCTTGGGAAAAGCCAGCTTTACAACAGTCTAAAACTCCTCTTCCAAAGGTCCTGTTTGGTTGCAGATTTGATAATCTATTTAGTTTTGTCTTTATGTTTAGGAACATGACAATTCCTTCGGAATTTTTTTGCAAAGGAACCCATCTTTGGATAGCATCATAATCTCAACAACATTTCTTCTCGAAATTTAACCAGTGTCATTATTGTTGCGCCATTGAGTAAGTCACAGATTCGATTTTCGAAAACAATCTCTTTGCTTGCAGGGATAATATTGCATACATCAACCCTTCCCCACCCCGCATATACGGTGGCTTCATGCATTGGGGTACTAGGTACGCCCTTTTATGTCACCAATGAGTGTCCTTGATAAACCAAACCAAACAGAGCCTTAAGTCACATCAATTGGGATCGACCACTTGGATCCCTTTCTCTATTGAGCTCCGTCTAGGGCATCGTGTTTCATAATATTGAAAGATCCTAGATCCTTTTGAACCACTGCTTCTAAATTCTCTTTGGTGCACCCCTCTCCTTAGTGTTAGCCTATACCATAATTGTATCACTTGTTAGCCTATACCACAATCGTATCACTTCTATCTATCACATTGGCTGATCAACGATAAACATGTCTAAACCACCGTAATCTATTTTTATCTCATCTTATTTTCTATCGGTGGTACCATTACCATTCTGTGAAAGTCTTTGTTTCTAATTATATCTTGCAAAATGTTACCACACATCTATCTGAACATTCCCATATTAGTTACAAATATATTTCTGAAAAGTACATATGTTGAAACTGACTTGAAAAGAACAACACACCGATAATTTGCTCTATAATTTAAGTTGAAAAACAAATAAGCAAAAAACCAAAAAAGAGGAACCAAACACTTTGAAGTACAACTGCTTAATAAGCACGTGCATTCAACCTTTAAGCTAAATAAGCTGCGAATAAGTGTGACATTCAAAATTTAAGCTAAATAAGCTGCAAACTAGTGGGAAACAAACAGACAGTAGTACCTAAGTTTGTTGGTTGGCTCGGAGAGAGTTGAGCCACTCATGTGATGATACCTCAAATTCAATTTCCCGGACGGCAATGCTACTTTTCTATTCTTGACACAAACCACAATCACTCGTGCAAAGTTAGTAAACAAGCTCATGGTAGCTTTCTGCTTGATATAAAATGGAGAGGCGATGAAGAAGGAAAGAGCAGACAAGAACATGAGGATTGCAGGGACTCCAAACCCTACTTTCCATCCAGCATGATCTTGAACGTAAACGATAAACGTGAAAGCAGCCATGACTGAAATAGCAGTTGCAGCGTAGTACCAACTGAAGAATTTTTCTAGGACCCGTTCATTGTTAGGAGTGTTTCTTTGCTCCACTTGGTTTGCTCCAAAAGCTACGGAACACGGTCGAATCCCACCTGCTCCAATAGACACTAGGACAAAGGAGAAGAGAAGGGTTGCATATTGGGATCCTGTTGGGGATTTGCAGCTCTCCGCCTTTAGTTGGTTGCAGTAAGGCGGCCTTGCTCGTGGGATCATAGCCGTTATCCATATGAGGACCATACCCTATAGAAATTAACCACAGTAGTGCTTGAATCTGACAATTATGATTCCAAATCATTTGGATTGAGGTTGTCAACCAAAATGCATATGTGTTTAGTTTTCTTTCAGGAAATAAAAGTTCCAGTGAAACCAAGCAAACAAGTACAAACAAAATGGGGCATCCCAATAGAGTACTGAAGGAGATACAAACAAACAAGTATCTGAAGACAGAAACATAGCCATCCCTATTTTATAGGTCTATTGGAGCTCATTGTCATTGTCCCTCGCAGATTAATGAAGGAGATTGAGGACTTGCTCAGGAGTCAGGACCTTTTAATGTTCAGGGGTTTAATCTAAAACAAACCGGGGAAAAAGTTAGTTGGTCTACCGTTTGTGTAATTGAGGGTTGTTTAGGGTTCAAACCCTTTGACAGTATGGAACAAGGCTACCATGCTTAGGCATCTTGGGCTATTAGCAAAATGTTGGATTCTTGTAGCGTTAAGTGGGTCATACATACATAATTCAAAGGCAAAGTTTATGAAATATTGAAATCCCTAATCATTGTTCATGGTCTATAAGGCAAGTATTTGAAGATTAGACCTTTGGGACAGCCCTTGGTCAGATATGTCATTTGTAAACGGGTGGATACCTTTATTTGGATTGATAACTGACAATCCTTTAGGCCCTTTTTTTTTCTTCCAGAAATTTGGCAAGACTATAGTGTGTAAACTAGGGAGGTCCTTAAACACTAGAGTGGCATCAATCTTTCAAAAGGGTACGCGGCACTGAAATAGGCAATGGAGTAGGGTGGTGCAGCAAATCCTGATGCAGACCCCTGATTCTCTGCAACCCCAGGTTCATGCTTCTGAAATAGGCAATGGAACAGGGTGGCACATGAGGGTTTGGATTTCCATCATCTAGTGGAATATATACTACAAAATCAACTTGGGATTCTATCCGACCTATTATGGGAAGTGTGCCTTGTCACAAGATTGTTTGGTTCAAGGGGAACGTACCTAAAAGGGCCTTAATTCTCTGGTTATGTTGCCTGCAGAAGCTGGCTACTAGAGACAGGTTGAAGGCATGGGGTGGCAACTGAGGATTCCACTTGTGTTCTTTGTGATCAAGAGGAAGAAAGCCAAAATCATCTCTTTTTCTGCTGTGATTTCCCAAGCTATGTGTGGCCCTCTATACTGCAAAGAAATCAGGCCCGGAAACAATCCGCAGCTTGCATCTAAGAGTTAAGTTGGATGCTTCAGAATGCAAGCTACTCCTCTTTTAGGAAATGATTGATTAAACTCTCATTGGCTGCTACCATGTATCATTTGCAGAGGGAAAGGAATGCAAGAATCTTTGCCCAGAAAGCTAGACACATACTGGGTGAGTTTTAAAGCAGTTTTTGTTAGCACTGTCTTTCCATAAGCTACTTGAGGTGTTTCTTTTTCTTTTTCTTTTTCTTGTGTTATTTCTTAGAAATGGGTAATTTTCTGATAAAAAAAAAATCCCTTCAAATGAGTTTTGATTTCGATCAATCTAGTGTTTCATAACAAACACCCCAAGGGTTGGCCTAGTGGTCAAGACTTGACATTTAAGAGTTTGCTCTCTCCTAAGGTGGTTTCAAGTTCGAAACCTTTAGGGTCAATCTATATGGAGCATTTGCTCCAGCTTCAAGTGAGGCACCGCTTGTGAATGGTGGATTTATGGTCTCCATGATTAGTTGAGGTGCACTTAAGCTAATCTGTTCACCTGATATAAAAAACAAACAAACACCCTGAAAATTTGATCAAAAATGAAGAGAGAGAATTTACCAGGAAACTGAAGATGGAGCCAAGGCCAATGGTGAGGAATCGACCCAGATATGAATCAGAGATGAAAGCCCCAAATAATGGGAAGAAATTGGTAGCCGCAGACCAGAAAAAGAGTATGTTTGTCCCTTGGGTTATCCCTATATGGTAATCTCCCATCAGATACAGTATCATGTTTGGCAACAATCCATAGCTAGCCACCTTCTCCAATGCTTCATTTGCTGTTCATATTTTTACCCACAAACACACGCACAAGACCCATAAATATATGCAAACAAGTCTAGGAACAAAAATACAACTCTGGATACAAGTGTGTCCGAAATTGTTAGATATATGTGAATCCATGTGCATCTACCGTCCCGAACACGGTTGTGTCATGAGTTGTGTTTTCAGAGTGTGTGTACTTCAATTGTAGCACTACTCAAATATATGAGCTTAAATAGGAAAACCCATGCAAAACCATCTTACATAATAGTACCTCGTACCGTTTGGAATTTGCTAAATCCAAACACAAATTCAAGAAACAGACAAGCAATGAATAGAGAAATCAAAAGCACACAATGACACATAAAACCAGATTTACATGATTCAGCCAATAATTGCTACTGTGTATCGGTAGAGAGAGAAAAAAAAAATACTACTAGCAATTACCTTTGAGCAAATCATATGAGTGCAACAGAGAGCTAGAGTTACAAATAAGTCAAAAAAATTTTAAAAAAATCCCATTACTGTTGAATCCGCAAGAAATACGACTGTGTGTAAATTAGTAATGTCAAGTTTGTTTTTTGAAATTTACCCAAAAAAAAAGTTCGTTTTTTGAAAGTGAAGTACAACACTGAAAAAAACCCGAAGGGTTGGTCCGGTTGTCACAGTTCTGGACTTAGTGGTCCGTTCCTCCTAGCTGGGAATCGTAATTTCTAGGTGCTATCGACCCTACGTAGTGATATATGTCAAGTTTCACCTAATATTGCAAAGATCCAAGGGTTTGCCTGGTGGCCAAAGGTCTTGGACTGTGGTTTGCTCTTCATCTCTTAGGTTTGAAATCTTTTAGCTGTTATCAATCTTTATGGATTTATACGCTTTATTTCAGATTTAATTGGCCCCTAATGGAGGGTGGAATTGGTCAAGTGATTTGTTGAGTCTAAGTAAAACTAGACCAGACACTGAGTTATGGTAACTCAAAAAAGATGCATATGAGTAAATGTGAGCATGCTGCATGCACACGTACATATATACTAGTCATAGTAACTGTGTTGCATGGATATGCATACACAGTGATTCACAGACGAGTGTACTAAGAGTGCCAAGGGTTAGTCCAGTTGTTTAGCGAATTTGCTCCTTGACTAGGATTCGATTCTTGCGAGTCAAGTTGCAAGAAAATAATTTCTTTAGAATTTCTCAGTCCCGTTGTGGATGGCCTGTTTTTTACCGGACTAGAGGAGAATTAGTCGAGGTGCGCATAAACTGGCCTTGAGACCCCTCAAACCATAATGTGAGAAGAAAATGTGTACCTATGATAAATGGCATGGTTATAAGGCCTCCCTTTCGTCTTCTCCGAGGAGGTTGCTGCTGTTCCATTTTTTAGATCTGCAGAGACCTCCGTTTCTTTCTAGAAATGAGAATCCTTTTCTTTCTTTTTTTTCAATAAAAGAAAGAGATTCTTCGTTACTCACTCAGAGTCAGATATGCTAGTGGAACTGTGGGTGATTTATAAACGTGAAGGAGAGTGGTCCCATTTTTAGAAACCACCCAAAGTGGAGGAACAACGCAATAATATGTGCTGTTAGAAGGTGTTTGGAGTACCACGTGACAATGTCACGTGATTTTAGCCGAGCAATGGAGTATGGTTCAGATTTATTTGCGCTCAGATTCAGTTTGAGCCATCTGTGCCGAGATGTACAGCCCGATTGATTGCTCTACATGGTGTAGAGCAGGGGTGCTCGGCAGCATCCCCATTCCTGCGATAGTTTTTTTTTTTTTTGGTCTCTAGACATGCTTTTTCCTGTTGACTGGTGGTTGGATGCGTAGTTCTCTCTCCTCTTCAATACCTCTCAGGCTCTCACCCTAAGCCACCTTAATGGCTCCGGTGGCAGCCTCATTCTCCATGGGCCATGATCAACAGCACCATCAGTCACACCTCAATTAGTAGTTGAGGGAGTTCTGGCCGGATTGTGAGGGAGGGAAAGAAAGCATTGGGTATCTGTATAGCCGTATAGGTTTCAGTTTGAGTAAAACCTTTATAATCTCCTCTCATATTAAAATTATCCGCCCGTGGACGTACTTGTTTTGGGAGAACCAGGTAAAAATTTGAATTTTTTTTTTATCAGACGAAATCGGATACTAATCATGTTCGGGGTTAGTGATTAGATGTTACAACGAGAGGCGAGCACCCCTTCATGAGGACTCGAACCCTAGATCTCTCCCTTCAAAGGAAGAGTAATCAACCAACCACAAGTTGGTTGTGTTTGTTGAGTGATGATATTACAGCTTAGTTGCACTTAGGCCTTTAAAGAGCCCTTCTACACACATAGAGTAGTTTGTGCATAGATTTTGTTAGACTCTCTGTTAAAACTTACTTCCTCCGTCCCATTTTCATTGTCCATTATTCCTTTTTCACTTTTTTGTCTCTTGCGTATATCTTTCAATCTATAATATTTTTCATGAATTTGACATCTTTGTATTATAGAACAAATTGAAATCTATCAAATAAGATCCATATTGCATATTTTTGGAGATTCACATTGGAAGATATAAGTGATTGAAAATGACACGAATATCAAAAAAAGACAATGAAAATGGGACGGAGGGAGTACTACTTATCAATCAGAGAAAGTAACTTTTGGTCTCTATCATTTTAATCGATTGCCTATTGATGTAGATTTTTTACTTTTTCTTGAATATTTTCAAAAAAGAGATTGGTAAATTTTGTAATTTTTTATTTTTTTGATTCCTCTTGTCAAGGCGTACTAATAATCCATACAAGTTTGGTGCAAAACTAACAAATACGAATTTTTTTTTGAATAAAGACAAAACAAAAGAATTGTAGTTCACAACTTAATTTAAGTTCAGTGGAAACACCCCTAAGACTAGGAAGTGAAAATAGAAACAGGACCGTGGGATGTCCGATATAATTTTATAATTTTTTCATTTTAGAACACATATTTTCGCACATTCCACGAATCATCATGGAGTTTCAACGGGATAAATCTCTATTTCTTGAAGGAATTTTTGTTATCCTATGTTAAAAGGAATTTTTATTATGATACCATAACATGTAGAATTACAAAAGTTTGTCTTTAGTAGGTTGTCCAATGGGTCAATCGAACAGTCAAAAAAACCTGCTGGCGAATCCACCTAAGGATTGGATAATTCCTATCGTATGAACCACCCAAACTGCAACCAAACGACCAAAACCAAACAACATTTACGAATCGGTGCGGATGAAGAAAATAACAAACCACAGTGAGTGGACCGAATCATCCAGAACCATTCGCTGTGCAACCCTAGTCCGTAAACACTTTTTTCATTGAAAAGATAAGAAATTTTTTTTTATCCACTTTTGAAAAGATATAAGATCACAAAGTGAAAATCAAGCTCAATTCAATTCAATAACCAGGTTCCATTGCCTAGTGCAGTTGGCAACCTTCTCTCTCCTCCAAACTTCTCTCTCTTCCATCCAGGAGGCAGAGGTTCAAGCCACCTTGGGGGCGGTTGGAATCCAAAGCTATGAAAAGCTACTGAATTCTCCTAGTACTAATCTAATTATCCCATTAACTTCCGTTGATTATAAAATATGCCAAAAAAAAAAAAAAATTCAATAACCCCACCCTTGCACATCGCTGTATCCACATGGTAGATTTGTCATTGTCACACCATGTGTCATTCGAAGACCTAAGAGCCTTGGTGTGTACTCTATCCACCTAGTAGATTTGCCAGTTGTATTCGCATTTTTGACGTTTGCATTGGTGTGTCCTCAATTATTAATGATTATGCTTTCTTCTTTACACATGTGGGGGGTTCTGAACCATTTATGAAGCCCCATCAAAAAGTTTGCTTTCTTTCTCATCTGGCAACCCCCTTCTGAGAGACTAGTGCAAGTATTATTTTTAAGTCAATTCCACTAATATTCTTATTTTTAAAGAAGTTATTTTTCACTTTACAAGACAGATTATTCTCTTACAATAACAGAACAGGGCCATCCCAAATTCAAATCTTAGCATAATGTTCTCAAACACTTTGTGGATATATTGCCAAAAGTTAGGTCTGTCTCCAATCATCCCCCGCCCATACCTCCAATGATTGGGGACTAGATGAGTTATGTTATGTTGTTATAATGTTCTCAAACACTTAGTTGGTCTTCGACTAGATTTTGTGGAGAGAAGTTGATTTTGTGGAGAGAAGTTGTCTCTAGTGGAACCACCGGCATTGTACGCAATCATCGCATTTGCACGTGAGATGTTCCACCTTTACACACACTCGGCATTGTTTGAATGCTTGTCGATGTATCAATCGATTTTTCATCACTGACGATCCCAGTGGAGGCTTCTATCTGCGCGTGTTTTGTATGAAGTATCAGTCGATTTTTCATCACTGACGATCCCAGTGGAGGCTTCTATCTGCGCGTGTTTTGTATGATGTATCAGTCGATTTTTGTAAGCAATATGTTGTAATAGTTGCACCTGCCGGGTTTGTGTAATTTTGTTATTTTAGCAGATTTCTTACCATTCCCTCTCAAAAAGCATAAACAAATGCAGAAAAGCACACTTGATTAATTTCAACATTTTTTCATACAAGGCAAGAAATCTAATCTACTCTAATCAAGGGATTGGGGATGGGGTGGGTGCAGTTTTGATTAAGTGCGACACCAATGGTCCTTTTTTACTATCCCATTTGGAATGTTTACACAGAAGTCATTGATACATTGAGAACAGAAGCACATACCAGACTGCAAATAACAAAAACAAAAGCAGTTTTTCCTATTTTCAATCACAACGGAGCTAGCCATGCTTGCGCTTGTTCACACCGAAATCAAGCAAAGCATCTCCTCCTCTCCCTCTCTATCTTTCCCCTGCACAAACCGGACAATCATAGTTTGCATTCCGAGTGAAACAAAAGGTCGAACGATTAGACAGAAAGGACTCACCTGATTCAATTTTGAGTATATCAAGCATCCGACTCGCCCCATTCCTGTAACGTTGGGGTTGCAACTCCAATATTTTTCATGTCAAAAATATTTGCTAGAAAAGGAAATTGATGTTAGTCGTATGCTTTGGTACAAGGCCAAATGACTAAGCCAAAACTGAATCTTTTGAACATATAAAAAACGACCGACAGGTCCACAGAAGTTGCAACTATGGATTCTGGAAACAAAAGATGTTTCAATATAAGAAAAACATCAACTAGACTATGAACCAAGAGACCAAAAAAGGGCCTCTCGGGTACTAAACAAGACAGTGTATGTTTGAACAGGTCAAAAAGTATATTTATGCATATCTGTCTGCTGGATTTGAGGTCCCATTAATATCGATATATACCTCACCAAAACAATATGTGCAAGTACAATGCATATGCCCAAAGACCAAATTACAAATCTCCAATGTTGAGTGACAATTGAATGATTCTACCATGCAGATATATAGATAGATATCTTGGCAGTAGCCAGTACGTACAAGTTGTTTGGCTACAAAATCCATGTTAAATCCAAGACGAATAAATGCTATCATTAAGATAAGAGCAAAAAATAATAATTGGATCATATAACCTTCTGGTAGTACTCTAGAGGTTCTGAAGAAGCTGGAGACATTTACAAAAAAATTCATAAAAATTAAGTTTAAAAATCCTTCAGAGCATGTTAATAAAAGGAAATAATGCCAACTTCAATCAAAACAAATCCTCCTAGGTGCCAACCACGAAACAACTCATCGACCTATTCTATGTTGCTGAGGGGTGACTAAGTAACGACCAGAAAACACAAATAAGGAGAGAAAATGGTGAATTAGTAGTTGTTGTCAGGATTCTCTGATAACGGAAAACGAATAACTCTATCTTCTAAAAGAAGAGTCACCGTTGTCGGAACAAAACATGGCAAATGAAAACACGGTCATAGAAACTCATCAGCTAGCCCAAAAATCTTTCTTTTCCCCCACCCTCATTCAAGTTGAGCATGCCTATATAGAGTCAACTGATATGCATGTGACCATCTTAATGCCCCACCCCAAGTACTTCGAATCAGTTTTTATAGCAATTTACATAGTACAAATAGAAATTTGATCCCTTTTGCACAAAGCTTTGTTTTAGTTTTGTCACTGTAGTTCCTATCGCACCCTTTTCCCATCTTATGGCATTACCTTCTACGTGATTTTAGTTGCCAGAACTGCTCGATGAAGTCTCTACTTCCAACGTACGTTTACGAAACCCATATATGATAAGCACATGGTTCTAAGATATCGACAATATCACCTTTCGAAGAACTTCCTTCAGTTTTCTAGCCACTTATTCCGAAATTCAGCACTTTATAGGCTCAATAGAGTATTAAGTCCTTAAAGTTCTTTTTTTTTTGGGTAGGGGTGTGGAAGATTGTTGGGAGATTCTCCACTTCAACAAAATACAGAAACAAAATTAAGTATACTCTTCATTCTTCTTAAGACATTTGAGACCACCAACGCTTTTTTAATATTTCTGACACAAATACAGGTCAGCCAACAAAGAAAGGTTTTTCTTTTTCTTTTTCAGTTTAAACACATTAACACAGACCTCAAGACTAGTCTAAAGAGATCAGGAGAGCCTACCAAAATGTATGTCAGGTGTGGCAGCAGCCGTGCCATCGACAATAACTGCAACATATTTATAATCCAATGCTACGGCATCAAAGACAGTCTGTCTGATGCAGTTTGGAGTTTGAACACCTAGAAATAGAGATTCTCTGAATTAGAAGCTGGATAGACAGAAAAACAATCTGAAGCCTACAGAAGTGGATACAATATGAGGTGCATTTACCGACGACAACTAAACTGTTTATCCCAGCCGTCTTCAAAAAAGAATTAAGGTGTGTAGCAAAGAATGCGCTAAAGCGTGTCTTCACCACCTTATAGTCCCCTTCCTTGATCACAAGGCCGTCAACAAGTTCCGCACCAAGGCTTCCCTTAGAGGTTGGCCCGGCTTTCTCACTGGAGTACAAATGCTGACGGAAGAGCTCAACATCTCTTCCAAGTGGGTCGTGCTCACGAACGACCTACATCCCAGTTTCTTAATGATCATTCGCAGTGCAAAATAGAGTACAAATTCAGTCCCTGTCAAATGCCAAAAAGAGAAATTCTTTCATAACACAAAATCCCCTTGGTTTCTATATCCACCTCCACTCCCAGATCCCAAGCTAACAAATTTGCCAGTTTGATTCACAAATTGGAGCATGTGAATGGATTACGAATCCTGAATGCAACAACAGACTGAGGGAATGCATTTCTGTTAGGACAACTAGTAGCGCAGCCAAGGTTTTCGTGCAAGTGATGTCAAATACCAAAGAGCCATATATGGTTTGATACCTTGTGAAGAATCAGGTTTAGCAATGATAAAAGGGCAAAGGTTTCAAATTTACTCCATTTTTCAAGTGTGTGAGCCATCAAATGTATGAACTTCGGGCTTGTTTGTTTGCCGGGACTAATAGTGAAGCGATTTATAATTCCCTAGCGGATGGTGTCACTGAGATCAATAGTGATGAGAACAATAATACTAAACTCCTATGGTACTACATTTTCCTACTTTACATATCCGATGCACGTTTATTCGGCTTGTTAAAATTTTAACCAAAAACCGGGTATGTGAGCCGCTTAGATAAATAGTCCAATCCCATGCAATCAATCAAACATATCCTTCAAGTACAATAAAACCCCATATGCGTAACGGATTTTCCAAGTTAGTGGAGTCACATGACCCATTTGCCACACAATGGCTCCGCACCTTTGCTAGTATTCCTACCTATCCACCTCTCCAGACACATTTGATCGGATTTCATTTCCTCTCACCCTTAGTCCACTTATTCTAGCTGTTATTTCTGTAAATGAAAATCCCCAAGGATATATTAACTTCTCTTTCCCCACACTCAATTAAACCACAGACAATGTGGCAAAAAGGTTGAGCACTTTCACTCATTTCTCATACTTTTGATAAAGTAAAGATAAACGAGGTAAACCTTTACCAATAATTGCATTACCTAACCATCGTATCTAACACCAAACATTTTCGTAGCAAGCCAAAACGATTCGTAACATTTCTATATGTACTGTACACCCACTTGTCATTTGTAATGAACCAGAATAATACGACGTTGAAACAACTGAACCAAAAATACATACAAATTGAACCATTATATTCATAACTAGCAATAGCTATGAAGTCCACTTATCTACGCTACACATTTATTCATCACTATTCACTACACCAAAATAATACCATATATAAACAAACAAACAAAAAGTACAATGTAACATAAATGAAAAAAACGTAATGTTATTATGGTGCCTACACGCTGCCCTTGTTCGGTTGTGGGTTTGCAAAAAAAATTTCCAAACCCAAATCCACTCATTACATATATTTTTAATCATTACTTTTATTTCTCTCCACTCATTATCCCTATATTCAATCATTAATCTAATTTCTCTCTATCTCTCTTCACTCATTACCCCTATCCCCAATTATTATCATATTTTCTCTCATCACTTATTAGTTATTAGTTATTACCCAAAAACCAAACCTAAAATTTTTTCAAGCCCCCAACTGAACAAGGGCGCTATGTGCAACATAACATAACTTTCTCCATGAGGTGGCATGTTCGAATCATAATTTCAGGGTGGCATGATGCACACTTGGGGTTTGGCCAAGTGGGCATGAGAAAATAAATAAGTATTCGTCCTCCATGAGGTGGGATGTTCGAATCACACCACGGCTAAACATTTCAAGGCCACTGGAGTGTTTGTCGAGTTGCGCGTGGATTGCCTGGACGTGCAGTTATTTGAAACAAAACCCTAACTTTATCCGATAAGAAAATGACCGAAGGCTACACAACAATCAAAATGACAGAACAATTTACAAACTAAAAGCTAATAAGTAACTAAAGATTGAAGAGAGGGGAAAGTACCCAAATTACGAGAATACCACGCCGTCGAGCAACTTCAACTGCCTTTATGACGTTAGGTACAATAGCTTGGCCACCATCTACACGCATCAAACCATCTGGTAATATGAAATCATTCTGCAGGAAAAATAAATAAATAAATAAATAAAATTGAGAAGCAAAAATAAAAAAACAATCTGAGAGATGAATTATGGGTTTTGAATCTTTTGATGGTGGAGAGACCTGCATGTCTATGACGAGAAGGGCAGTGTTCTTCCATCGGGTATCGGAATCAAAAGAAGAAGAAGCCATTTCTGGACACAGATAGAGCTCTTGGTTTTGGTTTTTTTTTTTTTTTGGGTTTTTGTCGATTTTCGTGGCTTCTGTGAATAAAATCAAACCTACGAAGGTGGACAGTGAGAAGTTGGAATCGTCCACAGATGGGAAGTAGAGGTCAATTTTGTTTAAACGATTTCCAGTGGATGGTGGGAAACGACGAGAAAAGAAAAAAAAAATTCCATTATTTGAATTTTTTATAAAGTATTTCCATTATAAAATTGGATAAATAAAAGACGTAAGACCGTCTCCACCCTTGCAAAAGTTTTTAGGTGCAAATAGGGTACGAGACATGTGGCGCTCGGAGCGTATCGGAGCCGTCCAAACGTGTTTTATACGGCTCAGATCTGAACACCCTGTCTTCTCATCAGCCAAACACTCTCTCTTCTCTCTTTTCGTCAAATTCTAACCATCCAAAACACATTCGGGATCCCTAAAATGCATTGTGCACCACGTGTCCCATACTCTCTTACCCTAATTCTTTACATTGATTTTACTCTGTTTTGCTAACCAATTTGTTGAAGTTTTCAAAAATGGCTAAATCCAGGGATCCAAACATCAGTCATTTCCTTCACTATTTGAACTTCTTTTTCGTGGATTTACTTTCCAAAACTACACACAACATGGAGCGGGAGCAAGAACGCGGGAACCCCTTTAGTTAACAATTTTTATTAAAATTCAAGAGAGCGAAGATTGAAAGCAGTCTAACAGTTGAATCTTATAGTAGCTTGTTCAAGCTTGGTATGGTACCACTAATCCTACACCCTATAGACCTTCTTGGCATTCTCATGCATATTTTAAGTAAATATCCATATCTTGTGAAAACAAGTTGCGTGACTTCAGGTAAAATTTTGATCAAGTGACTAAGAATTCTGGCTCCGACCTTGCCGACCGGAACACAAAAGCCATGGCAGTATGCATGGAACTAAATTCGGTAAATTCTGCAGTTTTTTTTTTCTGCAATGGCTTGTCAAAGCTCATCTTCTTCGTCCCTGTTTCCATTCCTTTCCAATTACAGATTGGAAAACTAGTCGCAACTTCTAAAATTGTTCAGCAAAAATTAAAATCTTTGTAATTTTTTGTAACTCGGGTAGTTTCGAGTAGCTTACTCACATCTCTACTTCTGCTTTAAGACCAATACCACCGTCCACTAGACCCGACTACAACAATCCAGTCTGTTGTTTTTGTTAAACCTGTACATTCTTGGTATTCATTAATTTTCCCTACAGTTTTGCTCCCAGAAAAACTATACTTTTCAAATAGCAAATCAGGAGTTTTTAGAACAAGGCTGTAAAACTTTGCCTATAGATACTATGGAAGCAATTCTTTTCAAATCTCAATAGAACAAATTCTATTCATGTATGGTAGTGCAATCAAAACTCCAAAATTTCACGCATACTTTTTCAACCGCAAACACATCTCCAAGAGAAAAATTGTAATATACCTAAGATATACAATGGATGAATACAGATCATACTTCAAATCCCACAAAACATTTTTTTTTTTTTTTAAATCTCTATAGTCTATACCTCATCTTCCTTGGACTTTTCTTCTCCATTCTTAACTCCACTTCCTTTTATATGCAACTCCTCCTTCAAATCTTCCCCCGGGTCGTTAAGCTTATAAAACCCTTCCCGATCAAATAAAACCTTAGAAAACCCTTGATCTGCACAAGGCCCATATGCCCAACTACACAGAATAAAATAAAGCACATTAACCAAACTCATAATCGCGAGAAGCCAATAGTAGCTCTCATAATGACTTTGATTGATATTATTCGAAATCCAACTCTCTTTTCCCCCTCTTTTAGTAACCTTTTCCACAGTACTCAGTATCAAACTGGCCAACAAACTCCCCACAGCCAGCCCCAATCCGGATAGAGCCACTGCCATGCTCGACATGCTCTTTGGCAACTCCGAGTAGAAAAACTCATTTGATGCAATCACGTTCAGGGCTTCCGCCACACCCATGAGTAAATATTGTGGTACGAGCAACATAGCTGACATATGAACAACTCCTATGGGGTTATTGTAATAGCCACTTTCCAAGGCTTTTCTCTTTCTATAATGCTCCACAATTGCCGCAACTACCATGGCCAAGAAAGAGCAAAATAACCCGACACCCATTCTTACTTTTACGCCAACTGAAAAGGGTTTTCCTCTTATTTTCGAAGCTACAGGAATGATAATGCGATCGTAAAGAAAGATCCACATTACTATACCGATTAATATGAACACAGAGAAGGAGCCTGCAGGTATTTGGAACCTTGGAGTGAGGTGTCTGTTCATGGATTGAGCTTGGAGAAATTGGAAGGTTGCCTGACTTATGTTTACCGACATCATGATCGATGAAGACCATAATGGCATGACTCTGATGAGTGATTTTAGCTCTTCAACTTGGTCTACTGTGCAAAGGCTCCATGCATTGGAAGCCTCTCCCTCTGGAGTTATGCCCTCAGGGTTCCTAATGATGCAAGCTTTGTTTAAGAACCTGAAAAGGAACGAAATAACAACATTCATCAATCCAGTCATGGGGAAGCTCTATATTTTTTGGTAAGGTCCTGTTTGGTTCCAGATTTCACAATCTATTTAGTTCAGTCTTTATCTTTGGAACATAGAAAACTTGTTTGGTAAGATTTTCGGAAACATTCTTTAGGAAATTTGTTGAAAAAGAACCCGTCTTTGGAAAACATCATAATCACGAAAAACATTTCTCAATATGTCACCAATGATTGTTATACTGTTATGTATCACAAATACGTTTTTGAAAAGTACGTATGTTGAAAACCAACTTGGAAAGTACAACCTACCAAAGCTTCTTTGGGCTTAATTAAGATGAAGAGCAACTAAGCTCAAAACCAGAAAGGAGTTTTGGAAGTACAGTTGCTTAAGCATATCAAATTTCAAGCAAAATAAGTGTAAAAGTTAAAACATTCAAAATTTAAGCTTTTTTTTTATAAAGCTCAATAAGCTGCAAGTAAGTGGGAAACAAACGGACAATAGTACCTAAGTTTGCTGGTTGGCTTGGAGAGAGTTGAGTCACTCATGCGATGATACCTCAAATTCGATTCATCAGACGGGAATGCTACTTTTATATTCTTGATACAAACTACAATCACTCGTGCAAAGTTAGTAAACAAGCTCATGGTGGCTTTCTGTTTGATATAAAACGGAGAGGCGATGAAGAACGAAAGAGCAGATAAGAACATGAGGATTGCGGGGGCTCCAAACCCTATTTTCCATCCGGCATTATCTTGAATGTAAACGATGACAGTCAATGCAATGATGACTGAAATAGAAATTGCAGCGTAGTACCAACTGAAGAATTTTTCTAAGACCTGTTTGTTGTTTGGATTGTCTCTTTGGTCCACTTGGTTTGCTCCAAAAGCTAAGGAACAGGGTCGAATCCCACCGGCTCCAATGGACATTAGGACAAAGGAAAAGAGAAGGGTTGCATATTGGGATCCTGTTGGAGATTTGCAGCTCTCCCCCTTTAGTTGGTTGCAGTAAGGTGGCCTTGCTTGGGGGATCACAGTCGTCATCCACAAGAGGACCATTCCCTATACAGTGAAAGTCAAATTTAGATCAATTTGGAACTTCAATTTGGTTAATCAAGTTAAGTTGAGAATTAACCACAGAAGAGTTTGATTCTGATAATTATGATTTCAATCTTTTGGATTACGGTTATCAACCAAAATTTGTGTGTTTAGTTTTGTTTTGGGAAATAAAAAATCCATTCAATGCACGTAAACAAATACAAACAAACTGGGCCATCCTCCCTCGCAACAAGGAAAAAAGAATCTCAAGAAAAAATATACCAATCCCTAGTTTTACAGGTTTATTTGAGCTGAATTTTGTAGAGCCACAGCCACAGTGCATCCAGACACTAGGCTCATTGTCCAGCCTTTGGGCAGGAAAATTTCTACTGTAATGAAAAAGTTCCGGACACTGCTATTTCCAGGCCCGTGCTTCTAATCCCGGCAACGGCGCGAAATCCCTCACAGTATCCCCTAAAAATCACCTTCTAATTTTCTTTTAAAAAAAGAACAAATTTCATAGAGCCACTGCTGCAGTTCATTATCCCTAACAAAGTAATGAAGGAGAGTGAGGAGATTGAGGGCTTGCTCAGGGCCTTTTTCTGTTGAGGGGTTCATCTAAACAACCCCGGATGAAAGTTAGTTGTTTACCAAATGTGTAATTAAGGAGGAGAGTGGTTTAAGGTTCAGACCCTTGACAGAATGGAAGAAGGCCACTATACTTCGGCAACTTTGGCCTATTAGCAGAAAGTTTGATTCCCGATGGGTTAAGTGTGAAAATACATGCATAATTAAAAGGCAAAGTTTACAGGATATCAAAATCCCTAATGATTGTTCATGGTCTAGCAGGAAAGTGTTGAAGCTTAGACATTTGGGACAGCCCATGATCACATAGTCATTGGTAATGGGGAGGATAACCTTCTATGGATTAATAACTGGCATCCTTTAGGCCCTTTTTTGTAAGAAATTTGGGGAGGTCCTTCAACACTAGAGTAGATCAATCTTTCAGAATGGTATATGGCACTGAAATAGGTTGGTGCATCAAATTATGAGGCAGACCCCTGATTCTCTACAACCCCAGGTTCAAATTTCTGACAGGGAGGCTGGGCTTCCATCATCTAGTGGAACATATAAGACCTATTTGGGAAACTGTTCCTTGGTATAAGATTGTTTGGTTCAAAGGGTATGTACTAAATGGGCCTTCGTTCATTGGTTATGTAGTCCACTGTGTTCTTTGTGATCAAGAGGAAGAAAGCCATAATCATCTCTTTTCCTGCAGTGCCTCAAGCTATGTGTGGTACTCTATACTGAAGCGAAAAGGACCAAATATAGTATTAAAATTTTCTCTCTAATTTTCTCATTCTTTCCTTCTTCATTATTTTCCTTTCCTTTCCCTCACTTTCCACAAGTTCCAAACAGGGCGTAAGTTAAGTTGGATGGTTCAGAATGGAAGCTACTACTCTTTTAGGAAATCATGTGATTATCATCTCCTTGGCTGCTAACGTATATGGAGGGAAAGGAATGCGAGAATCTTAGTCCAGAAAGCTAGGGATCCTCTAGATATTGTTAGAAACATCTTGACATACATGAGGAGCAGATTCAGCTCTTGGAAAAAGGAAGGTCTCTTTGGAAGTCTGGAAAGCCTGGGGTGTAGTTTTTCTAAGCACTTTTCTTTCTATAAGCTACGTGAAGCTTTCTTTTCTTTTTTCTCTGTTGCTAGCCTTCTAATGGCTGGGTGAGGGCTATGCCCCTCTGGTTTTGTTGTAGCCTTGTGCCTTTAGGAGAAAAATAAACCTATTAAAATATACAAAACTATAATTTATTGAAAATTTTACTATATTAAGTGAATCTATCATAATACGAATTTACCATAAAACAAATTTATCACATCTAAAGCAAAAGAAATGTCCATTCAAATAAGTTTTGATATCCATCAATCAATCAGTTTTCCAAAACAACATCCTGAATATTTGATCAAAAAATAAAGAGAAAGCAATTACCAGGAGACTGAAGATGGAGCCAAGGCCAATGGTGAGGAATCGACCCAGATATGAATCAGAGATAAAAGCCCCAAATAGTGGGGAGAAATTGGTAGCCGCAGACCAGAAAAAGAGTATGTTTGTCCCTTCGATTACCCCAATGTGGTACTCTTCCATCAAATACAATATCATGTTTGACAACAACCCATAGCTAGCCAACTTCTCCAATCCTTCATTTGCTGTATTCATTTACCCACAAAAACACACACAAGAATGTTAGAGATCAGGGGGAAAACCCTGACAAACCCCATGAATATATGAGCTTAAACGGGAAAACCAATACAAAACCATGTTATACAATTCCTTTATACTGTTACGAATTTGCCAAATCCAAACACAAGATTCAAGAAATACGCAAACAAATGCAGAGAAATCAAAAGCACAAAATTACACACAACACTTGATTTTACGTGATTCAGCAATAATTTCTGCTGTTGTTTCATTAAGGGAAGAAGAAGAAAACTGGCAAATTACCTTTGAGTAAGTCATACGAGTACATTATAGAGCTAGTCAAATACTACTAAACTTCCATTACAGTTGAATCTGGGAGAAATATGCCTACGTAAAGTAAATGTAAAATGGATCCTCTCCCGTAACTTTCCTGGAGGATTCTCGCAAGTATGGATCCCACCCGCATACTCTTACCGGTAAAAGTATGCTGGATTCTGAGGAAAATGCGGACTGTCCGGGACAGTAACCGGAGAGGATCTACTTAAAGTACCATCAAGTTCCAACTTCCACACTGCAAAAACCCAGGTGCTCGCCTGGAGGCCAAAGGTATTGGACTTAATGGTATGCTCCTCTCATCTTAGTTCAAAATCTTCCGGGAGCTATCAATTCTTTTGGGATTTGTTACATGTATATGTGCGCGTGATTTATAGACGAACATGCATGAATTGATGGTGGAGTGGGATCAAAATGTGTACCTATGATAAATGGCATGGTCATAAGGCCACCCTTTTGTCTTCTCCGAGGAGACTGCTGCTGCTGCTCCATTTTAGCCAGATCTGCAGAGACCTCCATGGATCTCCTTTCAACAAATGGGACGCACCCTTTTTTCTATTTCTCAGTATGATTTTGAGATCATTGGTTTACTCCCTCAGATATGCTCTGTTTTCATAGCAAATCACATAGAGTAGAAGTGTAAATCACTCAGCAAAATGGAAGTGAAAAAGATTGGGATTTTTTTGTGGGTGATTGATTTATACTAAACGTGAAGGAGAGTAGGGATTATATAGTAGTATTAAAGTTGAAGATGATGGGTCCCACAGTTCCACCGGCTAGTCTCTTTCGTTCACGACAAGGGAGGACTGGAATTTAGAAGAATCTGAGGAATTGGGCAAAACGGGAGTGTTGACTCCTGGGATTGAGGACCTGTCTTAATTTTTAAGGCTTTTTTCCACCGGAGTATTTTTTTTACTCCAGTTTTCTCTTAATTTTTACGACTATAAGATTCAAGATCATATTTTTTGTTTCGACCAGAGGAATTTTTAGATGGTAAATTTTAAAAGCATTAGATGCATATGGCTCACATGCACCAAACGACTCCAGACACAATTGTGTCTAGAATTTTGTATTTTAAAAAAGAGATGTGTGGTTAGATTTTTTGAAAAAAATAAGAGATGTTTTTATAAATTTTTTATTCACTAAATTGCCATTGCAAATGAGGTCGACTTTGAGACCTAATGAGAGTGACTTTATACATTCTACCAACAAATCAAGGCCATTGTAAATGAGGAAGTGGCGGAGTTAGGATTGAAATTTAAGAGTGACAATTGTTCACAAATGAGGTAGTGGCAGAGTTAGTAGGCTGCCGTCATATGTAAAAAAGATTTAGTCTCTCCATTCCCGTCGCTAATGGCTTTTCATAATTTGAAAATGTAATAAGAACAAAGAAAATATAAATACAAAGGATTAAGAAAATTAGACTGGACTTTATTGAAATTGTGATGCTCTAATTTGACCAATTACTTGCGTTTTAAAAAGTTCCACAAGTGCCTTGAGAGATCAGCTGTTCCTTTCACGACAGATCTTGTTGCCACTTCACATCACCAATAATCAAGGTGCTATTATCATGATTATCATAATAATAATAAAAAGGTGCAATTATTATGGAGTATATATGATCAAAGTCAAAACAATCATTCACCCTTGTACAAAACATTAATTGTAATCTTAGGCCCCGTTCCATAACACCTTATTAAAAAATAAGTACTTATTTCATATTTTTAAATTCAAAAATAATGTAAATAAAAAATAATTTTTCAATTTTTTTTGCACCATATAAAATATCTCAATGAGATCTATCAAACAAGATTTATATTGATCGAAAAATTATCTGTGACAACATATGATTTTTGAGCTTGAAATTGTCTTCTTAAAAAATAAATATTTATTTATCTTTCGAAAACGGGACCTAATTTCAGTAAGCAGTAGGTTAGATTTGTGATCTAATTATTGTAATAACTAACCACTCGGATAAGTCTTGTCAAAATTGAGTTGTTATAATAATTTCTTGCTTTTGCTCTCTAGAAATGAATTATTCTTGGGATCGAGACAAACGCTTATTGATCAATGAGTGGTCGAAATCAAACCTATTTTGAAAGCAATGGACAGTCATGATCAGAACAATCAAACATGACCATTGATATCTCTCTTAGAAGTAATATGGTTCGTTTAGATATGTACATACTTTCAATTAACTTGATTTCACAAAGATGATAAAAATATCAAGACATTTTTAAAAGGAACAATAGTTGGACTTGTAAAATAAAGAATTCTAATGATAAATTAGAAATCACACAAATATTCCAATCACAGGATCTTAATTTGAACCACTGGCACAATAAAATGAAATGAATTTCTGCACAATCTATAATCCTATCAATAATCGTGTAAAATGCAGGTCTGTGACAAGTGATTTGCCTAAGAAATATCATTTTTACATTAGTTTTATTAAGTCTCACATATCACACGCATCAACGCAAGTTAATCGAATAATGAACATCTCTAAGTCTTCGGGTTTTCTCGATTGTTTGGATTCAAATCTTCATAATCACATGTTCGATGGCAACATTAACATCCGTTTTTCCGGATGACATGACATCATGCATGATGTACTGAGTGATAAGTAAACAGACTCCATGTGGCCGAGCCGAGCCATGCCACCAGATGCCCAAGTGGAGTCTAGCCGGCTACTAACCCCATGGGGCGGACCAATACTAGCCCGCCCCAACTGCATGTCCACACACCCCACCACTCCACGGGCGGACTCACGAGTTCCAGGCCTCCACGCCCATTCTAACGTACGGCCATGCGCGACGATGACTTACGATGACTTGTTGGCTTACCCACTACCGATCGAGCAGAAACCTCATCCGATTCGGCCCACCACAAGCATACATCCATCACTGACTGTAGTCAAAATTGGAAAAAGTTTCGTCACATGCAGCAGTCACGTGTGCTGTCTCTAGACATGCTTTTTTCAAAGGGAAAACTTTTGAGTCAGCTCGTCAAGTGGATTGGACCATTATATAGTCACATCATCCTCAAGGTGTTCTGTGCTCCCGCGCTCAATATTCATACCGCCCTCGCGCTCTTAGATTCTCGCTCTCGGCGAATTTTAATAGTTTTGAATGTATTTCAAAGAAATTTTTACGTTTGCGCTTTCACATGCGCACACGAATTATGTGACTTAGATTGTACCCATATGAGAACTACGTCTGCTTTAAATGTGAACGGGTTAGGAATCTGGCTTGTCTAAACTAGACTGCAGAGGTGTGGTCCAAGTGATCGCAACCGTTGGACGGTATTTTTAATGGTCCAAATTTATTTTCGTATTCTTACTGTTTGAACAAATCTGAACAATTATTATCGAGATGAACAGTTTAGATTACACCGCATAAGCCAAATCGAACGGGTTAACCACATTGCGTAAGGGTGATATCATCCCTTCGTAAAAGAAAAGTCATTGGATGGTCTTCAAAAATTTTAGTAGCTAGATGATTAGAGAAGTAGAACTTTTTTGCTCTGTTATTTGAATTGATTGCCCACTGGAAGTGGAAAGAGCAATAATTGGACCTTGCAATGTCCGAAATAATTGCTCCATAAATTTTTTTAGTTGAGCACGCACATGGGTAACTAATCAGTCTAATCATCGGCTTTGCTTGGTTTGAGTTTTGAGAGGAATTTTGGGTAACGAGTAGAGAGAGATAGATAGATAGAGAATGAGAGTAATTATTCAACAGTGCTACTTGCACGTGTTTTTGTGCACATATCATGCACATACATTTTTGTGGGGCCCATATCGGAGTCCCATAAAATGATCTAAACCACTCATCTTTTTTAAAATATCTTTTAGAGGATTCCTGTAAAAAATCAGTTTTAACAGATATCGGTAAA
This sequence comes from Rhododendron kiyosumense, assembly GCA_019656275.1. Taxonomy (NCBI): domain Eukaryota; kingdom Viridiplantae; phylum Streptophyta; class Magnoliopsida; order Ericales; family Ericaceae; genus Rhododendron; species Rhododendron kiyosumense. Next base: position 285,451 of record BPLS01000562.1, read on the forward strand.
AGCTTTCTCAGTGATCGTAGGGTAAAACAGAATGATTCGCCCTACGATTTTTGAAAAAGCCCTTACCGATATCCATTGGAGCTGATTTTTTTACGGGAACCCTCCAAAAAATATTTTAAAAAAGATGAGCGGTTTGGATTATTTTGTAGGACCCCAATATAAGCCCCACAAAAATATATGTGCATGATATGTGCACAAAAATCTGTATGAGAATCATTACCGGTAATAATTTGAGAGAAAAGTTTTAGCGACCATGAAGATAGAGAGGGGGGGTGTGGTCTTAGAGACCCAAAGCAAACAAAGTCGTGTGGAGTTTTTAATAGTACTAGTCCCTATTATTTGAAGAAATATTTTTTTCCCCTAGTTTAAAGAAAAAAAAGTCTACGATACACAGCCTTAAAAGATTTGAGTCCGTTTCGCAATCATCTTTTAACTTTTGAACTGGTATGTTCTACTTTTTCTAATGCACCTTCACTTGTCTTCATCACCACCCCACCAAAAGTTTGCCAACATCTTTTCTCAACTGGCAAGCCCCTTTAAGAGAGTAGTCCTATCCAAAATCCAAATCTAAGCATAATGTTTGACAAGATCATGATAGATAACTTACAACACCATTGGTTTTAGTCCCGTTGTCGATCCAACTCGATTCTCGATTGGTGTTCTGTTAAGTTAAATCTCGAGGAGAAGAATTGTCGCTAATAAAACCACCGTCTGCAAACTCTAATCTTGTGGCCGCAAACTTTTACCAAGTGGATGCAAACAATGACCTCGTGACCAAAAATTCGATCTGTATGGCCACAAACTCTGACCATTAGGCTGGGAACTCGAACTCAGATGGGATTGCTGAACTCAGATGGGATTACAGATTTATACATCTGCACCCTTAAGTTATGAAACATTGAAACTCTATGTTGTTATACTGGAGTATTACTTATTGTAAGAATAATTACCACGCTACCCTCACAAAATGCAAAATGACTGAAAATACCCTTGTCCAAGAAATGCATTGTTCTGTTTTGTTTCGTTTCGGAGAAACCTAAAGGCATGGTAAAGTGTTGCGTGATAATTTGAAAGCATGATTTAAATCCTTTTCTTGTTAATGGCTTAATGCTCGTCATGATTATCGTTTCACGAAAACTTAGAAAGAACAATGGGATCATGGGTTGGTACGCAAAAATTCGAGGAATCACGGTAGAAACGGATAGTAGGAAATAAGGGATTAAAATGGAATCTGTTGAGATTCAGGGTGAATTGAATGGGCCCTGGTATTCAAAAAATATTTGGGAAAATAACGGTCTAGGACGTATTTTGATAATTAATACTTTTTAAGAACATGCTAAGAATATTTGTTAATGAACAAAATGTTCTTGGCAGGTATTAATTATCAAAACACGTCCTTGGCCGTGGTTTTCCCAAAATATTTTGTAGACAAATGACAATCGCACAGGAAAAAAGAATGTGCGATACAAACGTGATGCTTGACTACTAACTAAATTTATAGTGTCCATCTCAAACCACAAAAGTAGATAAGTACTTACTTCAACAATACAACCCAAACAAAGAATAGAATCATATACTACCATTTGTTTTACATTTTAGATCCTTCAAAACCTCATATTCTCCTAATCGCCCACAACTCCACCCGAACTCTGCATCAATCTCCTCAGCAATCGTCTCTTCGCCTAATCTCCTCAAACCCTTGCTCAAAACATTAGCCACATAATAATAAGATGGAAAAGTGGACCCCCAACCGCTCCTCTTCATCAAATTGTAAATTCTAACTGCCGATTCTGTTCTTTCGGTTGTAATCAATGCCTTGACGAGTCTACCAAGTCCCTTGTCGTCGCAAGGGATCGTACCCTCTTGCTCTAGATCAAGAATCAAACGGTCAATATCCTCCATCATTCCCTTCTTCCCCAGTGCCAAAACCAGGTTAGCATAAATACCCAAGTTGGTTTGGTACCTGTTATATGCAAGAATCAAAAGAACTGATATCTACAAATACTAATGGACAAAAGAAAAAGAATCACACACATAATAGCTCAACTTCAACCAGACTCTTCTACTGCTCCCTTTATTTAAGAAATCCTACTTGAACGTACAATTTATATGCCTCCAGAACTCTGGGCAAAGGGCCTGGGTCGTGTAAAAGACTATAACTCGGCCCTCCACCAATACAATATTGGTCGTGTAATTACGTCCATCAATTTTAAAGCAGAGAATCACTCATCATTCTGATTGGTTACAGTATAAGGTCCATAATTTAGAACTATGTTTGAAACCCGTGAAAAGGAAGATAAGAGAGACAGATAATTAGAAGCAAAAGTGTTCACTGTTCACCCAATAAAAACTAGAGCTTAGTGTTTCATTCGACAGTTCCCTCCCCGACTTTCATAGAGTATCTTGAGTGCGTTCTAGAGTATCCCTGCCTCCACCGGGTGTCTAAACAAAACACGTTGCAGAAAAATAGGATACCTGTAGTTTGAAGTACCTGTCCAAAGAGTGTTTCAGTCTTATCTCTACACTGTAAAGTCACCCATTAGTTGTGGATCCAAAAAACAAAGTCACCCAATAGTCACTTGGCCAAAAATGTAACTAGTGGATGTGTACACACACTCTCCAGTGGACTAGAGAAAGTTACCCATAAACTCAGTATTCTATTTAAAAATATATCTTTTTTCTATCTAGAGAAATGACAACAAGGCTAAGAAGAACAAACGATATCAGAAGCAAGGATAGAATGCAATTCAAAGGGTAACAAAGATCTCCAAAGAGGAGACAGAGAGCGTCTAAGAGCTAGAGAAGCTACTTTGTCTGCTACTCGATTTGCAGTCAGGATAATCCATTTCAGCTCTAAACCTCTGCTTTGCACAAGCCTGTAAAATCAAAACCAGAGCAGCAATCCAAAGGAGGATCCAACTCCTAAAATCCAAAACCAGAGCAGCAATATCCAAAGGAGGATCCAACTCTTTCACACTCAGCTCAATGGCTTGCTTACAATCAGATTCTACTTGAATGTTGGACAGCCCCAAAACATTTGCCATAACACAAGTCAACCAAATAGCTGATAATTCCCCTCACAGAGCTGAACCAACACTGAAAGCTTTAACTGCTCCATCCACAATTCTTCCTCTGAAATCTCTGAAAACCACAGCTGCTATAGCATCCTTCCCATCCTTGGCCATCGCTTTACTTGGTCTTCATTTGGGGTAATCAACTATTCAGGATGCTGGACATCTATAATTTAATTGCTCCTTGGTAGAAGAGACCCAAAAGCCTCCTCAAAATCCATACGAGAACTCAGGATTTTCAAAGCTGTTGCTTAAGGGTCCAATGGTTTGCTTATTGAAGATCAACTCATTTCGGCCTTCCAAATAAACCATCCAAACAGAACCACTCTACTAATCAAATCAGTAGCTTCGCCCTCGGAGACACTTTCTCAAGGGCAGAAGAGGTCCATTTGAGCACACTTGGAGGGGGGTTTTCATGTAGCCATTGAAGATCACCACCAAATCCAGCTGCAAGCAAAACTAATGTATTCCACAGATTCCACACATTGATCACAGAGTGGGCACATCAGAGAAGTGGAACAATTCCTCGCAAAGAGGTTCTCCTTCATAGCTAGATTATATCTAAAAACTCTCCACCAACAACTCCTCAAGTTTGGGAAGGTTTTGAGCTTCCAAATACATTTCCAAACTTTTTGGCTCACTCTGAAGAATTGCTCAGGCTTCTCTCTCATCTGCTATCTTTTAGATTTGAATGCAACTTGATAACCCGATTTAACTGTTTCACGTGAAAATGCCAAACCAACCAGCCCACTTTTTGAGTTTGGGGAAAGAGAAAGAGAAAAGTTAAGAACTTCTCACTCAATGTGGTTCTAAGAATTTGTAAATCTTATAGCTTAATACTACTTTTTAAACATAAAAAGTGAAAATCTCACTTAACAGTACACTTTTTTAATCACCCTGTTTCAACATCTATTCACTCTCTAGCCTAACAACTAATAACACAAAATAAATAGGTTCCATTATCAAAGCTGTTAATCACACTTTAGCTATCCAATTGTAGGGGTGACAAACAAGCCGAACGAGCCAAGCATGGGGTTGATCAAGCTTTGAAAACTTCACGAGATTCAAAACCTGTTCAAGCTTAGCTTGTTTATGAGACGAGCCTATCTCAAACGAGCCTCAATCAAGCCAAACACGAGCCATCTCGAGTAGCTTGAACCTTTTATACATCATAAGTCGAGCAAGTCAAGTAATAGCATGGATTGAAACCTTAAAGAGCTTTGAAACATGTTCATCTTTGTTTATATGGCAGACCGATCTTGAACAAGCTTTTAATGAACAAATACTACCTCAGCTCGGGTTTTTTAGCAGCCCTATCCAATTGGAGATGCTTCAAAGCATCAAATTACTCATAATCAAACCAAATCGAGCATTGAATCTAATCAATTCATTTTTCCGATTGAGCTCTGTCAAGATCACCGCATTGCGTCGCATCTAACAAAATTACATTCATTCTATGCCTCTAGTAAGTCAATAATAATAATTATACAAGGAACTCACCAGTTTTCTGATCGGACGACTGAGAACACCTTAAGCGCTAAATCAGCGTGATCCTGCCGTCGAAGCTCGTTGAAGGCGGCGATGAGGTCGGCCTTAATCAGACGCGGAAGGGTTTCCGATAAAACGTCGTTGAGCTTCGATTGGTCCCCTCTGTGGGCCCGTTTCAAGGATTGGACGGCCTGGATAGCTTCTGTGCTAAGCACTCGGCCTTTGACTAGAGGGCCACGGTTATTTCGTGGACCGCATCGGATGAAAAGGGAAGTTCTGGTTTTACGGGGGTTGGTTGGCCGGGTGGTTGAAGGTTGGGGTGAAAAGGTTGAGCAGAGAGAGGACGCCATGTATAGGAGAGACAGAGAGAGAGAGAGAGGACGCCATGTATTATCTTTAAAGAAGATGGGTTAATATCTCGAACACCCATCAACTATGACATTGTATCACTTAACCCCACTCAACTATTAAAAACCCAAAATGACCGTCTAACTTTGTTAACGGATAATAGAAATTTTTTTTTTTTTTTGGTCGTGAACACGCGAAATAAGATTAAACAGAAAAGATAAGTCTAGGATATTTAACCCATACATTGTCTTCTTGCAATTGAAATAACACCACATGCGGTGCAACATAAAAAGAAATAAATCCTAAAGCATGGGTGAGAGCTTCCTTAGCAAGAATATCTGCACATTTGTTTTTCTCTCGATAAACATGGCTAATAATCACAGATGTGAATTTCTACTGCATTGTGAGATTAAATTACACAAAGGGGAAAAATCTGAAATCTCATAGAGTATTTTTGGAAATTGGGCTGCATCCACACAAACTTCGACTCGATTTCAATTGTGATTTAGAGCTAAAGATAGCCCATCATAGAGAGCTCAAAGTTCTGCGGCAAGAACTGAACAAGGGCCTATATGGCGTTGAAAGCCCACCAACAAATTACTCTACTCTCTCTAAAAATGCCACCTGCGGCTGCTTTACCATGATAGTCGAGAGCTCTGTCGGTGTTGATTTTTACTGAGCCCGAATGGGAGCTTCCCAACCTACCAAGATTTTCGATGAGGTCCTGACCGGCAAGGGGTTGAATTCTGTGAAGTACCATTTAGTTCCCCGAGCCAAAACATCCAAGTGGGTGAAAAATCTAGAGTCGAGAGGATTAATAGAAGGGTTTGAACCGAAGTGAAGTTTGTTCCGATTGATCCAAATACACCAACAACCTAAAGGGAAAATGATGGACCAAGGCACACCAGAAGAGTGCAGAAAATTAGAGCCACAATTTGACTTGAGCCAGGAAGGAAAGTCAATGTTTCCCAAAAAATTGGGAATTAACAGGCCCTTTGGATGAAGTGATTTCAAGATAAAAGAAAAGAAAAGGTTTGAGTTTTCAGCCAAATTACTCATCTGAATTGACTATTTTGGTGAGAAATATTGAGAGAAAAATACAAAAAAATAAAATAAAATTTAATTGACTTCTCCCAATTCTCACCTAATCTCACCAAAAAAATTGATGAGATTTGATGAGAAAAGGCTCCCCTTTTTTATCTCATTTTTTCTCACATCCAAAGAGGCCGTAAAGGGTTAAGGAAGGAGGGAAGCGCACATAGATTGGGCTTTGGGACAGTCACGAATGACATGGAGGGTGTCCTAGATCGTACTCGGACAAGAAGGGCATAAAGGATTAGGAGTGATGTTGCGAGAATGATGGTTATTCTTGGTCACGAGGCGACCATGAGCCGCTAACCAGATGAAATGGATGACGCGGGGGTTCGCCGGCCGGAATTTTCCAAATCCATTTCCAATTCTGGAAAGGAGTAGAGCTGGACGAATTAGTGCAAAGTTCATAAGCCTGTTTGGAACTGAGATTACCTTTAAGATATCTACCCAACTTCACTGTCTTCGTCCCATTCTTGAACCACAAACACCTCCCTTTATATGGATTGGAGAGGACACTCTCTCCAATCCCGGGTCAAAAACAACCTTTTCAATTACACTTTAATGATCGGGATCGTTTATAATTTTTACTTCATTGAGAGCATCAAGCATGTCAAAAATTAGTTTGATAAATTATCGTTTGATATAATTTCGAAACAAATTTATATTGCAAAAAATTGAGAAAGGGATTTTGTTCAGGTGTTGCAATATTATAAATTGCAAGATAATGTGTTTCATTCCATATTACTATAGGTGTTCAATTGAACACCCTAGTTAATTTTTTTATTTTCTCATATTACTACATGTACATAGTACTTTTATATCAAGTTTCGTTTGAACATTTGAATATTCTATGTTATGAAATCGATGTACGTAATTTACAATTGAAACATCTAATACACGAGCTCAAAACAAAGTACATTCTCTTAATGACAAAAATAAGAAAAATAGAGAGCGGATTGAAAAAAATATCTTTTGGTATCGTGCTATTCTCTATATCTCCAAAACAAAAGTATATTTTCAAAAAGATCCGTTCGACCGCAAAATTTCCTACAAAAAATTACTAGTGTACTTATGGGTCGGTTTACTCTTTAATAGAACAATTGCAACTTCTTGGGCATGAAATCTTGTGTAAATATGATTGGTTAATAGAGCCAGTAGAGCATAGGTAATTTTTGGACACCCTATTAAAAATTGCAGGTGCCGCCACTTGATGCATGGAAATTATTTACGCAGATATTGCAAAGAGAACCCCACTTGATGAAATATGAGACCAAATCCTCTCTTGTTATTGAACCGAACAGTCAAATCGCAATCGTCCATCACCGCATCAATTGTCCAGATTGGGTAAAGATTCTGGTCAATCAGTAATTATCGGTCTTTAGATCAAGACGATCAAAATTCTTACTGGCCGGAGTCTTTTTCCACAATCTGGACCATTATTTGTGATGATAAGACAACTGAGATCATATAGACCGTTCTCTACAGTTGAAATAAATGAATGCAGATCGGATCCATGTCCGTGAAATGTCATCAAGGGTGTAATTGGAGAATCAAGTTACCATAATCTTTTAAACGAATAATATTCCTACTTCCTTTATATATGTTGGGAACTCAAGAGAGCAATATGTTTGGGAGTCGTCGTTTTGAAGATTATGTTTGTTTCGAGACTTTAGACTCAAATTTTTCTTTCTACACCTTAATAAATTTTAACTTTAATTTCCCATCTAAAACCACAAAGCAAAAAATTACAGAACAACAATACAACCCAGACAAAGAATTATCATACTGACCCCACAAAAAAATAAACAAACCATTAATCCAAAAAAGAAAGAGGGCTGCCAAACGGGGATTAGGGAGCTAGAGCTAGTCTTTTTTGTCAAAACTAGGCCTTTTTCTTCTTGGGCCAACACCCCGGCTGAACCCCGGGCTCCGCGGTTGGGTTCAGTAATTCCTCAACACGCTTAGAAGTGGCGTCGCCTGCAACTCTCGCCGCCTGGGCTTCGGACCCCATTCTCTTAGCATCTGCGGCATACCTTTTTGCCAATTCTCTTGCCTCGGCAGCTTCTTTTTCCTTTCTTTCGGCTCGCGCAACGTATTTAGCAGCTTTGTCGTCTGCCTTTTTCGCCCTTTTTATAGCTTTCCATTTTTTGGAGTCCGCAAGTTTCAGCTCAGCTGCATGCAAGCACTTAGAACATTAGAAATCAGGCCATGCATGTTTGGCGCGCATCTCTCAAAATCACTCTCTCTATTTTTAGTTCCGAACGTGCGTTGCTAAACATAAATTGCCGGCTATTAGCGTCTCGTAGTCGCTAAATCCTTAGAGCATCTGGATGTATGCATGAGAATTAAAATGTTAATTTCGTAGGAAGTTTGATTAATTTAGTGACAGTTAGTTCGTACTTAGTACCTACAAGTTTAAAACTTCTTCTTCTTCTTCTTCTTCTCTCTCTCTCTCTCTCTCTCTCTCTCTCTCTCTCTCTCTCTCTCTCTCTCTCTCTTTTTCCTTTGGTGGTTGTAGGCTTGTAGCTAGCTCAAAGTACGTCAACTGTTAAGTTGTATTTTTTGTTCAGCAATTTGGAATAGTTACGTGGAGGGATGAGAAAATTTGGAAAACCTCTCAGTTCCATCAAGTTTTCTGTTTCCTCTTTATATTCCTCCAGCAAATCATTATCCAAACACAATAGTATTAGAATAAAACTAACCTCAAGAGACTCAACAAAATGTCAATAAAAAGGAAGCTAGCTAGTAAGAGATGGCAGTAGTACCTTTTGCATGATCCATTGATGTATATATATGATGTTCCTTTCTCTGATCACCTTCAATTTGTAACAAATCAGAACTCGATCCAAATTAAGAAATTGCCCTTAGCAGATCGAAGAGCTATATATTGCGAATTGGGTGGGTGGGTCTGTTGAAGTCGGAGCTGGCAATCGGTAAAGGGTATGGATAAATAGTTGAAGAAAGAAAAACAATTAGCTAGCAAGGGCAGGTGAAGATAGAATAACAAGGGCCTACAAATCAAATACTCAGCACCTATTGTACACGTAAGTATGTGTGTTGTTTGTTTGCTTTTTTTTCTTTTCTTTAGCACAGCTGGTAGTATACTTTCCCTAGTCATATGGCCACTTGCTACGTGTCCTCTACCCTTAATGTTTTTTCTGCCTTGGTATGCCTCTGGGGCGTGGCGGTGCCTCAAAGAAGCAGATGGAATAATTAATCGTCATGTGGGACTCTTCAGAAAGAAGATTTTAAAATACTAATTAATTAGTAGTCCGAACAGATGGAATTCGTTTTCCCATAAAGAAGATTGACACGTTGCCTTATGGTTAAGATCCACATCAATTTACACTCTCATTTAATATAGGAAGCGGGGGCTGCTGCTCCCTGGGGCAACAGCGTGCTGCTGTCCCGGATTTCTGGGCCCATTCCGGTCTCGTTCTGATAATCGGAAACGTTTATTTTATAGAACTCGTCAAGTAGAACAACTTTGTAAAAAATCAGCTTAATTAGATATCATTAAGTGTCTGATCGGAACCTTTTTATCTTGAAAAGAATGGATCCGAAACACTGGATCAAATCCACCGTAATTCATGGACCGAGAGTTAGAAAAAAATTGTGTAACAATTATATCTATATATGTATTTTTATTGTGATTAGCGTTAATCATGGAGTACTGATTTTGGTTTTCTATGATTAATAATGTGCCAGCTGACAAAGTTCTTTTTTTTGTAAAAAAATTTGATCACCGACCAAATTCATAGTATTTTTTTTATGAACTGACCGACCAAGTTCATTAAATAGTGGGAAGATAAATTATCTTTGTTGCCTCTTGGGAAATGAAATGAGGGTAGGGTGCTGTGTACTGTGGATTTGGATATATCCTAATCCACTCCCCACATTCTCTCTCTCTCTCTCCGCATCGTGTGGAGCTTTCAACTAGGGAGTGACACTTCCTTACAAAACTGATCCAAAGGTTGTACATAGCCTATGGCTCCGTTCAGTTGTCGAGAAAGTTGTGTGGAAAATTGATTCCCTAAAAAAGTGAAGTGAGGTGAAGTAAAAGAAAAAGAAAATTATTTTCCTGTGAGTGTTCATTTGACAAAAGAATTTTGCAAGAAAATTTAAGATTTAGTTGTTCATTTGTCAGGAAAAAGAAACTTTTGGGAAAATTTTGTGAGTGTTCACTCATTTTCCTTTTCCCGCGACGCAAAATCTTGTGTTTTTTGCAGGATCACTTTTGCAGGAAAGTAATTCCTGCAGGAAAACTTAAATTGGTAAATCCTAGAATTTTCCTGCCAACTGAACACTAAGAAAGTTATGGAAAAATTAATTTTCCCATCATTTCCTGTACTTTCCTGGCAACTGAACAGGGCCTATAGGTTAGCACATTAATCAGTAAATTTTCCACATCAAACGGCGTCGGTTTTTGATACCCCAAAGTCTATCCATGTAATTATTGACGCCAGAGCTTCAACAATGCTACACATACAAGAATTCAACCACAACCCGACCACAATTTCCCATATACACGTGGGCCCCACGTGCATGCGAGAGGTTATGGTTGAATTGTTGTGTACCTAGATTTATTGACAGAGCTTATCCCAGTTATAGTCAAGGAGATTTTAGAAAAATTAACCCGAAGAAGATCGATTTTGTAAAAATGCTTGTTTTTTTGGTACACAAATGGAAATGCACACATGCTACACCGTTACCTCCACCAAGGAGTATTATAAGAGCCAAAACTAAAGTCTCACCACGCGTGGGTGGTGTTAGGAGTATGTTTAGCCCAAATGAAGAGCTATGGGGACTTAAATCTAGTCTTGTCCAACAAAATTCAAGTTCCTAACCACTCAGTGCCAAACCCTCATTGGTTCGTAAAAATATTTGTCGATCGTGTGAGAGAGATGATTAAGAACACGAGCACAGAATGATGTTTTTTGAATAGACTTTCATTGATGACTAATGAAGATATTTACATAGAATTGAGTACAAAATTGCCGGTGGGTAAACCACCCAATTTAGACCTAAACTTGAAGCTTGAGAAGAGGCTAGCCAATGAGCAGCCTCATTTCCCTCCTCCTGAGGAGTCCAACGGAAAGAGAGTCCCACTTCCCTAGCAAGTAAGCGAATATCCGAGAGAATAGCCAAAACTTCCCAAGGTGGAACAAGCTCCGAAACACTCAAAGAAAGAAGTTGAGCATTATCATTCTCAATGCAAACAGAGGACGGGTTCAAGGCCTTGGCGAAGAGGCATGCTTCTCTGAGAACAGAAGCCTTTGCAAGAAGAGCCGAAGTAGCTGAGATCTTGAGCCGAAGTAGCTGAGATCTTAAGTCTCCTTCCATCAATTAGACAACCATGATCGTCTCTCAAAATAATATCACCCCATCCCCTATTGACACCCTTGGACCAAGAAGCATCACAGTTTATTTTCAGAGAGCCAACAGTAGGGGGAATCCAGTGGAGAGAAGAGAAAGGCGGGGGAGACCTTGGTAAATGACTGGTTGAGGTCTCTATAGCTGATAAGAACTCATCCCATGCCTCCAAAGCACGAGCACAGAACGATGTTTGAAAGTGAAAGAGGATGGGAAAGATTTTCTATTCTCTTATTTATAGAGAGAGCATTACGACCGCCCTCTAACAATAAATTCCAACCCAATATGAAAGGTTACAAAAATTTAACTATAGGAATATATTGGACATTTTGATACCAAGTAAATTCCCAACAAAGATACCACTCCACTGCATGACCTCCTACTTCAGCACACTTCACAAACTCCCTTTCTTCGTTCTTCTCTCCAAAAATTCTGAAAATTCCCCATTACAGGGGAAAAAAAAACCCACCAACTCAAGGTTTAATTTTTAAATTCTAAAAGAAATTGATTTTCGCACCCGTTTTCTTGTATTTACTTGCATGAGATTACACTATCCTTGCCCGGTCTTGAATGATTTCACTTTGGTATACATGCAAGGGTAATATGATATATTCGACAAAATAAAGAGAGTGATTAAAAGAAATTTTATTAAGGCTAGAGCGGCGATACAAAGATCATGAAAAGAAAACCAAGCAAAATAGCATCACAACCGGGCCAAACATCAAAATTACGTTGACACCAAAGACCCTGGTCCTCTGTACCGAAAAACTCTTATTCTAAGTTTTTCGGTACAGAGAAATTTTGTACTGCTAAAAATCGCATAAAAATTTTACAAAATAAAATACTAATTCACACACAAATAATTTTACTGATTTCTCAGTAAAAGAGGATTTCTCGTGCCTAAAAGACCCTCACTTCTTCTTGCCTTCAACATGCTTAGAGGCAGCGTCGGCTGCAGCCCTCGCCGCCTGGGCTTCCGCCCCCATTTTCTTAGCATCTGCAGCATACTTGTCTGCCAATTCTCTAGCCTCGGCAGCTTCTTTTTCCTTTCTTTCAGCTCGCGCAACGTATTTAGCAGCTTTGTCTTCTGCCTCTTTTGCCTTCTTTATGGCTGCCCATTTTTTGGAGTCCGCAACTTTCAGCTCAGCTGCAAGCACTCATCCAGCAAGAGCAAGTACTTTAGAACTTTAGAAATTAGGCCATGTTTGGCATCTTTAAAATTTTACTCTCTATTTTTAAATTGTATATTTTGGTTCAAGAACTTGGAATAGACTTGTGGAGGGATGAGAAAATTTGGAAAACCTTTCAGTTCCATAAAGTTTTTTGTTTCCTCTTCATATTCCTCCACCAAATCATTATTCAAACACATCATTAAAATCAAACTAACATCAAAAGACTCAACAAAATGTCAATAAAACGACGCCAGTAAGAGATGCCGTACCTTTTGCGTGATCCATTGATATGTGATATTGTTCCTTCCTCTCCCCTTCAAATTTGTTCAAATCAAAAAACCAAAGCAAAGCAAAGGAATTGCGAATTGGGTGGATATGAAGTTGGAGCTAGCAATAGGTGAAGGGTATGGATAAATAGTTGCAGACAAACAAGGGCAGGTGAAGAAAAAAAAAAACAAGGCACTACTCATCATATAAAAAAAAAGAAAAGAAAAGAAAAGAAAAGAAAATCAAGGCAGGTGAGAAAGAAAAACCTTCCTCCACGTGGCCCGTTGGGGGCATCGCCACATAGTCTCCCAACTCTTTTTCCATCTTCATTATAAAATTTATGATCTTTTTCCATCTTCGTTATAAAATTTATGATGCCCGCACAAGTGTATAGCAAGAAAAGAATTTGGACAGTGTCTCGTAGTCTCCCATACTCACCACATGGGCTCTTTAGAAAGATTATTAAAATAAGGGATGGAAAACCTGGGTAGGTGCTCTGTAGGGAAGAGGAGGGGCTAGCTGTAGTGCATCCGTCGCATTACATAGTGTAGTGTGGTCGATTCGATCGTTTATCTCTGTACAGACGATTTAGATTTAATTCGTACATATACAAATCCTAGACTAGCCATTTATTATATGGACGATGTAGTGGACCCACCGCACTACACTATGTAAATGTGGCTGCACTATACTGTGTAGATGTGGACGCACTACACAATGTAGATGTGGCTGACAAGTTTTTTTTCTCAATTTTTTTTCCTTATCACCGACCATGTTCATTGAATATTGAAAAAATAAATTATCTTTGTCACCTTTTGAGAAAAATCAGGGTCGGTGCTGTGTACCCCTATGGATTTGGATCATCTCTCCACGTTCTCTCTCCACGTCGTGTGGATCTTTCAACTAGAGAGTGACACTGCATTCCAAAACTGATCCAAAGGCTGAGAATAGGCCAGCACATTATTCAGTAAATTTCCCATCTTAAAAGGGGGTCGGTTTGTAGAGCATGCCCCCAAGTCCCACCCATGTTTTTGACGCCAGAGGAGCTTACCCCCATTCCCAATATTATGGCTTTATGTATTAAGTAGGAGAAAATCTTTTTGACACCGGAGCCGTGAATAGTTGTTTACAGAATCAATTGCAACAGTCTGGATGTTAATGAAATTTTTTCGGGAGAGTTAAACGTTTTCTCGAATTTTTTTTATTAAAATCCGGACCGTCCAGAATACTTTTGGACGGTCACGATTGGTTGCTATTGTAAAGAATTTGTTCACAACTCCTAAGTTTCTCTCATTAAGTAGTGTTCAAGTAGAAGCTTTGTTTGGTTCAATAAGTATATAACCACACGCAAATACTTACACACACTCACTCACAACAAAAGTAAGCCCCCACACGCACTGAAGATAAATTTAGCAAATGTGCAAGTGTTGGCCAATTTTGCCCAATCTTCTAGCCAAGAGTGAACCGTTCAACAATTTAATGGATTATTTCAAAATTTTAACTTATCGATAAAACTTATTTCAAAATTTTAACTTATCAATAAAACTTCATATTAGTTTATTATCTCATAGGAGATCCTCCGTACCGAGAAACTCCTGTTTCCGTGTATTGAGGAATCTCATACGGTTGGATTGTGTGAGAATTATTTTGTTTTTTATAATTTTTTTATGCAGATCCAATGGTCCAGAATTTTTTGGTACATGGAAACAGAGGTTTCTCAACACCGAGGATCCAGCTTCTTATTATCTAGCTTGAACCTTAACTAAGTGAGGTGTACACTAACTTTGGCTATTTTGACACTTCAACATTTAAAAGTTTAGCATAGTGGATTCTCTCAGTCAAAGAATCTGTCATTCAAATTTATCTGTCGTTGAATTTTAGGGAAAATGGCGGCCAAGAACGTGTTTTGATAATCAATACCTGCCAAAGACATTTTGTTCATTAACAAATGTTCTTAGTATGTCCTTAAAATGTATTAATTATCAAAACACGTCCTGGGCCGTCATTTTCCCTTGATTTAAGCAAATGATACGAAGCTTTTATGGATCGGGTTCCAGGCCTGCTAAGGGCCGAGCGTCAGGCTGGCCCGAGTATAAGTGGGTTTCGCGCCTCACTATGGGCTTGGTCCAGTTATGAATTTAGATGGGCCAGGCCTTGTGTTCCAGGTCTGATAGGATCAACCCAGCCAAGGTTATGCCAAAAGTAATGCTATGATTTGTACTTCTTTCGTCCCAATTTGTTTGTCCAATCTCGAATTTTCAACTTATTAAGAAAACCAAATCTTATCCATTGATTTAAAAATTTACATAATCTCATCCATTGATTTTAAAATTGAGCAGTCAATTTAGGACATGCACAAGTCAAAAAAGGACACAAACAAATTGAGATGGAGGGAGTAGCAAGCTAGGGCATTTCCAATGGTTCAAAAGTCAAATATGGCTAGTTGAAGCTAAATTGTTAATAATAACTATATATATAAACGAGACAAAACGCTGTATCTTTTAGCAGTAATGCTCCGGTGCTATACAGACATTTTTAAAGAAAGACATGTAATCTTGAATGATGGAGATCGAGTCTCGTCACAAGAGATAAAGATACAAAAACAATGGGTGTTTATAAATGCATCCTAGTGCTCGAGTACCGGAACATCTGTAAACGTCGAAGAGAGTATCATGTAATATGTGTTAAGATTTACATACTATATTCACACTCGCCACACAATTTTCAAACCGTTGAATCATCACATAAATATTTTACAAGAACGTTAGACTTGTCAAAAAATAAATACAAAATATTTTACAAGAACAACATAATTTTACTAGTTTCTCTGTAAAGAGGATTTTCTTGTGCCTAGCTAAGACCCTCCTCACTTCTTCTTAGGGACTTCAACAACATGCTTAGAAGCAGCGCCGGCTGCACCCCTCGCCGCCTGGGCTTCCGACCCCTTTTTCTTAGCATCTGCAACATACTTGTCCGCCAATTCTCTAGCCTCGGCAGCTTCTTTTTCCTTTCTCTTGGCTCGCGCATCATATTTAGCAGCTTTGTCTTCTGCCCCTTTTGCCTTCTTTATGGCTGCCCATTTTTTGGTGTCCGCGGCTTTCAGCTCAGCTGCAAGCACTCATCCAACAAGTACTTAGGACATTAGATATTATGCCATGTTTCGCATCTTTAAAAAATTTACTCTATTGTTAGTTCCGAACGTGCGTTGCTAAACAAAAAATTGTCGGATATTAGAGTCTCGTAATCGATAAATCCTTAGAGCGCGCATCAAAATGTATGTATGCATGAGAATCATAATACTAATTTTATACGATGAGCAAAAATACATACATATACATCCATCAACCACACCCCTTTTACATTTGTACGAGATCCACACAATTAATTGTGGGATCCACGCATTTGTAGGAGAGGTGTGTTTGGAGGCCGGGTGTGTACATTTTATTTCCTCTCTACATTCCTCCACCAAATCATTATCCAAACACAGCTTTCGAATAAAACTGATCTCGAAAGACTCAACAAATTAAAAAATATGAACAAAATGATGCTAGCTAGTAATTGAGATGAATTACCCTTTGCATGATCCATTGATACAAGAATTTCGATCAGAAATCAAATTTACAGTTGAACTATTGCGAATTGGGGTGGAAGGCTGTGGAGCTACCAATCGGTAAAGGGTTGTGGATAAATAGTTGGAGAAAGAAAAAGAAGGGCCCACAAATCAAATTAAAAAAAAAAGAAAGAAAGAAAAGCCAGGTAGGCCTACAAATCACATGGACAGATGGACTCTTTGGATAGATTTTCGAAATTTTATAAGCAGTAATAGTCTCCACTTGCCTTACTGTTAAGATCTTACTGTCAAGATAAGATAGGCACAGTTGAACTGGCTTGGTTCTCTTCCACTTAATTAATTTTTTTGTTTTGTGTATTTTGTTTGTTTTTTCTTAATTTTTGTTAGATTAAAATTTTTTTATTGGGTTTTCATCATCTGTCTTGACGAGAGGAGTCTAAAAGTATATAAAATTATGACTAAAAGCAAAAAAAAAAAGTTCGTTAAAGACGGAAATAAATATCAAACAACTGTCTTTTAGAGCTTGAGTACCGTATTATTTGAATTTTTACATCGGTTCATATTTTATACTTTTTCGATCTGTATCATTGAGATGAACGATAAATCTTAGAAATTAAGACAAAAAATTACAAAATATAAAAAAAATAACAAAATAAATTTCAGACTTACAAATTTAAAAGAGCACAGTGGCCGACAAAGTTCATTTTTTTTCCTTCTTATCACTGACCAAGTTCATTGACTATTGAAAAAATAAAATGATCTTTGCCACCTTTGGTGGGAAATCAGAATAGGTGTTGTATACTACGTGGATTTGGATCCTCTCTCCACATTCTCTCTCTCCACGTCATGCGAAAGCTTCCAACTAGAGACTGACACCGCATTACGAAACTGATCCAAAGGTTGAGAATGAGCCAGCACATTAATCCAAAGTTAAACAAGCATAAGAAAAGGAGACTTGATTTTCGCACTCTCAAAATTGTTAACTGCACCATCCAAAGTTAAGAATTTTCAGTTAACAATTTTTGGGTTGATTTTCGCACTTCCTTTGAGAGTGTGGTTAACAATTTTGGAGTGTGCAAAAATTGAAAAACAGAAAATACTAACCTCCGCCTCAAGGATGGAGAATAATAGGTCAAAGGTACATTGATACCCACAAAAAGTCTATTGATATTTATGAAAGTGTATTATTAGTATCCGTGAGATTTGTATTGATATTCGAATTTATTTGAAATTATTTGTGTCTTATCTTCCGTCGGTAGGTGGAGGTTAGCAAGACGGAATCAATAAATTTTTTACCGAGAAACCACTGTTTGTGTTAGAATTATTTTGTTTTGTAAAATTTGTTATGCAGATCCAATGGTCCATAATTTGTCGGTGCAAAGAAACAGAAGTTTCTCGGTACAGAGGATCCGGCTTCTTATTATCTAACTCAAACCTTAATTAAGTGAGGTGCTTTACCATTTAAAAGTTTAGCATCTCCATAGACCATAGTGGATGCTACAAGTCAAAGAATTTGTTAATCAAATTTAGCTGTCGTTGATTTTAAGCAAATGATACGAAGATTTTATGGATCTGATTTTAGGCCTGATTTTATTGCCGGCTGAGGGCTAACGTCAGCCTGGCCCGAGTATAAGCGGGCTAGCGTCAGCTTGGTCAAGTTATGAATTTAGATGGGCCAGGCTTTGTGTTCTGGGTCTGATATCTAGGATCAGCCCCAGCCAAGGTTATTACGGGCCAGTCCAAGAACTGCCCCTTAATTTTTAGGAAAAATGACGATCAATGACGTGTTTTGATAATTAATACCCGTCAATGACATTTTGTTCATAAAAAAATGTTCTTAGTATGTCCTTAAAATGTATAAATTACCAAAACATGTCCTGAGCCGTTATTTTTCCTAATTCTTATTACTCCATTAAAGAGTATGATCCATTTTTATTCTCTTGCAATTCTAGATAGGAAAGTGGGCCTCTCCTTAATAGTGCATTTTTAGATTGAGCTGAAGTTCTTAGAAATATGGGCCAATTACCTGGATTGGCCTATAATTTATCCTATGCCAAAAGTGATGCTATGATTTGTTGCAAGCTAGGGCATTTCCAATGGTTCAAAAGTCTGGCTACTTGAAGCTAAATTGTTTTAATAATTATAAAAACAAGACAAAATGTTGTATCTTTTAGCCGGTGCTACATGGGCATTTTTAAAGAAAGACATGTAATCTCCGATGATAGAGGGTCTTGTGTATAAATTTTAACTTGTCTAAATTGTGAGACATTTTCTGCACAAGGGATACAAATTCTGGAAAAAAAAAAAAAAAAACCCCAGAAGGTTTAGTTTTATGTAGTGAGGAGGGCAAAGTGAGAATCATGAGTATCTTACCACAAGCAAATAGAAAGCGTCATGTACTTCACCATTGGAAACTTCTTACCACAAGCAAATGTATGAGATAGGTTACACAGCCCACAATTTAATGGATACGGATACAATAAAACACGTTTTCTCAATGAAACCCTTCTTCACTAGTTTTTTTTTTTGTTTAATAATGTAGGGTGTCCCGAGCTAATTTGTGCGCACTTTAGATTAATCTTTACAAGCCCTCCCACAGCTGTTTCACACGTTTTCTTAATGAAACCCTTCTCCACTAGTTTCTTTAGTGCTTTGGCGGTTATTGAATTGCCTCAACAAATGACCGTTCATGCTTGCATCATCTTTAATTGTGTGACCTTCTCTTTGCAATCATTATTAACCACTCCCAATTATAGGAGGCATTAGTATTTTGAAATTACTAATGTAAAATGGAAGAGAAAAAGCCCAAGGGTCAACTTGGCAGTTGTGGCCTGGAATTTAAGAGTTTGCTCATTTTTAAGATTTTTGTCAGCAACTCTTGGGTCAACCTCACTTCACGTGGAAGTGTGGAAAAGACTGTTAGAGGGGTTATATGAATTAGTCCGGAGTGTACGCAAACTGATCCACAACACCCTACGTAGGCTACGTTATGGGAAAAAAAAAAAAGGAAGAGAAAACCCATCGTAGTGTCTATTTGCAATGAAACCCAATTGGAAAAACAAATCTAACCACTCGCTTGATGCTTCAGAATTGGAAGCCGGCATCTCCAAAGTGATTAGCAGCTCAGCAACACCGACTATTGACTCCTCTTGAAAATCATTGGTATTCTGACAAATTTTTCTCGTGGACTCCTATATATGTTTGTGCTTTCTGGCATCATTTCTACTTTGGACAATTTATGGCTCAAAGATTCCGAAAAACAACATACGACTCACAGACATGTGACATGCACTCAATTTGGTGGAAATGGTTGTACGGGATTCCCTCACAAGGTAACAAATTTAGGAAGTAGTGGTTCTTTGGAGTGGCTCCACCAAAAGTAGCTTAGGTCTTGGAACGATGTTTTTTTTTGGTAGGCCAATTACGGGGTTCCACATCGATGTTTTTTTTTATTATTATAACCGATATCCGAGCCAGCTAATTGGCATCTTAATTGATTTGGGTTTTTTTTTTTTTATATAAACCATATCCGACTTGACAAATCCTCCAGTGACCTTTTAGGTTTTTTCATTTCCACAATGATGTTTTAAGCAGTTAATCTTAGAGATTCTTCACCTATATCATTCATATATTTGTCATGATGCCAAGCGGTTATATCTCTCTATCTTTATTTCAACATTAATATATGTTTTGATCATATGGCTATCAAAATGTTAGATCACAAAGTTTTGCATACGTGAGTTTCTCCACAAGCCATACAAATGAATGATACTAATCATCAACGAGAGATTTATGATTATCAACCAAAACGGATCGCAAGGCACGCTCTAATTTTCGACTAAAAAAAAGCTTGGTCATAATCAAATAGGTGGGTAGAATTACTTGTGATATTTGCCTTCTCTTTTTCCTTTCTCTCATAGGAATTGCTTGTGATATTTGTGATGTGGAAAGTTGATGAGGATATAGACAAGAGCGTTTTCATTTCAATGTCTTTCCACTAACACAAAATCATCGATTGCTCCCATTATCAAAAGGCCAACAAGTGGAATTGGAGTTCAAGCGTGCCATTTCTACAGACCATGGGATTGAGCTGGTGGTTTCTACTCACACGTCACACCCATCACCATATTATGGGACGTTTGGGAGCTAATTTTTTTGGGTAAGATTATAGATCGATCTCAAAGCGTAAAATAGCATAAATTTAAACTTATGATTAGCTTAGATTATGAATCTATGTTTTTGAATGGTGGGTGCAGAATAGTTCTGCATAAGAGCAACATTTGCGGCAAAACCTGCGGAATAAATTTCTAGTTTTTGCAACCTAATGTTTTCAATATCATAAATTATCGTAATATCACTGTCTAGGTTTCGGGGGCGTAAACCAAACCAAACCGAATCAGGCTTTCCAAACCCAACCACATGCGCCCCTCCTCCGCGACTTGATTTTCGGTTTGAACTTCGAACCACACACTAAGAAAAAGGTGTTGCTTTGAACGTGACAACTCTTAGTTGTAGCATAATGTACAGTATGTAGTACTGGCAATTAATTTTGTTTGGCGGGTCACGCCTGATGCTGCAAAAAATGAATCTATAGTTCAGCTGAATGTGAGGTACAATTCTCAGCTTTCATCGAGATATGATTAGGTTTCTGTCACTGTCTTTGAAGCACTGATGAATAAAGCCATTTTGGAATTCGTACTATATATGTGACTCGTGCTTTCCGACATGGTCCTTGTTGTCTAAAAATAGCTGATTTAATGTGTGGATTCATCAACATTTAGGCACGCAAAATGTCAGGACCGGGCCGGCCTGGAGATGAGAGGTTAAGGCGTCTTGAAATTAAAATTAAGGAACAGCAGTAACAGTAATCAATCAATTTGGGAAAATTAATGGGTGTAATGATGGTTCTTGGGTGGAATTACTTTTGGGATAAAAGATGAACAAGAACCTCATCCTAAGGCAAAAAAAGCTACTATAAAGTCCAACAAATTTATGAGTCCCTTTCCATAGGGGTCTAATCTCCTTTGTCTCGATAATTTTTGTGCCTCTGTGTCGAAAGTTTTTTCGACCATTATATATTTTTTATGTTTTAAACCAAAAAATCTATCGGCACAGAGACACAAATCAGAGTTTTTGGCACAAAGAAATCTTGCCTCCTTTCCACCACATCTTGAAGGGAAAGGAGAGAATGTAAGGAACAAGGGGGAGTATTGGAATTGGGATGTTTCCATGGCTTTTACGTACTGTAGGTGGGTGACCTAGTGGTGAAGGTATGAAATTTAGTGGTTTGCTTTGTCCTAAACTTTCAATTTCGAAACTTATCAGGCGCTATCAATTCTTTTGGGATCAGTTCATATAGAACTTTGGTCTCACTTAAAATAGGACCCGTGCAAGTGAGCGGTGGGGTTGAGATGGATTCTTCTCAAGTCCATAACAATGATCGGAAGTCATTCAAAATGTAAATCTCATCAAAAAAATTAGTCATGTTCAGTAAAAAAAAATTATGTTTCTACTTAAAACAACAAAGAAAAATAAATAAAGACCTGTCATGCCAACTTCATTGGACATAAACATAATAATAATAATTTGTTTCGGTGGAAAAGCAAACTAAAATAAATAAAGACCAAGCAGACCAACTTGGTTGGGTACAAAATTTGTGAAATTCTAATGTCGCGGATATACAATAAAATATTTCAACTTGCATGTATATTATATATATACTCACATGAGAAACTCAAGGATCATTTTCCTAATGTAACTAACAAGCCAAATTTGTCTGTCTAAAGTCAAGGTTGAACCATCACATTACTGGCCAAATTGATGCATGTTCTCGAAATCTAATAGGGTGAAAACAGTGAAATTACTAAAAAGCGCCGCCACGTGGTGTTCCGGTCTACTCCACATAAATATGTGGTTCTGAAATAGTCTGCAACACCACATGGCGGTACTCCCGGCCTACTGAATAATTATCGGGCTACAATTGTCGTAGTTTAGGCAAACATTTATGTTCTATTTTTTTCACTAAGTCCATCTATGGTAATTTTTGTGTATGGTACCCATAAAGTTATTTTAGTGGTAAATATTATATATTGAGTGGTAAGTATTTTACAAGAAGTCGTAAATATCTCACATTGAGTGGTTCATATATAATTCTTACCACACAATGTGAGATACTTACCATTCCATTTGAAATACTTACTACTCAGTGTGAAAGGATTTCATAAGACGTGGTAAGTGTATAATTTTTACCACTCAATGTGGGATACTTACCATTTCATTTGAAATACTTACCACTCAGTGTGAAATTATTTCATATAAAATGGTAAGTATTTCACATTGAGTGATAAGTATTATACATCTGAAATACTTACCACTCCTTATGAATCATTTACTACTCAATGTAACATACTTATGACTAAAGTGATTTTTTAGGTACCATACAAAAGAAAGTGTTTTGTGTATCATAGGAAAATTCTTTTTGACTATAGAGAGTACTTAATGCATTTTAATTAATTCACATACTTTCGCTCTTTAAGTTATACACTTGGATGTTTTGGAAATATTTTATACGGAGTAATTGGGATTTTATTTGGCCTCGGGTGATTCGTATCACAGGACCGTCACATATTTAGAGCTCGTTTCATAATACCTTTTTAAAAAATAAGTACTTATTTTACATTTTCAAACTCAAAAATAATGTAAATGAAAAATAATTTTTCAATTTTTTTTTACCATTCAAAAAATCTTAATGAGATTTATTAAATAAGATCCATATTATTAGAAAAATTATTTGCATAAATATATTATTTTTAAGTTTAAACTTATTTTCTTAAAAAATAAATACTCAATATGAGTTTTGAAACGGGACCTTAGTCCTTCACATTGAATCGTGGCAACAGACATATATAAAAAAAAATCTTTTCAAAAAAAAAAAAAAGGCATGTATAAAATCGTTTGATAGTACTTTAGTACATACAAACTCCACGCGATGCACGTGGATTGTGTACTCGTCGACCGGTAGATATAGTCCAAAATGAGTATCTTTTATATTTTAGAAAATAAAAAGGCGGTATGAAAGTGAAAACAACAGTCGGGACGAATCCAATCCATTTGGTACATTCGAACCGTTCAAAAGTATTTTGGACAATTCGAATTTAAAGAACCATCCAAAACACTTTGAACGGCTCAAATACATTTAAATGAACCAAACTGGTCTAAAGCAAATGGGGGTGGATCCAACCCCACAACAATCATAATTTGCTTACTGCCGTTCAAACTCAACCACCGAACAACCTTATGTCCCCTAACGACCACATAAAATGACGTCGGAGAATCTTAACCACTCATATTCCGTAGCTCACCATTTTGACCGTCTGATTTACCGGCACGCTCGTTTTACTTTTCCGGATCCGCAGAATAATCACGGGCAGATGGAGGCGTGACAAAAGAGCAACAGACAATGGTAAGAAAAAGTTACTGCTACGGTCGACCAAAGTACTCCTATTTTATTATTAAAAAAAAAGTACTCCTATTTTCTTTTTTTTTAGTTTTTTCCTATTCTTTTTTTACTTTTTTTCCATCTAGATTTTACTCAGTCCCGTTTCACAGAGTTTTTGTTTGGGATTTTTTAGATATTTGGTTTTTGTCCTTATTCAGATTTTTTCCCGATTTTGTTAGTTTTTTGTTAAATTTTTGTGAGTTATAAGTTCGTCTTGACGAGAGAAATTAGAAAAGTAAAAAATTTATGATTTTTATCCAAAGATTTTGGAAAATTATGAATTTTTGGGCTTCAACTTGGATATTTTTCAAAGTATCTGAATAAAAAACATAATTTTTTTTAC
Source organism: Rhododendron kiyosumense (assembly GCA_019656275.1). Lineage (NCBI taxonomy): Eukaryota > Viridiplantae > Streptophyta > Magnoliopsida > Ericales > Ericaceae > Rhododendron > Rhododendron kiyosumense. The sequence continues at coordinate 309,674 of BPLS01000562.1, forward strand.
TTTTCGATTCCTCTCATCGAGATAAACGACTAATCCGCAAAAGTTTGACACAAAACTATAACAAATACGAAAAAATTTTAAATAAGGACAAAACCAAAAATTCCACCAAAAAGATGGCCTTGTATTTAATCTGTAAACTAAACACAAAGGTGGTTTGGCGAAACTTTATTATTGGGTTTTCTTATTCAAAAATATTTACATTTGTGTCAATTTTATTTGATTTATCTCGACCGGACAAATTAGAAAGGTACAAAAATATGAACAAAAATTGAAAAAGTCTAGAAAAGACAAGAATAATTCAAAAAAATTTGTCAATTTTGGTTTGACAGGACATATATTCTGTCTTAAATGAATTTTTTTAACGTTTCGATCGTAATGTATTGAAATTTTATATTTCTCTTAGACTCTTTCAGGAAGATGAGCGGATATAAATTTGTACGTGTTGTCTCCGAAGTTCAATCTTTGGATTCACAGAGGCTGGCTACAATATTGATTCTGCAATCTTGCATATTACTTCCAATATTGATTCCACGATCTTGTTCTCAATCCTCACTCTTATAGATTTTATTAATTGGCTAAGATGCTTTTAAATAATCACATTCACGCTAACTTCCGCTCAAGTTTATGCACGCGCTTTATGTGACTTAGAATTATATAAAATGAGTGGTTCACGAATAGCGCTCGAGGTTCTATTTTTAGGCGGGATTTGTTCAAGTTCTGCTCATTAAAGAGTACTAAACAATTTTGAAAACACAATTCAATTCTAATAACGAGCCACAAAACATGCTAGAATTTTGAATGGATAATCTTCTTAAGATTTTTCAAACGAATGTTCTTTGTGGCTCGTTATTAGAATCAAATGTTCTTTTCCCGCCAAGTTTCATCATTTTATTTTCTTTTTCAATTTTACACGATGAGGGTGGATAAAATGAATCAAACCACTCAACGTTGGGTTTACATTCGTTTGTTGTTCAAGATCGGTGCAAAACAAAATAAGTGTGAGTATTTTTTATTTTTTTGAAGCTCGTTAAACAACTTAAACTTTCAACATGTTTGAATAAGTTAATACTTTGCTCGTTCAGCTTATGATTGTCAAACATTAATTCTTCGAGTTTGCTTGTGTGCAACGGCTCGATTAAAGCTCATTTAAAGATCTATTCGTTTCGTAAACAAATTACGCGTATGGTCGAATTTCTACATCTGAGATCGTAGAATTATTTGTCTTGTATGTTGAATATGAGAGAGAGAGAGAGAGAGAGAGAGAGAGAGGGGGGACCGACCGTGTTGTGAATCTGTAGAGAGAGAGAGAGAGAGAGGACGTGTTGTGAATCTGTTCGTTCGCTTTCTTCTTCGTACTGTCATACTGTGGATCGTCTATCTTGACTCCTCTGAGTCTAACTAATGTACGCCCAGTGTCACGGCGCATTTTAGCTGCATATGCTAGGACGTTCTTTGATCGAAGTTTAAGAACTAACTGATTTGTTATTTACTTAAAGCTTTTGCCAGAAGAATAATTTTGTTCATTCTCATTTAAAGAATGTGAACATAACCCTATCTTTAATGGGTGAAAATTGTATGGGCAAAGCCGTAAAGGATAGCGAACAAAATTATTCTCGATTTTACACTATCAAATTGGGAATAAAACCACTTAACATTGAGCTTATGTTCGTTTGTTGTTCAAGATTAGTGCAAAACAAATCAATTTTGAATATTTTTGTCGAAATTCGTTAAACTTTCAATATGTTTGAATAAGCTAATACTCGGCCCCGTTGGACTTATGATTATCAAAAATTCAAGTTACTCTAGTTCGCTCATGTAAGGATCATTTAAAGATACTGCCACCACCACCACTTTAAACAATTTCCAAAAAATGCCACTAGGCACCAGCAGTCTCATCGGGAAAAAAGCTTATTTAAATGAGATTGACTTACTCATGGGGGAAGCTGTGAATAAGCCATTTGTAGAGCTGAATAATCTCAGTCGTCCATTTTGTAATTGGATGGTCTGGATTTTAATAAAACTTTTCCAGGATAACTCTTCATTGGAAAAGTTTCATTAAAATCCAAATCGTTCTAAACACTTTTGAATGGTCATGATTGACTCCGTAAAAATTTTTCACGGAAAGCTCCCTAATAAATTTTTTTCTCTATTTAAATATCAACTCGTCTTGTAAACAAATTAAACGCATGTTCCAATTTCTACATCTTGAGATCGTAGAATTACTTTATAAGTTTTTTTTTTAATTTAAATATCAACTCGTTCCATAAACAAATTAAGCACATGTTCTAATTTCTACTTCTTGAGATCATAGAATCTTTTTGTCTTAGAGCATCTCCAATCCAACACCCTTCAAATCTCTATTTGAGAGGATCAAATTAATCTATTTTATTTGAAAAGTATATTTAGAGGATTGTATTATTTATCTCAATTCCAACCCAACATTCTATTTCTCAACTCCAACACATATTTGGAGGAGATCCTCTATTTTTTCCTTCATCCTCTATATTTAGAGGATCAAAGTTCATCCCCTCAAATAGAGGAGAGTTTTAGAGGATGGGTTGGAGAATGTTTTTCCTCCAAAATGAAGAAATGGAGTATGGGTTGGAGATGCTCTTATAAGTTGAATATTCAAGAGAGAGAGAGGGGACCGTGGTGTTTTATTCTGTTCGTTCGCTTTCTTCTTCGTACTGAGGATCGTCTCTCTCGATTCCTCTCTGTTAATAAATGTGTACGCCCTGTGTCACGGCGCATTTTAGCTGCATACGGCGTATGCTAGTACGTTCTCTGATTAAAGTAAGCAAGTATAATTGGCTTTTGCCGGGAATTCTCCAGTGACCTGTCCGTGAAATTTAGCCGGTTTGGTAAAAAGGCAACATAAAACAACAATATATATGGCAAAAGTCGTGCCCCTCGTATCTGCACAGGGCAATACCGTCTTGTTGTTATCGGCTTACTGGACTGACGATAAGCACATTAAAAAAAAAATGGCGGCCCGGAATATATTTTGATAATTAATACCTTTTAAGGACATACTAAGAACATTTGTTAATGAACAAAATATTCTTGGCGGGTATTAATTATCAAAACACGTCATTGGCTGTCATTTTCCCCACATTAAAAGACAAAAAAAATACATATTTCTGTGTACTTTTTATACCATTTAATGCATATTCACACCTTAATACACATTCACACACTCATTATGGTTTTAGAATTTTCCTTTATAATATGCCAACAAGTTTTTTTATTTTTTTTTGGAATAATAGGTCTCCGGACAAATTTAGGTGCACTCCGATTAATTCGGAAGAGTTAATCTAATCATTCACTAGTTGGGGCCCATTTAAAACCATAATAATAAGTCAATAAGATATTTTGGGAGAATATTAGCTGGTTTAATGCACTAACACACGCACACTTGTAGTGGTCAAGGAATCCACGAATACCTTGTCCGATACATAATCACAACACATTTATTTTGAGCTAGATGAAATCCAACTTAGTGTTTCTATTTTCTTTTTACTAGCATAGTATACATGGTTTGAAATTACCTTAATGGGTATCGGATTAATGTAATTTTTGACGTCATCGTAATATTGTTGACGAGTTCTAGAACATACCAAACGACTTTGATTACTAAGTGAGTTTGAAAATACAAGGGAAAGAAAAAAAATACTTAGCAGGTTTATTGTTAAGCTAAGAAGGAACAAAAGAGGATTTGCTTCTAAAAAAACTAATGATGAATTGGTGTATGCCCATTTTAAAGTAACAATGCCAACCATGTGTTCATGGAAAAAACACCATCTTAGCTGTTTGACACATTAGTTGGTTTTAAGTGGATTTGTCCACCAACTAACATCAGTTGGCTGTAAACTAAAAATGCTCTGTACAGATTTTTTGAATCAAATTAGACTGTCATGCCTTTAATTAGATACTGTTGGCCATCTTGCTGTGAGTTAATCTTACATTTAAATAGCTCAACTTATTTAACCTACCTTGTTTTCTTGTTTTTTTTTTTTTACAACCAAGTGCCTGAACCAATTTACGAGTATTTTGACTATTCCTAGAGATCATAAACCCACCAGCTACTACCAATCCACACCTAAGCAATGCTCCGTATGAATTGCCTACAAATAAATTAAGACCTCAAGAGATAACAAACCGTTATATCTCAGACATTGACCACCAGACAAATCCTCGGATTTTTTTTGTCATTTTTTTGTTGGGTCCTTTGGGCAAACTTGCTTTTGTAGTTTTGTATTGTTATCATTCTGAAAAGTAAGACAGTGTGATATTCCTTGATTTCTAATGTCGAATTACTTTACACATGTTGCATTATTATAACAAGGGGTGGATTAGGTACTATAGCCAAAAAAAATTGCTACAGAAAGGCCAAAGAAGCTTCTTTTCAGCATCAACAACAAAACCACCACTTTACAGGGGGGGTCACTTAAAACGAGCCTCCTTCTTCCATCTCTTTGTGCTTACCATTGAGCCATTCTCATCTCCCTTTGCCATCTACTTCTTCAATCAAATATCTTTCAAGGTTTTCTGGGTTTGTATTCCGCGGTGTTATACTTTCTGTTTGAAATTTGATGTCTAGGCCACTGGAACAAGATTACATAGGCTTGTCAGAGGCTTCTTCACTGGATAGAAGCCCTACTGAGGCTGAGAAGGAAAATGTCTTGAATTTGAAGGAGACTGAGCTGAGACTTGGTTTGCCTGGCTCAGAATCTCCTGAAAGAAAGGCTGGAGCTGGGGTATCTCTATTTGGGAAAGATAAGGAGGAAAAGACCATTGGGTATTATTCCCTCAGCCCTTTGAAGAACTTTTCATCCGGGTCCAAGAGGGGGTTTTCTGATGCCATTGATGGTTCGGGCAAATGGGTTTTCTCTGTTAATGGTGGATCTGAGGCTGATTTGGGCAAAAATGGTTCGGAGAATAAGAACACACAGAAGCCTTGTTTGGATGGGAGTAATATGAAAGAAGTCGTTTCTCATGTCGAAGAGAAGAAGACTCAGGTTTCTCCTGTGAATCAGCTTGGTAGTACTCCTCCTGCTGCCAAGTGAGTTTCTTTCTACTCTTTCAGTTCGGAATTTTTTGTATTCTGCTGTAATTTATCTTTGCTTTCGAAGTGTTCTTTGGCTTTATCAGAGTCTATATACGTGTACAAGTTTTTGGTTCCTGGATACAATTTTCTGTTATTTTTTGATAACTCAGGTGTCCGGTCAGCTTCCGTACATTTTTCTGTTTTTGTTGGGTTTTGTTTGGGTTTTCTCTCCATCTGCTACTGGTTTGGTTGCTGGAAAGGAAGAAGATTGGGGTTTTGATTTTCGGAATTTACTTCTTTGGGATACAATGAAAAATTGTATAATGGATTCTTGGATGGATTTCTGAATGAAAGGAAAATGATGTGGAAACCATATAAGGAATTTTGCCCTTTTCGCCCCTCCATCCCCTCTTTTCCCTCCATAAATTCCTCCAAAAATCCTTCATCCAAATACAGCCTTAGTATCTTTCCAAATAAGTGATGCCTCTATTGTTAATGTTCTTTGCTCTTCTAGCTCTATCATCCTCTTTCTCAAATTATTGACAGGATGTTTTTTCCCTTTTGAATTCTGGTGCCACTGTGCTTGGTACATGTACTACTCAACAACTATATGTTTTGTCTCTGTCACAGGGCACAGGTGGTAGGATGGCCGCCTGTTCGATCTTTCCGTAAGAATACGATGGCCACAAATTTGACAAAGAAATCAGACGATGACGGAAAGTCCGGTTCTGGGTGCCTCTATGTTAAGGTTAGCATGGATGGTGCTCCATACCTAAGGAAGGTTGACCTCAAAACCTACTCCAACTATATAGAACTCTCATCAGCCCTTGAGAAGATGTTCAGCTGTTTTACAATTGGTACCCTCTCTCTCCCTCAAAAGATAAAGAATTGTTTGTATCTGTGCACAATAGATTAACTTAGTTGATTTTTTTTTACTGATGGAAATTGTAGGACGCAATTTTACCCCACATAAAACACACCTGTTTTCTTTAGCTAGGTTAGTCGGAACAGCTCGACAGAGATGATAGCATTTTTCGCAGACTCGTAACTAAGGCTTAATCTTTTATAGTTTCTCCTCCTATGTTGTCGAAGAGAAATTTTTGGCTGTTTAATTTCACTGTTTACCCTTAGCTCCTAGTCTATCCTATATGCAGTTTTGCAGTTTGGTTAGTATTAGTTTTTGAGTTGAGAAATCAACTTAGCCTCTGTTGATTTTTTTATTTTTGCTTCGCAAGAATTACTTAGCTACTTATGAGCTAGAGCCTAGAAATATACTTATTGAAAAGACTTTTACTTAAATGTATGTCGACATGATTTATGGTAACAAATGTATTCTCTAACACCTAAGTCCATAGTTCGAAATTTAACTAAGTACTATTAGGTAGAATGAATGATGTATTTGGGCTGGTTTCATCCTCTAACATGTAAGTCCATAGTTCAAAATTTAACTTAGTACTATTAGGTAGAAAGAATGATGTATTTGGGTTGCTTTCGTCCTCTTCTAATAATGTCAATATTTCTGGTAAACCAGTACAAGTAGCTTCTTTGATCTTTACTTTGGAGGTAATGTTAGGGCAGTTGGTTTATTTCTTTTTAGCCTTTCGTTTTGATGCTTCTCTTAGTTGCAATATTGGGCATCAGGCATCATTGCTCTTATCCTATTATGATCAACCCGTATTCACAAATTACAAACTGTGATATTCCCGTTGGTGTGGTTTTTTGGTCTAGCATGTGCTCAAAGATAGTGTTACATGTTGACAGATATACTGTTGTGAATGTATTAAGAAATTGTTGTGTCATTGTGCTGGGTGTTAATTTGAGTTTCGTGCATGAATCTGAAATCAGGGCAGTGCGGTTCTCATGGGCTCAGTGAAAGTCACTTAAAGGATCTTCTCCATGGCTCTGAGTATGTGCTTACTTATGAAGATAAGGATGGTGATTGGATGCTTGTTGGTGATGTTCCGTGGGAGTAAGTTCTCTTTCCAATTCCCCGTATTTGAAATGTTCAATTTTTATTGTCACTTGTCCTGCTTTTCATAGCTGGCTACAATAGCAATCTTGTACTTAAAATGATGGTACGTGTAACTTATAATAGTTGGGGCCATGTTGATCTGGTACTTGACATGGTCTCCTACAAGTTACAATCATCTGTTAATTGATACGGCTATATGAGGGTTTCTTTTCTTTTACTGTTGCTTTTTTACCGATATGGTTTGTTATATGTTTTTTTATCACAGGATGTTCATTGATTCATGTAAGAGAATGAGGATCATGAAAGGCTCAGAAGCAATTGGCCTGGGTATGCCACTCTACTTCTACCCATATTTGATTTTTGTCACTTCTATTATAAAGTTCCTTGTCTTTCCAACATAACCAAGATTCCTCAGAGCATAATATTCAATCACTAAAACCATCTATTTTCTTTTACCCTTTGAGCCATTGACTATATCTTTTTACTTATTGGCTGGTGACCCCTCATACCAAAAAATTTGGTCTGCTTGTTCCCATGTCCCAATGCACATTTAGCCGATGTGGTGGGAATCTTTAGGCATGATCTTGCAGTTAGAGTGCATTGGGAGATGAATTTTTTGGGTGGAATAGAAGATCTGTGTTACTTGTGGGCTTGTAATAACTTCATTGATTCTGTTGTTTGTAGCTCCAAGGGCCATGGAGAAGTGCAAGAACCGCAATTGAGTACCTGGAAAACAAAGAAAGCGATTATTCTAAATGAGGCGAAAGGTTTTTTTTTTTGGGTTGGCCATCTGGTTTCGAATCTTGAATGTTTTCCTATTTTAGGCCTGTAGTATTTCTTGGATTGGAAATCTGTCGTACCAGGCAGGTGTATAACTGGAGGTGTCCAGATCGATGTTTTGCCGATTAGTAAAAAGATGGTTATGTTCGGTTATTCGATTTTTTTCTCTTGATCTGTATTCCTCTGTATGAAAGTGTTTGTAAATTGAGTGTTAGTTGATTTAAAATGTGAAGCTCTCTCCTTCAGATACTGCTTATGAAAGATTTAGACAAGCAAAGCTTACTCTAATCAGTAATCAAAATGGAGTTCATGTTGCTTGCATCCCTCATTTGCAGTCTATACAGTTGGTGAAAACCCGGCTTGAATACCAGGTTCGGATCATATAACTTGATGAAAATACAACCTTACATGGGCTTAATAAAAGCGTCTCTTAGATGTATCGAACCTTTTGCCCGACTCTTGTTTTCTTTTCTCCAGATCGTCTTGGTGTTCGAGGATGAATAGACAGTCGTTCGTCCTTACAGTTTGAAGAGTAACTAGTATTTAGTTCTTCATGAACACTGTATGATTGTATGCCTCCTCAGTGGTCTGGGATCATGAACCATTTTTCCATTTTCTACCTACAGAATAGGCACATGGCCCTGTGTCCTTTTGACCAGGTAAACACAATTAGAAAATCACATATAGGCCCATGTATAAAACTCATGTCTCTTGATCGCTAATTAAACAAATCATTATTTCTACTCCAATGTGGGATTTTTCAATGGGTATATCTACTCAATTGATTATTGATTTTTTCTCTGTTGTTCAAAAAGGAGATTATCGATTTTCTAAATTTCTAGGTAAGCAACCCGATCATTAAATATCTTTTCAATTTTTTAGTTGAATAATCAGAGAAAGCATAGAACAAAGTCAAAAAATTAAAAATTTTATATGTGGTGGTGAATTATTAGAAAGTAAGCCACTTAGTGACGACATGGGAAGGCAAATGAGGAAAGCAATAGACTACGGTAAATAAGTGTCATCATCGGATCGGGCTGGGCCGGTCCAGCTCACCAAGTTACTACCCAAGCTTGCCCACGGGCCGAGCCGACCGGGCTTTTACTTTTTTGCTGGCCAGGCTACCTACCATAAATTGAAACTCAAGCCCGGCCCATGGGCTAGCCCAATTGACGGGCTAGCGGGGCAAAAGCCGGGCGGGCATAAATTTCCTTGGGCAAGGGAAAAAAAAAAGGATTTTGGGCTAATGGGTGGGCCCATGTGCGAGTACCATGGGCAGGCTCACGGGCCGGGCCTCCGGCCGAGCCGAGTAAAATTTCATAGGCCCAAGCCCACCCATTACAAACTTCGGGCTAGGCCAACCCGCTCGTTTCACGGGCTCAGACCGAGTAAAATCCCAATGGACCGGGCGGGCTTCGGACCATCGGGCTAAATGATGACCCTTAACGGTAAAGCAACAACTAATGAAGGGGAATCAAGTCTATCCGTAACTAAAATCTATCAACTCATCCCACTTTACAAAACAATACAAATGTATGATTTAAAGGAAAATGCTTAAAACAGCTCACTAGACTGATATTAAGGTTAAAAAAAGTTGAAAAAATGTGTGAAAATAATATAAAAGTAAGTGAAAGTGTAAAAAAAAAAAAAAGTATTGCAATGTGTGCTGTTTTGTCACTTTGTTTAGGTTTTTTTTTTTTTTTGGAGGGTCGGCCAAAGCGAGCCAACCCTATTTAAGTTCCACAAATTATGTCGGCCATATGACTTGATAGCCATACAGCACCCACCTAACTAGGGCGGGCGTGGCATATTTAGCCAACCGACCCTTTTTTCACTTTGTTTAGGTTAGCTATCAATAAAAGTACTCATAAATAAATATCGAAGATACTAGGAGTAGCATTTATATGAATCTGTCCAATTCGGTGGATTAGGAGTAGCATTTATATGAATCCGTCCAATTCGGTGGATTGATTTGTTTTGGATGATGTTTTGAAAATTTTTGAATTTGATTTGTGGATAATGAGGGGAAAGAGAAAATAAGATAATGATTGGTAATATGGGTAATGAGTATAGAGAGAAATGAGAATAATGATTGAAGAGAGGAGAAAAAAATGAGATTAATGATTGAAAGTAGAGATAATGAATGTTTTTTGAGTTGACTTTTTTTTCTTCAAAATGCCATCCATCCAAACAAGGCATTTTTTTATAATTGAAAACCGAGGGACCGGTACTTAATTAAGTAAAGGAACGGGGTGCAAAGTGCATCCAACTGTGATCCATCCCTTACGTGGGACGCCGTAACCAGAAAACCAGCTGATTATTAATCTCGGGCGGCGCTATTCGCACCCACGTAATTTCTCCCACACCCCGCTAAAAATTTTCAATTAGGCTCGACAGTTAGTTACCGAAATTGAGATACACTTTCAGCATCCAATTACCGAAATATGATATTTTTTTCAACAGCTATTTACCGAAAATGCATGTTTGGCAATTGTCTACCGAAAATTGAATATATTTTCGACATGTAGTTACCGAAATATAATCTTATTTTCAACAACTATTTACCGAAATGTTATTTATGATTTTCAACGACCACTTACCGAAATATGGCGGGGTATGGGAGAAAATTTGTGGGTGCGAATAGCCCAGCCCTTAATCTCTCACTCATACTCGGCGCGGAGGCGATGATCGCTTGCAGGTCTCTATTCAGGTTCTCTCTCTCTCTCTCTAGGGCTTCATTCAACTGACTTCCCACTGACTACTCTCATAATTCGAAGATATATACGCGTATATACAAGTTACGGACGGATTAGCGTGGTATTTTCTTCTCAGGCTCGACCGAGCTTGGAAATTTTCAAATTTGTACGTTTTACCGTCGGCACCTATTCACTACTTACAGGTTTTATCACTCTCTTTCTGGTCGTACGCTTGTATCTAGCTTTGTAAAGGAATTAGGATCGGTTTGATTGCTGAGGCTAACAGCCCCTTTGGATGGAGTGATTTCAGGAGAAAAGAAAAGAAAGGGATTTAGTTTCTAGCCAAATTACTCGTTGGTGAGAAATGGAGAGAAAAGTACAGAAATGAAATGTATTGACTAGCTTCTCCCCTTTTTCACCCAATCTCACCAAAAATTGTGAGATTTTGTGAGAAAGGGCCCCCTTCTTATCTCATCCTTTCTCACCGTCCAAAGGGGCTGTAAATGAGGAGACTCATTAAATAAATTGGAGCTTGTTACTCCATCCGTCCCAAAACGAGTACTTTAAGCTAATGCGTTTTTATCACAGAAAAAATTCTAACTTTTTTTCATAGATTAAAAGAACTCATTGATTTTTAGTAACTAGCGGCAAGAAGTTTGAATTTTTTTTTTTTTTGACAAAGAAGCATTATTTTAAAGTTAATCCTTTGCTTCAAATGTGGAATTGCCAATTTCTTTTCTTGAAGGCTTATGTGGAAGTTTGAAATGCACACTTGCACTCCAACTCGTATGCCAAATTTGTTGCTTAAATATATTTGTTATAATATTTTTAATATCTTATATTTTTTGAAGTTTTGAAGATGATTGCTGTCCCATTCGGTGAAGTAATCAAACACAAAAAATAAAAAAATAAAAAATTGACACCTTTGTTTTTTGACTGGCCAAATTCGACATGAGAGGAGAGATGCAGTTTGGTTGGAACTATTGCGAATGCCAATTCGTCCACATGGCATGTCAAATTTGATGTCCTTTGGAAGGGGTAATAGATATTGTAGTCATACAATGTTTAGTTGGAGTGAGGTAAAGTATGAAACAAAAGGAGAGGATTATTTTGACAGGTGGACAAAGAGGAAAGATAATTTGGAGGGAACGGACTAGCTCCACATTCCATATGACATTCGCTAATCCCCCATTTGGATGACTAAATTAAATGATATTGAGGGACAGGGAAACATTTCTTAGAAAAAAAGAAGGAAAAAATTCTCCCATTTGAAAGCACACTTATTTTTTTTGTTTCTTTTATGTTATATGGCGCTATTGTGAGTTTTGGTTTCTTGACATATGCTTTGACGTTGAAGTTTATTGGAGTTCATTGTTAACTGAATTGTTGCCTCTAAGTTTTGTGACAGGAATGCCGTGCTCTAAGCTATGAGTGGAAAGTTGGTGGGGCAAAAGATAGGCGATGTGTTATGGATTTGAAAATGCGAAAAACAGTTAATCCAACATGGAGACCAGTCTCTACTCAATCTAGCTCCTCTCAAGGTGAGGTTTCTAGTATAACATCTTTTTAAGAAATTATTTGTTATCATATGGGGAACTGCCTCCAAATGCAATTCTTTTCCATCCAGTTGTCAAATTCATTCAACTCTCTTACTTACCAAAAAAGTTGTCAAAGTCCAATTTTTCGTGTTACTTTACATCTTTTCAAGTAAAATTGAAGAACGTGCTTATGTATTTGTGATTAGTTATTCGCGATGGTATATGTTTGCTAGCTTTGACTGACAGATGTTTCCTGGCTGAGTACTTTCCCTTGTTGTCTTGCTTTTTTGTTGATGAGTAATAAATGTATTGAAAAGGCCTCATGGGGATGTCACCCATGTACAAAAGCATAGTCTTGCCATTTCTTTTTCAGTTTTTATCTTTCTACCTTTGTTTGTCTGGGGTAAAAATGATGAGCTCTCTTTGTTCCTCCCTCTCTCTAGCCACTACCACAAATGTATTCCGATGAGGTTTTTATGTTTTCTCCAGTTCTTTTTTTTTCCCCGTCGCCTAATGCAACCAGCCAAAAAAGGATTAATTGCAGCTTTTGTTGTCTCCTTTCAATAAGTGAAGCTTTCAATCAACAATTCCCTTAGAAAATTTGCATACTTTAGATATTATGTTGTTTAAGTCGTATTCAGGGTAGCTTGTGCATTTGGTGGTTTGAATTTGCAGATTGCTCAGTCAAGCAACTACAGGCTGGATTTGAAGATCTGCATGATTTGGATGGTGGTAGGAAAGTACAAGATGAAATTCAAGTTCAAGAAGTTAACTATAGCATTTCTAGTAGCAGTTTAGATGCTCAACATACCCTTGATGATGGTGAAGCAGCAAATGAACCAGCTGATCCAATTTTAGGTTCTAGATCATTTCAGGACAACGGTCAAGGCAGAGCTCCAGAAGGTGGATCGGCGCCCTCTGATGAAAAGCATTCAATTTCAGTAAAGGTATGTGGCATGTCTATAAATCTACACATCAAACAGTAGAGGTGTAGCAATAAATTTCTAGTCCTATGAATATTGGTCATTCTAAAAACAGCATGTGGATGAGGTGACCCTATATGAATGTGTGTGTTTTACCCAGTTTAGAGGCTATAGTGATCACTGGTGGTGATGTTATGTGATTCTTAATCAAAGTCAATTACTTGTATGTCAATCATTATTTGCATATGAATAGTTTTTCCCTTTCTTTTCAACTTAAAAAGTAGATCATCGGAAACCAAGCAAGTCATTTACTTGAGGAGTGCTTCCAATGTGAAGAAAAATATACAATTCAGGGACTTGGGTTTGAAACAAGAAATCTCGCAACAGAGTTCCGTCAAAGATTTAGGCTTTGCTAACACTAGCCTCTCTTATACTCTGCTGCAATCTTTTTCGATAATGTTCCTCTACTGAGCCCAAGAGTTACTAAATATTTGGTAACCCTATTCTTTTCATACTTAACCTTTCTGCTTATCGGCCTCATCTGAAAATGCACTCAAGCTTTCTCAATGCTGTGGTTCACATGTTTGTGGACACTTTTTTATTGAATAACTTCACCGAATCGGGAATAGCTATCGGCCATTTTTAGTGTTATATTATCCATGTTTCAATCTCTACATGTTTGTGGACTTTTTCTTCACCTCCTCCAACTTCCCAATCACCCATTGGCACTAGTCCCAACATTTGTGCCATCACTATACACTCTTGGGCTCTTAGCAAAAGAATCTTATTATTGTACTTTTCCTATTTGTATTTAAATACATGTGGAAGGGGCAGCCTATTAAATTCATTCCTTGATGTTGTTGTTGCTTGCACTTTCTTCATCTTGATGGTTCAAGTTGTGGCGTGTGTGTGCATTTCATATGCAGGTAGGAGCGAGCTTAATGCGTTTCATCAAAGGAAAAGGGTACAGTTTTCATCATGTGATTTCTTAGAGTTAAAAATATATCGAATACAGAAGCGTAAAGATCCAATATTGACTGTCTTTCCTTAATTTCATTCCAGGGGATCTACACAGAAAAGTATCGAAGAGGAGATTGGAGTTAAAATCATATTTCCCTCATCAAAGGAGGAGGATTTTATCGGTACAAACTTCTTCTTAATAAGTTATTTTACCTTGTACCCTGTTGTTGAAAGTTTTTTTTTGTTGTTGGTCGAATTCAAGCTTCATGTTTGTTTAGTACACTTGATGATTGTAGTCTGTGCCACTATTGACCTGAGATTATCCCTGGTGTAATCCTCCAAAGATTTCTTTTATAAAGTAATCGAACTCACTTCAAGCTTAATTTTGAAGCTCATTTTAGTAATGGGGTCAAATCTCAAAAGGTGTTAGTTTTGATTCCTGGAAGGCCATGTATCGGGTGGTGTATGACGGTGATGACGTAAATACTTGAAAAGTCGTCTTTCTGCTGTCTCAGTACTTGAACACAAAACTGTACGCGATGCATCAAAAGAAAGCCCTTTTACTGAGTGCGATAAGTTCATAGAAGGTTGAGTTTGGTGCTTCTTTCTAGTATTAAGTACTCCCAATTTAGTGCTGACAATTGCAGTGGAAAAAATGTATTTTTCTCTTTTGACATTACAAAACCATGCTTAAAATGTGTAATACTTGGCAAGGGTACGTTTTGACAATCAACCATGCCAAAGTCAAGACATTTAGTACTTTGCTTGCCTGGTTCATCTGCTCTGCTACTTGTTTTTTTGTTTACTTATCAGTCATCATCATTAAAGTTTTCCTGTTTCTTGTTTGCTCTTTTGTTGATTAACTTTACTGTTACAGTGCATTTACTTGTTTGTATGGAAGGAAATTTAGATTTAAGAGCAACTACCTGGGTCTGTACTCTGTAGCCCTCTGCAGATGTGTTAAAAGTATTCTTAGCACTACTTGATTTTGAAACAATGGAGGATACAGCGTATATGTTGGCTGCATCAGTACGATTTTTAGTGTAGTCACAAATTTTGATGGGGTACTTTTTTTTTTTTTGGGTTGGACAAAACTATTTTTCCGCTGCAGCTACCTTCTCTTTCTTTTTGTCACGAGTTCAAGTAACTTTCAAACAGTTAATTATGGCAGTTATTGAAGGCATTTCTGCAGCAATTGTGACTAGGGCTTTGGAAAGAATACAAGTGATACTTGATGAGGTCAGTTACATTTTCTCAAATTATCTGGAAACATGTGATTTAAACTTGAATACCTACTTTTACTTCTGAATTCCAATAATTTTAAAGAATCCATGAGTTGTGCTATGCATCTGATTTATTGAAGCAACGTAAGAGTGGATTGAAATGGCTATGCTATTGCTGATTTCATGGAAAGAAAAAACTGTTTTTTAATATTAAGCACGAATCCCTGTCTGGGTAATATATTCCATTAATGATGCTGAATAAGTTGCCGCCTAGTCTTTTATGCGACTTCAAAAGTTTCATATTTTGCAATTGCTGCCTCTCTCTTTTCTTGAATATTCGTATTGACCCCCTGAGTTTAACAAGTGTAATATAACTTGTTCTCAATTAGTTGAAAACTTTAAATAAGCTTGAGTCGCTTGACCATTTACTTGTAAATATTATCTCAACTATAAGCATGTTATTTCCCTTTTCAATCATATTTATTGTTGTTCCTCTAGGACACACGTGGAATATTTGATGTACATGTGGTTGTTTTGTGAGCAGGCAGTAAAAAGCCCAAGTCTAGACTACTCTCACTTTGTATCACTTCCTTTGGCCATACACCCCGAACTGGTTGATAAGCTTCTCAATTTTCAGAAGTCCATACTGGGATCTAGTAATGCTTATCAGAATGAGAATCTGGATGGTGATGCCAATGGAGATTCTTCAGAAGAGGAAGATAAGGGCCAAGAGTCAGATAGAGGATCGGATGTTGCAGTTAAGCTTAAGGTTGAAAATGATAATGACCATGTTAAAGTGGACATAACAAACATACGTCGCGTAAGCCACCCAACTAGAGCATCGAAGCCTTCTGGTATGGAAGAAGCTGTATACCACTCATCAGATGTTCTTTCATTGATCACTTGCAGTAGCTGTATATTCTTCTATTCGTTTGATGACAGTTATTATTTGAGATATAATGGTAGGAAGGTGGGTGTTTGGGGTTCCTAGTAACTATTATATTGCCTACTTGACTTTGTGCCTTTGATTGATTGATGATTATTGGCATCTGAATTTAGCCTAGCAGTTGCATTCTTTCTTTTTCGTTCTCCTGCAAGATTTTGTAAATACACCTTTCTTTTGACAGATTTGCGAATTGAGAAGTCAATATTTATTAAACCCAAGACGATCCACTTAACCGTACTCATGCTGAAGTTGTGGAACAAGGACCGAGTTGATGCAGCTGCTGAGGTTTTGCAGGTGGGATTTTGCATATTCAACAAATATTTTCTGACAATGGGCTTGCTTAACGATGAAGTTTTTCTTGTCCTCTATCTAGACTGTCTCCTCGGAAGTATTGGAAGCTTTGCTCCAGGAGCCTGTTTTTGTGAGGCTGAAGGGGCTGGTAAGATTCTACCCTTACTTCATTTTGTTGCTAATAGGACTTAATAATTGCTTGTTTGGTATGATATTCACTTATTCAAGAGGACTCTTAGCAGCCTCAAAATCTAGCTTTTAAGTAGCCCTCATTTTAGGAGAAGGTTTGATCTCTATGTTCCCCACCGCCCCAATTTCTTTGAAGAAACATAGTTCTTATTCCCTGAAGCACCACTACAGATCTACCTCCCCCTTAGCAAGACTCCTTTACATGATTTTGCTTGTGATTGCATGGACTGGTGTCTTCACTCTTCGGGGAATTTTTCTTTTTGCTTGATTTCCTTGTTTATTTTGTTATGTATATGGTTTTGGGAGTTAAGTATTTCATTTTTTCAGGAATGCATGAAAGGCACATTGGCAAAAGCACGTGTTGTGTACATTCCTGTTGAAGAAATTGGTGGCAAGGGCAGACTTGCACGTGCTTGTCGTATCCTTTCTTCTTGGCCTCTATATCATAGTTGTCAAATCGTGAATCGAATCGAGAATCGAAATGGTCATTTTTTGAATCGTGAATTGCTCTGATTCGGCCATGACTTATATAATGCATAGAAACCTATGCTTATTGATTAGGGTAACAACAATATATACTACAAATGAAAGATTTAGGCCTAAATCAATAAAAACTTCCTTCTAAATGATGATTTGATAATAACGTGGACTATTAGGTAAGTTGCTTCTATTGCAACTACCAAGAGATGATGATTCGTAAAGCCTACTTATGGTTTTTTTTGTACGAAAGAGTTATAAGTACAAAACAAATCCTTAGAAGGTCTATAGGGTTGTTATATTCCATTTATCTTCCTCATGTTCGAATCACTCTCGTAATAAATCTCCTTTTCTTATTATCTATCCATATAACATAGACAAAAGATGACATATAACAATACTAAAGACCTTAAAAAAATATTTGAACCCTTTTCAAACAACAAAACAAGCAAAACAAGAGTAAAAAATAAATTTTGGAAATTTTAAGTGAATCGAATGATTCACCGATTCGGATCACCGATTCACAGCTATTTTTGATTCAACAGCCTATTTGTATCGATTACCCACCGAATCGTATCGAATCGTACGATACAAATTGTAAATCGTACGATTTTGACAACTATGCTCTATATTACTAAAGTAATTTATCGAGTTTAAGTAGTACTCTACCTGGCTTCTTTGTGATTCTTGAGATTTGTTAGAAATCATTTTTGATGCATTTGTCAAAGCCGGGCTTGTTCTTGATAAAGATGGCGAACTAAAGTTGAAGGTATGGTATATATACTTTTAAAAGTAATCGATCTTTGTGTTCCTTTTCACCACTACAGTACTCTTCCGATGAAACTATGCCTCATCAAATGCTACATTTTGGTATGTTGCAGTCTAATTTTAATCCATCTTTTTTGAATGCACATATGCATGCACGCATTGAGACACTTAACCACTGTTGCTCCAAAGTCCAAACAATATTTTTAGGGCATTTTAGGTTTAAGGTTTGTCGACATTATGCTCACTGTCATTGTCTCTACTCTCTACTTTCTATCCTTTGTAGTGAGGCTACTCTACTACTCTGTTTAGAGGGAATTTGGCCAGAGACATGCTAGTATAGATGGGTCTGAATTGAATCATATGTACATGTGGCTTTGATATTGCAAGTTAACGAGAGATTGGACAGCTCCTTAAACACTTTTCCTAAGGTCACGTAAATTTTATGAGAGTTGGGCCCTTTTGTATCTTTACGGATGATTTCAGACCTGAAGTATGTGAAGTAACAAGTTGGTTGTGTTACTAGTCTTTGTATTTGTTTCTACTTAGTTGTTCTCTCCCTAAGCATGCAAGTTTTGTGTGGTCTCTCAAATTTTAGTAATACTTCCATTGGTGGTATCTTTTATGCAGTTGCACGCCACTGTGATGAATGCAAGGCACAGGCAATGGTACTGCATTTGTCTCCTTACTTTCTTTTCATATTTTTTTCTCTCTTTTCATTTCAGTTCTGGCTGTGTTGTTTCTCTAAAAGTTGTGCTCAATTGCTCACTGGTCTGGCTAATATTGGGGATTTGAATGCTCAGGGGAAGAGGGACAAAAAAGTTGGATTCATTTGATGCACGAGGCATTTTCAAGCAATTTGGTTCTGAAGAATGGGGTGATTACCTTATCCGTGAAGCTCATCTTTCACAAAGGTTTGTATATGATGAAAGTGGATATTACCATCGTTGTGCTTCCATTCCATTTCCTGAAACTATGCAAGTAGATTGATTTTTTTCCTAGGAGGAATCAATGGCTTGTATGACTTTTATTAGGAATAAATCACACAAGAAATATTTGGTTCTTTGGCAATGATTATTGTTGTGTACTTGTGTGTATTGCTTTGTATTCTAGCGTGGCACCAATGGTAGTCCAACTTTTTTGTGCTTTATGTCACTAAGAGATCTTCGTTGGCTCGCCAGGGTATCATGTTGAAGTTGATGGTCCAAATTTTTGGTCTATATTTCGGAATTTTTTATGCCTTCCCTCACACATTATGCATGAAGCTACTATAAACTGTATATGCCCGATTCCCCTATCATGACTCTAGAAGTGCAGTTTACACCCATTCTCAAAAACTAAAAGGAAGACAAATATAATGGATTCATATTTAAGCTTGCTAAGTCTACCAGTGTTTTGGAAGTATCCAAAGTGCTTAATGCGGGGGAGTGGGTTGTGAATGTACCGTTTTTATGTTTTTTTGCCGCTGGTAGGATGATGGTCGGTTAGTAAGTTAGATTACTGCTTGAATGTAAAAGTTTAGGTTTCGGATCTTGCAATATCGTCCCAATTTGCCCCAGGATGTGTTGAGATTCACAACTAGTATTGAAGTTATTGACTTTTCGTACAAATCTAGTAGTAGGGTTTCAACATCCCTAAATCTGACATAGAATTGAAGAATATTACTAGGTGTTTCAAAAATGATGTAGACAAGAGAGTTCGATTGGTGAGAGAGGGTCGCTCAAGTCTTGCAGCGGATAGTTCAATAGTTAAGATCTAGGGGGTGCTGCTTTCTGGGTAAGTGGGTCAGGATTTTTTATTTTCTTTGTCCTTAAATATTACACACCAATAGTCCAATACACCTCGTGGAAACAGTCCGTGCATTTTAAATTTGGTTTGGTACGAAACAAAATTTCTTGACAAAACCCTGAAACCGAAACTGAATGTAATTTTTTCTAAATTGAGAAACCAAAGCGAACCAGCAGAGTTTCAAAACTAAACCAAACCAGTTTGTTTTTGTTTTTTCTGGTTTTTTCGGTTTTTATTTTGCCCCTAGGCAACACGGCTGCGCACAAGGAGCTGTTTGTCTGCAACTCATCCCCTTTGAAGAGGACTATCAACTAAGATTAACAATGATAGTAAAATCTAGGAAGTCAAAGTTTGATGTTGCAAACAGCTAGCCACAACATAAGTAATTTTTGAACATATAAACTTGACCCAACAATGGCATAAATACGATAGAACTATGGAAGCTCGCATGGATCCAAGTCTTGTATGGATCCAAGTCTTGTCCTGTTATTCTTTTTCTCCTAGAAGTGGCTGCCTTGTATCTTCCTCTCTACCCAAGAAGGCGATAATACTGGACTCATCTGGCATTCCGCTATCTCCAACTGCTGACCATTTGCCACCGCATTTTCCGCATTTGCCTTCTCACTAGGATAAACTTTCACTCTCCAGACCTTGAAGGTTTGATCTAAGCTCGCACTATATACTAACAAACCCATTACAATATCCTCGGTTTCCAAAGAAGCTGCTAAGCACCTCACTGGTCCATGATGGCCATCCATTACTGCTAGACATGAATGGTATGCATTTCCTTCCTCTCTCCTCCACACCCTTATAGTCGCATCCTCAGAACCGCTAAGGACTAAGTCCCCTATCGCTACTAAGCAGAGAACAGAGAAATGATGACCTTGTAGAAATCCTCCATGGTTGAATCTCCCAGACATCTTCTCCTTTTCCCAGAAGTTGATAAGCCCATCTGAGGAGCCAGAGTAGAGAAAACACCCACTAAGTGAAGAGCTCAATGCCAAGGCATTGACCGGGGAGAGTTGGAACTTCAGCGTCATAGTTAGAATATGGGAGCTTTCTCCGAAAACCCTTCTCCAGATTTTGACCGTACCATCTGAGGAGCAAGTAAAGACGCACCCGTCTAGTTGGTTGATTACTATCGCATTAACAAGCCCGTCATGAGCCACAAACGAATCTACACATTGCCTGTCTGAAACTTTCCAAGTTTTGACTGTTTTGTCCCATGAACCTGTGTACAATAGCTTTTCTGTATGGTTGTAAGCTATGCAAGAGATGAAGTCTTTGTGTGTATGCGTATTCTTCCTTGGAAATGCAAAGAATGAGCTTTTTCGTGGTAGGGTGGTTATCTTCTTTGGTCGGAAATTCTCCTTCTGAGAGACGTCCCACACACGTATTTTCCGATCACCGTGTGTAGTAAATAACACTTTTCCATAAGCCAAAATGGCTCGTACTTCATTAGAATTAGCCTTGATGTAGCCCATCTCAGTGCAATCCGGTTGCTTCCAAGCGTATATTCTACTACTTTCAGAGCCAGTGAAGATAAAATCTTTTGAGACTGTGATGGAGAAGATGTTACCTTCATGTCGATGGAGTGAGGCTAAGCAATGGTAGAGAAGAGGGGGGTTAGGAGACGTCCGCATGGGGGATAGGGTCCACGGAGTCTCAGGGCTCGTGGGCCATAGTGGAATTGATGTGGCAGAAGCAGAAGATGTTCTAGCGGAAGTGTAGTGGGGATCAGATTCGTGATTTCCAAAGGAGAGTCTCCTAGGTAAGTTTATGTTCTTTCTTTCTTCATCCATAAAGCTCCAGAGAGTTTGTTTCCCAAAGAACTCCATGGCTGATGAGTTCAGAAGGGTTAGAGATGGTGCTAAGCTCTTTGAGTGAATGAGTATTGACACTGGAGAAAAAAGTGTGTTATTTCTGTAGATGATGCTTGTTGAGAGGACCAGTTTGTGCACTCTTAAGGCATGCCGTGAAAATCTTACATAATCTTTCAACTTGTTGGAGGGCATTCACTCCATTTAAACCTAAAAAACCTAAAAAAAAAAAAAACCCTTACAACTTAACTGCTCTTGGCCTACTAAATTGATTTCTGTCATCATTTTTGTTAAATGATGCCAACATACTCTGGATGGCCTGTATGTTGGTAATAACAATAGGTTGGTGATTGCATTGATTTTTGAGGTATTTGATTTCTCTGTAGATTGGTTGTATGATTCTTGATGAGTGACACTCATGGTTCAACTGCTTACTGCAATTACTTGAGCATGAACCACCAGGGGTGGTAACCTAGTGGCTCATGCTAATGGCCCTTCTCGAACATGGTCCTCCTCTGAAGTCCAACTGTGACTAGTACTTGGTGGGGTAGTAGTTGCTATGGCTCTCTGGTTCCTTCTGGGACCCGCCGCGGATTCAGAGTCCCTATGATCACGCCTAGGAAAGAGTTGCTATGTCCGGTCGCTCCCCTTCTCCACTCTTCTTCCCTAGCAAAAAGGAAAAAAACTACTTAAGCATGAAACTGCTGTATTTTATCAAATTCAGTTAGTTTACTGTAACTACTTTGGTATATGTCTAACTTAGCGCCACCCTCGCCGTCTGAAATACGGTTCCTTCCCTGCTCTTTAGTGATGTACTAGCGTTCATGCTCGTTCGATGCACGGGATTAAAAATCAATTCGGCCCCGTGTATCGAATGGGTACAACACTAGTTGCTGAAAAAAATTATGTAATATATTTTGTTCCGGTTCCGTGTTCGATTCACGTTAGCATTGGTTTCATTCTACGCACTAAAAGACATATGCATGTGAAAAATAAATTTAGAGTACCACGTAACAGTATCTCAGAAACATAAATAATTTTTCCTCCATATTCATCTCCAAATCTCTCTCCCTCCATCCTCCCACTCAACAACAGACACACACAAAACCCCACCCCACCCCCCCATAACAAGTTTGTCTCTCTCTCTCTCTCCTTTTTTTTTTTTAAACTCAAAATTTTAGGAATATAGGATTGAAGGTTTAGAGGCTTTTTTTGGCTTCAACTACATTTGCGTAGTGGAGTATATTTATAGATTGTAATTTTGTCGCTATTAATAGCATGTGGAATTACTCGTCTCATGGGATTATATCTATCTTAACATGGTCTTGCAATTGTATATTTCTAGGAAATTGATATTCACTCTCCCTTTTTGGATGTAGGCGCTCCACTTTGTTCATGAAGTTACTAATAACTTCACATTGAAAGTGGAGCGTCTGCATAAAAAAAGGGAGCGCGAATATCAATTCTCTACTATTGTGGTCGTGCATTCTATATTTATTTCTCAGTAGATGGTTGGAGGGTATAATTTCAGAAATGACAACATTTGATTTGATTGCTCAGTTTTTCAGAGCATGGGCAAATTAAAACCATTCTAAAGTCCCACAACTACCATAACATTGTCACATTCAAGTTGCCCACTTACCTTACCAATCCTCTGGTTCTTGATTTATTTGTTTCTACGATACCGGCAGTAGGGCACACGAGGTCCTAACTGCTTGAAAAAGTTGGTGGTTCATATTGAGATTTTAGCATTGGGAATTTGTACAAAAGAAAGGAAAATTGAAGTGGCAATTTTTGGGTGGAATTTGGAATGTGGCAAGATTCAAACCTTGATTTGCTGAACAAGTTTTGCACCGAGTTCTGATGATTGGATAACTCCAGCGCTTACAGATTAGCTCCATAGCTCACTGAATGGTCGGGCTTCGTCCAGTCTACAGTCCTCCTCCATTTTTTGCATCAGGGCTGTTTGTTTTTTGAAGGCATTCCACTCATCTCGGCAACCAACGATCGAGAGCTGTTCATTGCCGAGATGAGATCCAAGCTGTCAGATGCACGTCTGACGGCTCGGAGGTGTGCAGCACGGTGCTACCTCACTGCACAGCACCAACCCCCAATTTGCCTACTTTGTACAGAGAAATAGAATGAGAATTTCACTATATTGTAAATGCACTGAACTATGAGACATCGCGCGTGTTTTCGCTGTCATTGCCTTTTGAAGAATGTCTCACAGAGCAAAACATCTACTCATGCTCCCATTAAATATCCATTGTCGGCCGGAGTGCCTCATGAATTTGGTTATATAATGCCACTCTCTGTGACCGCTCTAAAAACAGACTAGCGGGTGCTATGTTGAATGCTATAAAAGACTTAATTGAAATTCTCCTTAACACGACAAACCAATTGCGTTGAATGCCCAACGTAATTGATTTGTCATCTCTCCCCTAAGGAGGAGGTCCTGGGTTCGACCCCTGCTTGGGCAATACCCTGGGGTCCCAAGCTATGGATAGCTTCTGGCCCCCCCGTGCTAACTCTAACACCCCCATTAACCCCCGCTGATGTATGATGATTGTAAAAAAAAAAACAAAGAAATTCTCCTTAACACCAATTGGTTTTAGGAGTGATGGTGGAAAAGCGGTCGACACCCACAAAAAGTAAGATAAATTCGCTAAAAATATATGGTTGTACGTTGGGGCGGACCTATGTGGGATCGAGTGGAGGCGCAAGTCCCCACTCGATTTTGTGGAATTCCAATTATATTCTAAGACATTTCAATTATACCGGATAACCATGTGATAGTTTTTCACTAAAATTACTCTACGTTCCCAGGTTTCCATTCATATGGATATCTGTTAGATCTAATTCTTAAGTTCACTAATTTGTAACCCCATTAATGAAAGTTTCTAGGTCCACTACTGGTTGTACATACCATTTACTAATAGAAGCATTATGCTCTCATACTACTTGGTAGCATCACAGATGGAGCCCTCGTAAGGATCTTTAGAGAGGTAGAAGCGGACGTTCTTAACCAACAAACAAGTTGATTCTATCACACACCACATTCGTGGAGGTCGAAAACACTTGTCATCGCTTCAGGTCACGAGACTCACCACCAGAACTAAAAATGTTATGATTCATAAGATTGGCGCACTAAAGGACTACTGATCTGGATAGAATAGGCAATTTACTTCGCGGTTCTTAGATTGCATACTGGAGAAGCTGTTTTGTTTGGAGTCTTCTAAGGTACAAATTATCAGAAGGGTGAATCTAAAGAACAAAAACCAAATAAAGAAAACCTAAATCGATACTCGATAGGGGCATAAAAAGGCAGCAAGGAACATACAATGAGAGGCACTAAAAAGAGATTAAACACGAACTATTCAATGCAATTGAGGAACTATGTTGTGAAAAAATTCTAGAACGGGCAAATTATCATCTTCATACATGGCATACTTGGGCTTTATTGAATAAAAATAAATAAGGATCCACAATATATGTCATATTGAGCTAATTTATATCCCGAGGCTCAGTCAACAATGCCGAATAAGTTTGCAGCCAATCTTAACAAGCTCTAGAACACACATAAGATGAATTAACTGCCTCTAGCGTTGAGCATTGATACATAGAGAACACAAGATGAGAAGAGACATAATTAACCAAACAACCGATACACATGCTACGATACACGACGAAAGCAAAGGCTCTCATCGTCGCAAGAAGGGTAACTTAGAACAAACAGGAGAGAGAGTACCCAAAACACTCCAGGCCGTCAAGATCCTAGTTCTTTACGGTTGTGACCTGCCTCAGAAGCATCTGCACCACATCTTGAGAAATTCTTCCAGCCTCCTTCTTCAGGTGATGGATCTTTCCCTCCGTTTCTATCTCAAGACGCTTCACATTAGCACCTGAGTCTCCACTACTCTGTTTCATTACATGAAAAGTGTCAACCCTTCACCAGACACAGTGGCGGAGCTAGGATTAAGAATCCCAAGGGGCCAAGTCATAACAGAAAAAATTTTAACGTCAAACATCTCTTTATTTCTTACTCAACAAATAAGTAAAAAAAAAAAGAACTACCACTATACTTGCATTCCATAGTCAAAGGATAAGCCAAAATTCATTTTTCAAGATTGATTATCCATAAAAATAGAACAAAAGTCATTGAACAATCTATCAAAGTGGAATCGATGTGTTTGCAAATCTCGAAAATCATTTAAGATTCATTGACTCTAAACTAAATTACATCGCAATTTCCCTTTCGATTTATACAATCACTTGTTTGCTGAAATCAAACATTCAAGCCGATTCAATTGAGCAAATATCAAGCCAATTCAATCAAAGAACACCTCGAAAAGCAACAGGAGTCGCCAAGTTCGTAAGTCATCAAAACTGATGGAAGGAGAAGGAAGGGCTTTGTTTTATTTGTTCAAGAGTAGAAGGCAAATTTTGTTTTGTTTTTTTTGGAAGTTGGGGGGTGCCCCTCATCAGACAAACAATACTTGAGATCCAGGAAAACTCACAAAAGTTGGCAATATTCTCTTGAATAGTTCTGAGGTGTGACAAAGCTTATTCATCAAAATGAGATACATACAAGTAGTTTAGGAAATTGTGAAAAAAGAGAGCTATCAGAAAGTCAGTATTCGATTTTATCAGGGACACTTCTGTGAGCAACGGTTCCAATAGGGAGGAGGGTTTGAGTTGGAACCCACTGAATTCGAGTAATGCAGTTGGCAGAGTCTAAATTCAAACTTGCGAACAAATTCAACATGAGATGCTCAATGTTCTAAAAATTGCTAGGCACTAGTCGGGCAGAAGAGGGGCGCCTGGCATAAAGGGCAACTAGTCTCCGCCTAGAGATTAATCGGTTTTTCCATCCCAGTTTGAGTGAGATGACATAAGACTACAAACAAATGAATTAAGACCAACACTTAACTATGTATTTCGTAATGTATTATGTATATGTTTAGTTAGCCGATTTAGGGCCTTAAAACATCACTTAACACCCTGTACCTTCCCTATTACACATTTACCCCAAAATACTTCTAAAAATTATGAAAAACACCCCACCAATTAATCGCCGCCCAGGTGATTAATTGGTGACTAATTGCTGAGTAATGAAAAATGCCTAATTGCTGCTTGGACCCTAAAATCAAGCCATTAGGGGTCCGGGCCTAGGCGGGCCGATAATTGCCGACTAATGAAAAATGCCTAATTACTGTCTAGACCCTAAAATAAAGCCATTAGGGGTCCGCATAGGCACCGCCTAGGTAGGCCAACTTTTAGAACACTGGAGATGCTATTGCATGATGGGATTAACTGTACAGTTAGTCTTTTTTTTCATGAGTTTTACCTCTGAAACCTTTCTTTGAAACTGAGCATCCATTTGAGCACGGAACTCAGCAATCTCCTTTTCGGCCTCCTCTTTGGCCTGCTTTAGCCTAGCCATTTTTGCTGAAAACAGAGACCAAAACAGGTAAATTAGAGTCTCGGATACTCGAGGATTAAATAACTTCAACCAGAGAGAAAGACACAGAATTAGTTTTCGATTTTCATCTGACAAGGTTAGGTCAAGAACTTCAGTTTCATTAACTCAATACGTAAAGCTCCCTTTGCCATACATATGTTCATCATTACATCTGCGATAACAAGTCTTCAAGGGTGAATGTACCATAAGCCATATAAGGAATATACATATACATATACATATCCATGATTCCACATACATCTGCTGACATAATGCTATGCAGCCACCTTTCGTACAATTCACATGATCCTCAATTCAAAAACCAAGTGAAAGGCATCATCGAAATTAGAGTGAGAGAATGTTATTAAAATGTTAAAAGCACAGTCTGTGCAGTACACATACATGTTGAACGACAAGAAGACAAGCCAAGAGCAACCCCCCCGACTCCCCAATTCAAAGCCTGCACAGTATCCACAGCTAGATATAGAATTTTTGGAAAGTTGAACTGAGTGTTAATGATCAGTGAATTTGCCTCACAGGTGAACCATGATGTCATCATCTTTGGAGGTACCATAGTGGTGCTACAGATTAGAAGTTATAATATAGGACCAAATGACAACAAACCCCAAGACTCTTAAGTCTTGCCAACTCATTTCCCAATAGTTGCAAAATAGGTAAATATAAGTTTATGCAATGCACAAGGCTCCCACTTTGAAGTAGGGTCTAGGAGATGTGTTAGGTAACCTCAATCTACCGATACCAGGAGCCTTTCTGTCTTGTTCACTTCAGGAACAGATAGATAGGCGTCGAAACATACTTTCTTACATATGTCCACCCAGACCACCTCATTTCCTATTTCATTATTACCATCTGGTGGTACTTGTTTAAGAAACATAAGGAAAACCTCAACAAAAAAGTAAACAACAAGGACTAGGCAGTCATCATCCACAATCAAATCGAACTAACAAAGGGCAAGCACTAAGCAGTATAGCATGATTTATCAAAACCCCAGGGATCCTAAATACAAAAATCTGAAGAAATGTCAGGAAATTCAGAACTCAGACCAGCACAAGTAATTACCAGCTCTTGCAGCATTGACAATGCGTTGAGCTTCTTGCTCGGCAGCTAACAACAGCTGAATTCCATTCTGGCCCCGGTTGGATTCCATACTTGCTGAAAAATACCAAGCAGCTACACTGAAATTTAAGATGTAATTGATGGAATCAAAATGATGCCTGGGAAAGAGTAAGCAAGATGCTTTCCGCATCAACATAATCATGAGAGTTACTCTATAATAGGAGGATAACAAGCTTCACTGACATCAAAAGCACTTCAGAATGAAAAGATGACATACCAGTTCGTAGTTTTGCAGGATTCTAGCGATTTAAGATACATGAAAATGCAAGTGATTTAAGATAAATGAGAATGCAGGTGGCTGACAGAGGTCAATGGAAAAACATGATTCATGTAGCCGACCCTAATTAATTGAGACACAAGACTTGGTTTGGTTTGGTTTGAGAATGCAGGTGGCTAACTGTTTCGATAACCAACTGGGTTATCTCAGTTGGCCAACCTTGTATGCTTCCAAATGAGAGGTTAGCGGGGCCAACCCTTTGCAAAAGCAAAGATTGATTATTTCTTCCCCGAATGAGGGTTCTTGGTTTACCGATTTGTCCCCTTAATAGGGCTATAAGTTGGGCTTAGTATGATTGTGGACTTATATGTCGAGTTTGATGTAATTCAAATCCTTATAGTCTCCTACCACCGCTTTAATCAACTTTTTAGAGGAATATGTTCCACAATGTCTATCTGCCAATAAAGTTAGATTTTTTTAAACATAATAAAGTTGGATCAGTGATGGAATTTAGATATTCTTAATGCCCCGCCCCATTATCTGAAAAATGGGTTCAACTTCTCATAGCCACACATCTAAATAGGAAACCTCAGTTTCAGTCTTTCAGTCAGGGCCGGCCCTGGGCAGAAGCCTAGGAAGCCACTGCTTCAGGCCCCCTGAAAGAAAATGCCAAAAGGAAGGGCCCCTGAATGTATAATACACTCCTGCATCTGCATCTGCATTTGCATCTGCGTTATATCTATTCATGACTGGTGTGGGGATCGTACATCCTTATACCACGGACATTAAATTGCCGATGTGCGTGCGTTCAAGCATCTAAATTGCCCATTAAAAAACACCAAACAGAGAGATACACGAAGAGATATAGAGGGAGACGAACACGGAGAGAGAGAGAGAGAGAGAGAGAGAGAGAGAAGCGTACCTGTCCGATTGGCGATTTGAGCGGATCCTTACAGATTAAAGAGAAAACCCCTTGATTTGCGTTGAAATTGGATTTACATACCGCGACAATTACATTCGAAGACCCTAGAACTTGATTTGTGTCACATATTACTACCCTTAATTATACTTTTTTTCAGTTTAATACGACTTCTAATTTAATAACAATGTCACACTCAGTTTCTATCTCTCTTTCAACTTTTACCACACCATAACATAACAAACTATGTTTACTAAGCACAAAATTTAAATCTCACATTAATTTTTCATGTACGTTATATATGACATCAAAATTGAATTAAATTCTGATTATACAATACAGGAAAATTTTACTTTCAATCAATACACATCACGTATGAGGAAAAAATAATATGAGTGATTAAAAATGGTTAGAGTTTGAGTGCAGGTTATAGGCTAATTGCTTGTATCAGTTATACCGTGAATGTCAATTATGAAGGTTAAATGATGGAGGCCAACATTGATAAACACAAAGACAATAGGTAGGTGCTAGTGAGGTTAATTGATGTGCGCTTACAAGGACTTTGATAGCAATACGACAATTTGTGAAGGTGACATGAAAAAAAACTGACAAAAAATAAAGTACAGATCAAGAAATACACACTGAAAATGAAGGGGGCGACTATTCGCAGCCCCCTATTTTCTCCCGCAACTCGTTAAAAATTTTCAATTATACTCGAAAGTTAGTTACCGAAAACGGAGGCCATGTAAAATGAGTTAAGTGGGCAAAGAACATATTTTATTTGCAGATCTTCAAAATATTTCCTCAAAATGAACTCCTTATAAACATATTCAGATTTGTGACTTTCCCTTGTTCCCTCTTTTATGTCAGATAAGCTGTCAAGGAGGTTTCCCCTTGCTTGCTTAGAATGAAACCCTTTTTAGTATGATGCTGTTTCTATTCTTAGCTGCGCCATTAACAAGACCAAAAAATTCACGCAAGCTCTTTCATGTTTCTTTTGCTTGATCGTAGCTTATAAAGGACAGAAGTCCTTGAGTTCATGCATTAACTTGTTGTTTTCATTTTGTTTTGTGTTGGATTTGACTTTCCTGCTTAAATGAATAAGGTGATTTCTCTGTTTGCAGGTGCGAATCACCACCAATGAGGGCCGAAGTGGGAAAAGTTTTTTGAGAGAAAAAATACCACGTACTGCCGGTGGGCCTCGGATCAAGGTCAAGCCAGCACTGGATGGCGATCTCTTTTCTTCTGCTTTTGTGTGTGTGTGTGGTAAAATAGAAGAAAACAGTTAAGAAGAGGTTGGCCCTAACAAAAGCAACATCCGCGGCAAGTAGCTCTGATACCTCGGCCGTGTTGGGCCACTTTGACAAAATTCAAAGAGGTGAGCGAGAAAAATGTGAAACAACCTGTGATGCCGTTGGGAAGGTGAAATTGGGTAATATTTGAAGGATTTAGGATGTAATTTATATCCTTTTTACTTTTCGTGACCCAACCGAATTCTCTTGGGGCCCGGCTATTCGCAGCCACGTATTTTCTCCCATAACCCACTATATTTCGGTAAGTGGTTGTTGAAAATCATAAATAACATTTCGGTAAATAGCTGTTGAAAATAAGATTATATTTCGGTAACTACATGTCGAAAATATATTCAACTTTCGGTAGACAACTGCCAAACATGCATTTTCGGTAAATAGCTGTTGAAATAAATATCATATTTCAGTAATTGGATGTTTAAAATATATCTTAATTTCGGTAACTAGCTGTCGAGTCTAATTGAAAATTTTTAACGTGGCTGCGAGAGAAAATACGTGGCTGCGAATAGCCGCGCCCTTCTCTTGACGTGCGTTCTATCAAGGCAGTTGCAAAACGCTAGAGGAAGGATTCGACCTTCGACCATGTGGTCATGAGCCTACACGCTCTGCCCAACGGAGCCACTCCAGCTTCTGAATATTTTATTGACCACGTGCTAGTTTTGTTGTTTGTCTCCATCTTCTTTTTTTGTTTTTTTGTGTTTTGGAAGGTAATTGATTTTGACACTCTGCATCTAGCCATTGACATTCTATCTTTTGTCTTTATCTTATGTGAAATTACCAAATTATCTTTTATTTTGTTAATGTTCATTCACTTTTTCATACATAAAGGATATTGTTGTAATTTTAAATATGATGAAAAAGACAAAAAGTAGAGTGCCAATGATTTAAAGTGAAGTGCAAAAATCAATTTTCAAATTGCATCTTTATCTATTTGGCTTCTTTCAAAATATATTTCCTTTTTTGGGCAAAAAAATTTGTTTACTTTTTGGGCATTGGTAATTTGGTAGGATGGCAGTTTAAGGCCATTTTACAAAAGTGGAGGCATAACAAATTTCAAGTCCGATTACAAATGATCATGAAACAGTTTAAAAGGGTGATGGACGCATTTATTCTTGCAGTTCTGCTATGCACTTTCCCATCGGGTGGAGTATGAAAAGAAAAGGTTTACATTTTTGGTCTGAATTGCATGCGGATCCTCCCTCCAGGTCAAGCGGGTCAAGGCTTCCCCGCATGACCTCATCGCATCCGTTTACCATCGAGAGACTCCTTGATGATGTCATCAAGGGGCACAGACCCCTTAAATTCATTGGTCAGCACAAAGGGCTCATTTGGTTACCTATCTTGTTAGCTTGAATGGTTTGTCAGATTAAATAAATAAGTTGGGTTACCAACACCGTAAATGAACAAGAGACAACCCTAAATAGGCAAATACTCCAACGAAGGCTACGAGCACTTCATAAGAGAGCAAATGGAAGAAAATACCAAAAGAAAAAATGAAGCATTTCTTGGCTTCTGTAATTTCAAACTTGAAGTGCAACTTGAGTCCTACACTAGGACTTGTTAAGTTCAGCATTACATGTAAAAAGGGAGCCGAACAAAATTCCAGAACATTTTTTTTTTTTGATCCATAAATCCAGAACAATTCAGTCCAACAAAATAGCTCTTCAAACTCTTCAAATTTTCACAGCCACATTTTCCAAGGTAACAAAACCTGGCAAAGAAATTGTTCATGTCAGTTACCGATCATGCCTTCTTTTTTCTCTTCTGAAGCTTCAACGTCGCCTTCCCTTCCGAATCCAAGTTCTGACATGTCTTGCTTTGCCATCAAGTTCCTGAAGAAAGCCAAATAAAAACTGTTAGAATAGCCTCAAAACACCTCTACCAGTTAATAGGTGTCCACCGCAGGAATGTTACTTACTAATGACAACAATGACCATATTATTCAGATATACTTGATTGCATAGTTTTGCTTTTAGCAAATATGACGAGGCCTAAACGGTCGAGGAAAGTATACTAAAGTGTCCTCTATGCACAGACCCCACCATACAAAAAACTTATGTCGTCCTAGTGAAAGAGGTTGACTGCTTCCATCATATAGGGACTTCAAGGAAGAGATTCCTACAAATGTCACCACAGCACAAAATTCGAAGAAATTTGATTACCAGATCTTTCATGGATGATGGAACCAAGCTTTTTTTCTTTTTTGATAAGTGATGGAACCAAGCTTATAGAAGTGAATCCTAGTATTGCAGACTGTCATAGCCAAATCAACATCTTATATGCGAAACAGCACTTATGAACACAGCCACCCTTAAAATAGTCAGACCGCAAACATTCACAGCAAATTCAAGATTTCAAACATGAAACAGAATTTGTGTCTTGTAGAGTTCTACACCTAACTAAATAAGTTCCACCAAACAAGAACATTCCTTCAGCTCTACAAGATGCTATGCCAACAGGAGCGACTTTCTCCTTCCCCTAAAGAATCATCACCATTGTGGGATGCATATATATAAACAAAATTATGGAAGTAGTAGCAATGAATGTATGTCCAATTGTCCATCAAGGCATGAATACGAAAGTCCTGATATATTTCAATATTATATGCTAATGTATACGACCACAATATTTTTGAGCACAAAGATAGTGGTTTTATGCATGGGTTGATGCCTCAAAAGTTTCATCGAGCCTCAATTTGACATCATTAAAGGAAGAAATGAAAAGAACGGAAAGTTGGAAAAAAAAAAGAGTTAGGAACATCAATGTAATTAAGTGGTTCTGAATTCAACCACTTAAGTTGACAAAATTGCGGAGAAAATGTGCTAAGTTCCAGTGTCCAAAGTTGAACTTCACCTATTGGCTACAATACATATGAACAATGGAGAAGATTTCATGCCAGCCCTTCCAAATAATCACAGTATTATCTTGCGATTAGCTCTAAAAGACAACAATCATTTATGGCCCAACATAGAGCTAAGCTTATGAGTTTAACAAATTCAGAAGCTGACTCTAAAGAAGACTGTTATTACCTAATTTACACGTCATTCGCAGAGGAAATAGCCAAAGAAATGAGAAAGCAAAAGTCACAAAACTCACTAACTTTTCCATACGACATTCAAGGTACTTTTTGGAGAAGTTCCTGCACTTATCAGATTTATGACCAGCGGATTTCAGACAACTGATGTATTCTTTCTTCTCCTGAAACAAAATCGATGAGAAAATAAGCAATCACACAAGTTGACTTCAAACTCAATAAAGACATCACCAGAAATTTAACAAATTAGCAAGTCATTAAGTGATATTACCAGGTCACAGAGATGCATGTGATCTAAAGGGAAGACTCCTTTTTCTGGTGGTACTGGTCTCGCTCCCCTATTCCCACCAAATGCTCCACCTGGAAATATTTCAAAGTTTATTCCAAAAATATGATAGAAAAAAAGTGCGTAGTCTTTTTTTTTTTTTTTTTAATTCCTACAACAAAGTGAATCCGCTTCTTCTTCCAAGTTTAACAACCATGATCATAGACAATACGGCAAAATTATAAGGTAGAACTAATTTCCACTTCCCATTAAGAGCTATCTGCGTAAAAGCCATATTTTCATGTATAGCCATCAGTAAAACAATATTATTTTTTTGAGAACTCGTGTCTAGGCCAGCTTACGCGCAACTCAACTAATCCTCAGAAAGAATCAATCCCACCGTCAACTGGGGGGTCCATCAGTAACAATGCAAAGTACAAAGAAACGGAATTCTAGAATTTATGGTCAAAATTTGGGTTCTCAATTATAAAGAATCAGTTTTTGAGCCAATAAGGACTAAAATTCCCGAGTTTGGATTTGAAATTTGGGCTCTCAATTTGACAAAATCAGTTCAGAAATTCCACAATTTTTCAAGTTTTAAACAAACAATTATGCTCTTAATTGTTTATACAAGTTACTTTGACGCAGAATACCATAAAAATCCCAAAAGAACATGAAAAAAGACGTAAAAACACAAATATTGATCCGCCCGAGCTTGGGAATGGGATCCATAGGTTGATTTCACTTCTTGAGGATATTTGTACATAAATTTATTAGTTTCAATCATATGCTAGCATTAATAGAGTTCTTGGAAGGATAACAAAAAACCCAAAATCCCTAATTATTACTAGGCACTAACAAATCGAAATTGAACGATGTAAACACCAAACTTAACACAGAGAGAGAGAGAGAGAGAGAGAGAGATTTTCACCAGCACTCATGTGAGATTTTCCTTATGCCTCTTACTTCAATGGCTGCCCGTGTATTTTCGAGGGAAGCAGAACGTGAAGGGAGGAGCAAATGAAGAAGGAACTCTAATCTGGGCCTTTGGCCCAATTACTGAATTGGGTCAGTTGGCTATACAATGCCCATCGACACATAGGAATGTGCACAGGACACATACAGACATAGATTTGTCTAAAACCGTCCGCTACACATGGATCCACATAACGAATATGGAGTCCCGGATATCAGACGCGGTTCTAGACACATTTGCATGGAGATCTGTGCACATCTATCACTTCTGTAGCATTTTTGCAGGTCTATTTTTAGCTAGCTTTCTGATTTTATTCCCCACACACACAAAAAAAACATCTGAACCTTTTTTGTGAAAATAAATTCTTTACCAAATTTGGACGGTTAATCACTTCGCTTGTTTCTTTGTGCTTTGTTTAGCTTTAGAATTTGTCAAGTAAAAAGAAATGAAAAAAGAGAAATTTAAATGCGAATGGACAGAAAATGGATATTCATTCCTCCAAAAAAATCAAAAAAAAAAATTGCTTGATTTTCCATAACAAATTAACAACTTGATGTTACCAAGGTGGAAAATGGAAATGAATCAATGAATTTATTTCTTGTCGACTTCAAACTTCAAACACTTCATTTATTCAATATATATCTCACCATTTTTCCAGAACTCTAAAGTGGCTACTGTTAAAAACTGAAAATCAATGAACAAGTAGCCAACACAAAAGGGTTGAATATAGAGTTTTCATTAGGGGACAATACCCAAATATATAAAGCGATGCAAGTTTTGAACCCAACTGCCGAATTGACATTTACAACATTTGCATGTCTCGCTTTCACGTTTCTATAGCAAGAAAATATAGTAAGACTAGATAAATATCTAAACTCGGAACTATATATACCAACTTTCGCGTATCCTTCCTAACATCTGTCAGTTTTAGTGAGCGTCTTGCACCACTTCGTTTAAAAATTCCTTCATTCAGGACCGTCGAATGAAAGGACCCGACTAGGCATCCGGGTAAGAATTAGCTACACCAGCCAAGCTCAGTGAGGTACTCCATTGACTCAAGTCGGCCTATAGGCACGAGGATGCTGAATAATTACTAGAACGGAATCCTTCACGGTTCTGCCATGGGAAGGGACTGTTGGCTACAAAAGGCACATAATACCCGTCAGCACAGGAAAAAGTAGCCAATATCAAGTTAAGAATTGAAAAGCAACAGCAAACTTATTGAACTCTGGTTTCTGGAAGATCGAACATATGCACTTAAGCTGGCAGTTTTCTGCTAAAAACCTTCTAGGACATTAAACGGGGACACCAAGGTTTATTGAGGATCTATAATGGCTAGTCATGACGATGCAAACGAATGAACATATGGCTGTGAGTTTGAGATGCCATTACTTACCACCCCAATATGCCATTCATCACTACTAAAACCTTTGAATGTCGCTGCATCCATTTCCTGCAGTAACATGAGTAAGATATAAAGGAACCATTAGTACATCTCCGATCCAGATAGTTGATTTCTTACGTACTACAATCTTATTTGGATTGAACCGTCATTTTTGCTGTAGTTTTGAAGACCTTCGAAACTTGTCGTGCTAAGTTTTTGTCCACAGACATGTCATATGGACTGAAAATACTATTCTTCATCCGGCGATGTTTTTTTAATTGATTCAGTGGTCTATTAATTCTTGTCACAAGGACCAACAATCTAATCAACGTGTTTTAACCATTCTGAAAGGGAGCACACTATATGCTCAACAAATAAACCAACACTGTAGATGGGATCGGAGGCCTTGTTGGAAAATGGAAGACGAGCTTTTGTTGGATGGAAGTAGTGGAAATTCGACCAATAAACATTTTGGAGTAGAACTTTCATAGAGTTCAATCCAGCCACATCGGAACTTACAATACTGTAGATGGGAGGCACTGTTGCCTGCCCTTTTGACTTTAGTGTGGGCATGACGGAGAAGTGTGGTGCCAAGTCTTGTGACCTGAAAGTCCATCTGTGAAAGAGAGAGCAAATAATCAACTCAGAATGGACTTGAAGGCAACAATTATGCAGCATGTATATTCTGTAGGATGATGCTATGACCGGGGACACCGTAATTTTTGGCATAACTTTACCATTAGGAGCATAACTAAAATCAGTTACAAGCATAACAGAACCCAAACAAGACATAACCAAGGAATATTCAAAAAACCAACCAAGGTATAACCAATAAGTTATGCCTTGCTATGGTTTTGGTTATGCCTTGCTATGGTTCTGTTATGCTTGTAATGAGTTTTGGTTATACTCATAATGGTTTTGTTATGCCAAAAGTTACGGTGTCCCCAAAATGACCGGGGACACCAAAGTCATTCCCTATTCTGTAACCAACAGTAAGGAAGTTTAAAAATCGTTGAGAAGTGGTATTATTGTGGAGGGTAAATCCAGAAAAAAACAAAACAAAGTTCATACGTACCCTATGTATAAAAAGATGCATAATTGTGCCAATTCACGAACTAACAGTCGGAGCCAGTAGTTCTCTAATGAGCCACTCATGTCAATGCATATCTGAAAAACAGAAAGTTTAATTGTCAGCATAACAAGTTTTGCAAATTGGGCCTTTTATAGTAAAATGAAATCACTAAAAAGGTATCCATATTATACCACAGTTTCTGCCACTGCTATGATCTGCATCGCAGTTTGAAACTTCCTGGATCATAAAAAACAAGTGATAAACCAAATTTGAAAAAAGACCAATACATCCTCTGTAAAGGGTAATCTCATATAGTCCTACTATATCAGGGTCTTAGACCATAACATGGAACTCCAAAATATACAAACACTGAAACACATGCACACAAGTAATGTGTTTGTGTGTGTGTGTGAGAGAGAGAGAGAGAGAGAGAGAGAGAGAGAGAGAGCATACTTGAACATAACGTATTTGGCATAAACTGCATCATGCATCAAATGGACATCTTCATCCTCTATAAAAGTTAGTTGTTCCCGAAGAACCAATAAGTTCCGATAGATATGGTGAAATATCAGATAAAACGAAACCGAATAGTTAAGGAGCAGGAGGATCTGGTACAAGAAATTGAAGGCGTTAGTAACTCAGACAAAAGAGCGGGTCAAATAACTAAAATCTAGCTGTCCACCAGTTTAACCATCACAGTTTTCCAAGACACTAAAGACTCACTGAGGAATAAGGTACAGAGGCTCTGAATCCAACAAGAGTCAAGTAGAAGGCGCACCCAAGTGCAGCTGTCGTACGGCGTTCAGATAATGAAAGCCGCTCACACATTATGCAGTAACCATGAGATATGAGCAAGAAGGACACAAAAGAAGCTGTCTGAAAGAGCACTCCAGTTATGTATGCACCAAATGACATCCACAGAGAGCATGTCTGAAGATTAAAGCACGAATACCTGCAACATTGCTCTGAAATGTCAGAAGAAATAAATTCTAAGACAAATTGGAATCGAGAATGCTGTAATGCTTAATAATGCTTTACTACCGTATACATACTCCGGAATCGGGAATACAACACTTATCAAGTAATAATGCTTTTCTGTAGAAGCCTCTCATCATATGAGTCTAAAGTTTTTGTTGTTTTTTTGGTTTCTTTTTTTTTTGCTAAGTTGACGTTTTTCTTACTACGCTATACATATGCATGTAATGTACATATATATTTGAGATGGTGCCGAAGGGTCTCACCATATTTGTCGAAGATAAAATAATTAATAATCCTGTCTGCTTGTGTACAAATCTGCAATTATCTGCTGGTTACAACAGGATGCCTAGCATACTTGCCAAAAAAAAAAGGATGCCTAGCACCAGTCGCAAAAACAGTGCTGGAGCTAAAAAATGCAAAAAGAGAACTTGAATTTGCTTTTCATCACAACAAACAATGTACATTTAGTATCTATTAACATGACAAGGATGTACCAGAAAAGGAATGATAGAGTGAGTTGCAGAGCTTTAATTAGTGGAACAGATGCAAGCGTCCACTGCAGTTTATTTGCCTGCTCTAGTCCATAAAAATGGCAAACCAAAGACAACAAATTATAAACAAGCTGCTAAATACATGGAAAGCTGGTAAAACACTGGAAGAATAACGGACATGATTCAAAAAATTGAAAGATGAAGGGAGGAACCAAAACACTGAAAAGAAAGAATACCTACAAAGAGAAGGCTTGCATTTTAGTTTTTCGTTTTTTCCATGACAAGTACGACATAAACGGATGACTTTTGGTTCAGAAATGCCCCCCTCTAGGGTAATGCAGATCCTTTCGAAGCTAACAGTTGGAGTGAATTGTATCATGAAAGTTTTTGACATGAGAGTAACAGAAAAATTGAGCGTAAAAATAACTCAAAAGTAAGAGTTCCTAAAAATACCAAGAACAAAAAGCATTGAATTCAAAGAAATTCAGGCAAGACAATCCCAGAAATACCCATTTCTAAGATGGAGAAAGCAAAGAACATCATATTCTGTAACTTCCCATAAAATAAGATAGAGTAGAATATTGGGAACTTAGCTGAACTAAGATGGAATGATGGATAACTGTTCTATGTCAATATCTGCAAAATATATTGTCCTTTATACTAAACAATGACAATTATACGATTCCAACGTTCTCGCGTTTTCACCAACTTGAACGGATTCTGTTAGCTACGAAACGTTGATGGCACAGAGATTCAACTCATTTCTGTTCAATCAATTTTTTATCAACCAGACAGTCAAAAAAGTCTTCCAATTTTTCTTGGGCCTAGTCAATGAGAACCATACATGGATAAGTAAGTATTTACTCTTTAATCCATTTCCTCTTCTTTGTGTTTCTTATCAGCCAAATGGGCTCATTAATTTTTCTCTGGCACCAGAAAAAAATGAAAAATTGTACCAGATTTATGGTCTTCGGTATAACCTTCATTTTCCATTTTGCTCTCATTTCCCAATCTCCACAAAACATGTCTGGTTGCCAGATTTCCAAACTGAAATTCTGGTAACTTTGACAAAATGAACATTTTAAGAGTATCAAATTGCTGCGTTTTCGAATTCACAAAAACTATGCCATTAAACACGAACAGAAATATGAAAAGCTGAGTGCTTTTGTCTCCAAAAGCAGTTTTGGAGGAATGTTCAGCAAATCCCTAGTGAAAATGTCCACCAAACAAAAGCCTTGAAAGGTTTTCTACCCTCCTTGTCTCTCATAAAATGCCGGCAACCCAACAAACCGTTTCCGGAAAACCCAGTTCAAACAAGAAAAGTCCGACGATTCTGAAGTTTTACATCACATTTTTGTTTTGGACAACAAGGTGTCCGAGCCAGTTTATGCACACCTAAACTAAATTTGGGACCCGAGCTAGTTTATGCACACCTAGACTAAATCTGGGACCATAAATCCTCCGTCCACTCGCGGGTTTTGTAAATTCCTATACTCCACTAACATTTACAAGGAAATTAAAAAGATGTAAGCTTTTCTTCAAACAGACCAAAAACAAACAAGAAGAATGATATGGGCAATTGGGTTATATGAGAGCTTGAATAAACCTGAAAATGGCGGTTTTTGTAGGTGTTGAAGGTCCAAAAGAAGGTCGAGACGAACCAGATCGAAGTGAAAGCCAAGTATAGACAAGGTAGAGGCCGGTAAGCTTCGTCGATGCTCTCTGATCCCTCCATTTTTTTCAAATCGAAAGATTGTTAGGAACAATGGAACAGTGGGCTTTTTAGTTTTTGGTTCAGAGATTAGTTTTCAGTTCGGGTTGAGAAGATTGGTATTTATACGCATAGACGTCTGAGACTCTGAAACCTGTCCCTTCTTTTTTTCATCTCTTTTTTTCTTAAGTTACTATTATTTTTATTAAAATAAATTGATATTAGCACTTTAAAAATTAATGGAGGGGTTCTAAAACGATGTCGTTTTATGTATCGACCTAGTGCAGTTTTGAAACCCCTCCATCAATTTTTGGAGTACCAAAATCACAATCCTTATTAAATCTATTTTTGTTGTTGGTTAATTGTGGGGTGATAAAATAGTGAAAGGAGCCGAGCAGGTGGTACATTGACCAAACTTGATTTGAAAAATTAACGAATTTTTTAAAAATGCGTTCAAACTTAACTTGTTTATAAGACAAGTTAATCTCAAATGAGTTTTAATCAAGTCGAATATGAGTTAATTGACATCCCTGATTGTGTTGGGCTAGTTTATGGTAAATCCTACAAATCTCAAGATCCTCTCATATGTTGCATCCCACCGGTGGTTCCTTATTAGATGACCCAATGTGATATTCACATCACAGTTTTATTTTATAGTTCGAGCCATTTATTTTTTAAACTGCCTGTTTGTTAATTGTCTAACAAATACAAAACAAATAAATTACAAGACAATATATGTACGACACTTTTAAACTGCCTCATATCTAATTTAAGAGTCTCAAACGAGAAAAAGTGCAAAGTTGAGGACAAAAGACACCAAATACCCAGACGATTACATGCACTCCACTCAAGTATGAACGCACCAATGAACTCCCAAGAACTACAGATTTGTCAAGCCCCACGGGTTACATTGCCAAAGATATCGTGTAGGGATAGAACGTTAAAACACAGATATCGTTGTGAAGCAACCTCGATTGAGAGAACCCGATCCATAGACAAAATTCATCCAAATACGAAACTAATAACTCTAGTAAAACGAGAGACAAAATTCTCACAGATTAGACGATAAGTAGTTGATCTGGAGAAACGAAAGGAAAGAAAAAAGAAAAAAAAGAAAGAAAGAGAGTCAGTAGTACCATGGCCTCCCCTTCCCGCCGCCACACACGGATATGGAACCCACGGGGGGAGGGGAAGGGAGAAGATTGATGAGTTGTGATGGCTAAGATTGAGAGAGAAGGAGAGAGAGAGATATAGGGTTTGGCTTATCTCAATGTGCTTATCATTCGTGCAATAAATCAGATCGATTTGATGTTGGTAGAGGATTGGTCGCACCATATTTTTTTTCTTTAAAAAGAGAAATGAACGGTTAGTACTGTCTAGTCGTCTGTTGATCATTTCGATCTCTTGTGACAAACATGTTCGTTTAATTTAGAAAGATAGAGATCAATTCCGATATACTTTTTTTGTGCATGGCTGATGATATATGCATCAGGGTCTATAAATTGAATGATACAAATCATTAATAAGAGTGTGGTGAATCTTAATTATTTTGCGTCACACAAAGATTTACATAATACTGTAGATCATTACATACTCCCTCTGTTCCAATGGTTTGTCCCTTCTGGACAGTTATTTAAGTTTAATTATAAGATAATAATGCAAGAATTTGGTTGGTTAATTTATGGATTCAACTTCATATAAAACAAGCAATTTTTGTACGATGTACTTACTAGTTTAGAAAACGAAAAAAGTTACAAAATATGTTCCAAGTTTAGTTAAATTAATTAATTAGATATTGACCCGATCTCAAACAAGTTTCTAATAACCAACAAACAATAGTCATCCTTAATATATATAAAGCTAGTCAAAAATTATTTACGAAGAATTCAAATTATCCAATGTCATGCAGTTAGAATGCTAAATGATTTTGACCACATGAGCATGCCATGGGCCAGTTTTTGGGGGACTATAAAGTTGTTTTTATTGCGTGATGCAGTCATGCACCAAAAAACACTCCACTTTGTTTTTGCCCAGCTTGGGGGGAAAAAAAATACAAAACAAAGCAAAGCAAAAAAACCCACTCCACTTCATCGGTCATCCAGACCTTATTTACCCTGTAGCTTGCACATAAAGTAAGGGAGTTTATAATTTTTAATGAGCAATGTTATATACATAATTATATATATAATTAAAAAAAAGGCAAAGAAATTTGGACGTAGATAAAAATCAATGGGTTTGTAAAATTCATTCTAGAATCCATTCATCTATCAAGAAATTGGTGTAGGGAAACTGTTCTTGAGAAAATGTTAGTGAAATGAAGTAAAGGAAAAGAAGAAGTATTTTTCTACACACATGTTCATGCCTTTGGTAAAATAAATTTGTTGGAAAGCAATAGCTTAAGTTGTATAGGAAGCAATAGTTTGAGTTTTGAAGGAAACTAATTCTAGTAGGAAAGTTATTAGAGATGCGGGGTCCACCGTTTTTTGGCTAACTGAGCACCCAAAAAAAGCAAGAAAGTCAGATATTTTCGTTCTCGTGCTTAATTTCCTTTCTTTTCTTTGCAACTGAACAGGTCCGAAGTGATATGATCTCCGCTACATAATGATTAGGTCCACAGTTTAAGTTAGTATATCAGCTTGTGTATATATATATTTTTCTGTGTACTTTTTTGCGTTCCTATCTGACCAACTAATTTGCAAGTTTAGGCCACTAGAAGTTGACCCTATAATAAAAACGCTCAACAAAATCCCATTATATGATTGAACTGGAAAGCAGTAGAATTAACAACACATGCAATGCCCAGATTAGGTGAACAAACTCACTTAACAAAACTTAGTTTTAATTTCTTCAATCCCACTCCATCTAGCCTACCCACAAAAAGAAATAAAAAAAGTCCTGCTCCATTTTACCTAATATTGATCGATCAGCGGTACTACTGAAGGAAAGAATGTTTTAAAGCTCATTAATTTATTAAGTTATATCATCTATTGTAGTCAATCT
Source organism: Rhododendron kiyosumense (assembly GCA_019656275.1). Classification (NCBI taxonomy): domain Eukaryota; kingdom Viridiplantae; phylum Streptophyta; class Magnoliopsida; order Ericales; family Ericaceae; genus Rhododendron; species Rhododendron kiyosumense. Next base: position 353,044 of record BPLS01000562.1, read on the forward strand.
AGCTCTCGTTTGAGTCATCTGATCTACCAAACCAGGTATAGTAAGAGGATGGTTTACTATAATGAAGAGAAGTTTATAAGTTGGATATATTTTGGTTGCGGTTGGCACGTTAAGTCGGTATATATGTTCATGCATTAATTGCATGGGTTGTTACAATTGTCTCCTTTCGGACCGCTTTTTCGACATTGCACCCGCAAGTCTGTTTTTAGAGCGGTCGACTCGCAAGGAGGAGTATTGTGTAACCAAATCTATGGGGGCATTCCGGACCCAACATCTCTAGTTCTGAAATGCTTATAATTGTTTGAATTTTGATGAATTTTTACATATTAAGACAGAGTATTATGAAGATTTGGAGTGCTTAATGTATCGACTATATGTTTTTCAAACTTAAAAGAGAAGGCATCAAAATTAGTACTTTCATAGATGCAGCTATTTGAAGTTGTTTTCGACCCGAAAGCAAAAGCAGAATCAATTGCATGCACACTAGAAGCGTTAAAATCTGAAAAAAAAATATCAATCCAAAAGCTATCGCAATCACGCGAAAGCCAGATTTGATCAAGATTGGCCCAAAAAGGGCTGAACATCTATCCGGCTGCAGTCGATCTCCACCTTGATGTAAGGCCCATCACATTCTTATATTATATTTGCCAAAAGGAATAGACAAGTACGTACGCAACTATTGAAGGACATTGCCTCCTTGGCACGAACTTGCAATTATCAATGAGGAGGGAATAAAATAACAAAATATAGATGAAATCCGAAATCATAGCCATTTCCTGAACATTTTATTCGTCCAATATTAGTTTCCCTTTTTTTCTCATTAAATTCCAATACGTCTGATGTCATTTTTTACAACATATACATATATCAGGACAATCCCAATAATTCATTAATACCATATTAGGGCCCCTATCCCAACCAGCCTATACAAATTTTCAGCCCATTCGAATGTACTGGCCTGGCCCACAGTATCTAGTCCAGCCCTGAGTTAGGCCCAGTTCAGTTCAATACCCAAATACTACTAACACTTCAAGTCAAAGTCCACCAGATCGATTATAGAATTGGACCATAACAACCAATCATCTTCTTTGACCAATAATCGTCAGGCCTAAGTCAATTATGGACTAATTAATCGTGTTTTAAATATGGTTCCATTAACACTTGTAGTATTTAAATTCTAATTAATTGTGTTTTAAAGATGGTTCATTAGCACTTGTAAGTATTTAAATTTTATTTGTGTTTTTATATATGGTTCATTAACACTTGTGGTATTTAAAAATTTAGTCATTGCAACATCATTGTTTTAGTGGTTACATGAAAACAACTGTGCACTGAGAACTGGTATGATTTATATTTATTTGGATTTGGAAATCTAAACATTTTATCTTAAAAATTTCAGTGCTTTCCCCGCATGGCTAAAAGTAAACCAAAAAACAAATATGTCAACTGAAAAACTGAATTGTTTCATAAAACAACGCCCACTCAATGTGAATCACACCCGATCCCATTCCGACCTTAATATATATATGCATAGGGGTGTAGTCTGGGATTCGGGGATTAGTGGGGGCACTTTTTTAAAAACAGCTCACAAAAAATATAGAATTCGCAATGATAGAATAATAGTTTGAACCTTTGCGCTACAAATAATAAAAGACCTAGTTTGTTTATTAATTACGAGGATTCGCTTACACAAATAATGAAAAGAGACCAGTGATTGAATCGTCTCAGCAGATTAAGTCTAAGAGCAATTCAACACCTAATAGCTAATTTCCAATACTAAGCAATCTTATTCAATTAGAAAGTTTTTTCAAATTTTATTCCTAAATTTCTGAATTCAAATTGAGTTGTCAGTTCTATTGTTGGAGAGAAACAAACAAGACTACTTATGTCAAAAGTCCAAATAATTCTTTGATTGGAGGAGTAATGCATATAGCCCATTGTTTACTCACTCACTTTTGGATTTTTTTTTTGATATTATGCATTAGAGAGTTTTAATAGTAAGTGGTAGTTATTTTTTTCGTTAAACATCTCATTTTACTAGTGGCATATTGTTGAGTAACGTATCAGAACCTATCCTTGGGGGAACAACACTTGAACACAGCTGTCTAATAATTGAAATAAAAGGTTAAGTGTGAGATAATTTACAAAATCCATTAGAAAGATCCGAAAGAGAATAATTTATGAAAGACAATTCATAACGAAAAACAAGAAATTAAAAACGTTAATGCTACAGACACGCGCGCTTACCGGTCATTCTCCGACCACTCATCTTCCACATGTGTGTAGGACCCATGCTACAATTTATAAATGTGTGGGGCCCACCCATATGTGAGAGATGAGTAGTCATTAATTAGAGGATCTACAATGGGTTTACTAACTACTCCTAGTATTTTAAGTGTGTGTATTAAGACTTAGCAAACAAAAATATAATTTTTGTGTCACAAACTTACAATATTTGTATTAGTTTGTGTGCTAGAGCGTGGTAAATCTAGTAGTGTGCTAGCATATGTGCCAAGTTTGGGAAAGAAACTAGCAAACAATAAGTGGTTCCCGTCTTAATAAATACAAACATCAACAATAAAACATAAATACCCACTACTCCTAATACACACTTGCATGCGGGACCTATTTTTATCCTAATACACATTTTAACACATAAATATATCAAACCCATTGTGGATGATCTAAACACACTCCTAAGTTAGCAAAATCTAACACATACTTGCGAGACCTATTTTTAGGGACAATTACGGCCAAAGACATGTTTTGATAATTAATACCCACTAAGGACATTTTGTTCATTAACAAATGTTCTTAGCATGTCTTTAAAAGGTATTAATTATCAAAACACGTCTTAGGCTGTCATTTTCCCCTATTTTTATCATACTTTAACAAACATTTTGACACACAAATATACTTAACCCATTACGAATGCTCTTAAGCGCGTACGTAGCATTGTTGAATTTTAAAAAAATAAAAAAATACCCCTACTGGGCCCACTCTACCACGGCCACTGGATATATGGATTCACCTTCACCGTATGCGTTGAGATTGTTCCGGAGACATGGTCTAAGCTCTGTTTAGCCTACTTCTTGAACCTAAGAGCATCTTCAACTTCATTCCTCAAAAACAATTTTGGAGGATTTGTTTGCTTTAATCCATCCTGATCCAAAACACCCTTTTTTTTTTTTTTTTGTTTCCATTAATTCCTTCAAAGGTGGAGAAAAAAAACATTTTTTCCATCCTTCAAATATAGAGGATGAAAATACAATTACTCTCAAATGGAGAATAGGTTGAGCACTATTTTCCTCCAAAATAAATGATTGATGTCAAAACACTTTTTGAAAAATGGATTGGAATAGATTTTTTCCTTCAAAATGGAGGAATAAAGAAAGTTTTGAAAGAATAGAGCATGGGTTGGAGATGCTCTAAACCACCGTTCCATCAGCTGCCATGAGATTGGAGTACAGTACTTACCCTGTTTTATACTCCAAGATAGTAAGAGTTACCTCAGCATTGCGTAGGGAAAAAAATGAAAAGAAAAAAGAATATTAGCATTGCGAGAGGGGAATTGATATTCACGCTCCCTTTTTTATTATCCACTCTTTTTTTTTTTTTTTTAGTGTTGAAAGTGTGTATTTTCTTATTAAAAGACAAAAAAAAAAGAGTGGATAATAAAAAAGAGTGTGAATATCAATTCACTTGCGAAAACTCGAGAAGACAATCATGAAAATATATACAATTACTCTCGAATAGAGAATAGGTTGAGCACTATTTTCCTCCAAAATAAATGATTGATGTCAAAACACTTTTTGAAAAATGGATTGGAATAGATTTTTTTCTTCAAAATGGAGGAATAAAGAAAGTTTTGAAAGAATAGAGCATGGGTTGGAGATGCTCTAAACCACCGTTCCATCAGCTGCCATGAGATTGGAGTACAGTACTTACCCTGTTTTATACTCCAAGATAGTAAGAGTTACCTCAGCATTGCGTAGGGAAAAAAATGAAAAGAAAAAAGAATATTAGCATTGCGAGAGGGGAATTGATATTCACGCTCCCTTTTTTATTATCCACTCTTTTTTTTTTTTTTTTAGTGTTGAAAGTGTGTATTTTCTTATTAAAAGACAAAAAAAAAAGAGTGGATAATAAAAAAGAGTGTGAATATCAATTCACTTGCGAAAACTCGAGAAGACAATCATGAAAATATATACAATTACTCTCGAATAGAGAATAGGTTGAGCACTATTTTCCTCCAAAATTAATGATTGATGTCAAAACACTTTTTGAAAAATGATTGGAATAGATTTTTTTCTTCAAAATGGAGGAATAAAGAAAGTTTTGAAAGAATAGAGCATGGGTTGGAGATGCTCTAAACCACCGCTCCATCAGCTGCAATGAGATTGAAATACAGTACTTACCTTGTTTTATACTCCAAGATAGTAAGAGTTACCTCAGCATTGCGTAGCGTAAAAAATGAAAGAAAAAAGAATATCAGCATTGTGAAAATGGAATTGATATTCACGCTTCCTTTTTTACTATTCACACTTTCTTTTTTTATTATTTTTTAGTGTTGAAAGTGTGTATTTTCTTATTAAAAGACAAAAAAAAAATAAAAGAGTGGATAATAAAAAAGAGAGTGTGAATTTCAATTCACTTGCGAAAACTCGAGAAGGCAATCATGTCTCCAGCAAGATTGAGCGGTGATCAATCTCCCTGTTTGGTTTGGGTTTGAGAGAGATTTTTGAGAGTAACAAGAATGAAAGAAAAATAAACAAAGAAAATTTATTAGCGACCGTACGTAGGAATCTTG